>JAJNNY010000010.1:600000-934654 GCA_022453515.1 Astrocystis sublimbata | reverse complement strand
ATTAATAATTTTTAGTAAAATAAAGTTTATTTATATACTTATATTAATTATAACTACTAACTTTTTTCTTTTATATTATAACTCTATTATAAGTTATATAAACATCTCTATATCTATAGTATATAATAACTTTTCGATACTTTAAATTAGTTATTATTATTTTATAACTGCTTTTTATTGTTTTTTAATTATTATACTATATATCGTTAGTTTTTACCCTTTATAGCCTAGACTTTTTCTATATAGTTCTATAGTTTTTTTTTGGACTATATTAGTTTTTTATCTAGTATCGCTATAACTAGTAGTTCGGAATCCTAACTCCCTTATATAGGTGTTTTATATATGAGTTGTTTCTATTAAGCCTTTTTATTAGCTTTGTTTTTTTTTCTCTAGTTCCTCGCTTTTTTATATATATAGATTCTATAGTAGTTACTAGTATACTTTTTTAACTTATCTCCCCCTAAAAAGTATTCTTTAGGCCATATGGGGTCTGATTTGAATAAACAAAATCCTTTAGGGTTGTAATAAGTAACTATTAATTGTTTTATTTCGTTTTTTCAGTATAATTAGTCTATTAGTTTTTTATCGATTCGTTTTAAAAACCAGTTGTTTTAGATCTTTTTAACTATATATTTATTATATCGATATACTATATAGGATACCTATAAGATTTCTTTATATTTTAGATTCTTTAATACTAGTATTTTTTTTCTATTTATTATAGTTTTATTGTATAAGTAGCTTTATAATATATATCCTATTATATATTATGGCGTTTCAAGGGTATTAGTTCCTATTCCTACGATTAATAAGTGGTCTCCCATTCGCTATACTTCCTAAAGTCGATTTTATAATATATATTTAAGTATTAGTTATATAATGATTTAACCTTATTAAAACGTCTAGCGCAAGACGCTTGCCCTTTCCCTACACACGGCTGTTCCTACACAATAGAATCGATAATGTAGTTTTATCGTTATATAGTAGTGGTTAATGGTTTAATCAAATAATATTCAAACCCCTGTCTTGGCTTGTTGCATACCGTACACTTCCTTTAGTAAATCCAGCGATACTCTCCTGTATTTGTCGCTCATTTCTATTAGTCCCTGCTCAATCCCCACGACGTGCTCGAGGATTTCTGAAGCTTTCTTTATCTGCTGGTTCTTAAGGTAGGCTCTAGCAAGCTCTCTCTCGGATTCTAGTCGATAAATGTCACCTTCCGTAAGCATTTCCTTCCGTATAGCGACAACATGTTCAAGGATTTCAATGGCCTCTTTTATCCTGCAGTTGCTGTTGATGTAGGCGCCTGCAAGCTCATGCTCCGACGCAAGTCGAATATGATTTTCTTCCGCAAATGATTTTCTCTGTATAGCAACCACATGTTCGAGGATTCTGGTAGCTTCCTTTACCTGCCGGTTGTTAAGGTAGGCGCTTGCTAAGCTACGTTCGGAATAAAGCCGATCAGGGTCCTCTTCGGGATACCGTTCTCTCCACCGACATGTCTCTTCAAGAGCTATGATGGCTTTCTTGAACTGGTGGTCCATAGATAAACAACGCCCGACACGGCAGAATAAGTCGAACCGTTTTTTGTCCTGGTAGGTCTGACTGACCTGCAGAGCATGCTGCGCATGTGGCATGTATTTCCTCCATAACAACCGACTTCCCCTGTACGCGAAGGGGAAAATAGATTCAAGGTGTTTAATAGCCCAGGCGTCGGTCCTTTCTATAAGGCTATGATCTTGTAACCAGATCCGGGCGGCCTTATGTGTATGACCATGCATGTCGAACGTATCTTCGTCTCCTCGTCGGACCAGGAATCCATACCTGCAGAGCGTACCGAGAGCATGTTCCCTTTCTTCTTCTTCTGGCGGACTAGGCAGGATCGACCGAGGTATTGCTCCAGGTTCGATGCAAGATATGAAAGATACCAGATCTGCCGCAAAGGTACTAGTTCTGCGTATTTGACTGAACGATAGAACCCACATCCTTTCCAATGCATTCTTCGGCCCTTGATTCATTGTGCTGACGAAATTTTCTTGTGTCCCTTGTAAAAGGTCCAAATACTTCCGAAGCGGTAGTCGAGTCTGATTGATGTAAGCAACAGCTTGTGTTATAGCTAGTGGAAGATTTGTGAGTTCTTCGAGTAGTTCCTGTACTGTTGCATCATCTTGGAGCTGAGTTTTGTCGAAAATGGTCTTTCGAAGCAGTTCCGTAGCTTCTTCTGTATTCATCTCATCAAGATATATCAAGTCTTTCCCGGCTATTGCTACTGCGACTTCTCTTGTTTGGGTTGTGAAGACAGTCAGTCCATTCTCGCTGCTGGGCAGGTAACTTCCAATGCCGCCGGGTTTCGCGGATGATCCGAGTAGGGTCTCTTTATCATCGGCACTGTCAACGACCAAGAGCCATTTCCCTGATCTCTCCGATTCGAGGTAACGTCGCACACTCTCACCCACGTCTTCGTCTGGCTCGATCTGAATATCTAGCCGTCTGGACATATTGGTGTAAGCTTCCTGGAAGCTATCGTCGCTCTGTGAAGGTACCCAGAAGACGGAGTAGTCGAACTGGGTTCCCTTGGCCCAATAGGCAAGCTGTAGCGCAATCTGGGTCTTGCCTACGCCGCCCAGACCGACTATCGCGAGTTTCTGGCATTCTTTTGTGACGAAAAGCTTCTTTTTGAGCTCTTCAAGTATACCAGTACGTCCAGTGAAGTGTTTATACCTGGGTATGGAAATAATTGCTACTCGGCATATCAATAATTCAGCTCTGTCTTCACACAGTGTGGCATCACGATTGCATACCTGAGTCTATCAGAGTCTCTCTTTTCCAACGGGATCGAATGTTTTTTCTTGCATCCATTGCCATGATTTGGAGAGTTTCGCTAATTATGATGTAATCTGAGCTTTTAGGTCCAGAAAATCTGACCATATTGCGATGATCTGCACCCATAGCTAACGGTTCGGCATTAGTCTGTCCAGGGACAATGGCCGATGCTGGTGGTACCACCTATATTCATCTGTCAATCCATGAACTTGAGTTTCAGGTGTGAGCTTTCTATACGCACTAGGATCTTGTGGCCCAGTGCCGTTGGGGTCTCGTATGTCTCATACGCAAACTTAGTAACAAAGTCATTACTAATCTGACTGTATTGGCGAAGTTGATGAAGTAGCCACTCGGAGTCTTTTTCAAGGTGTTTCAGGATGCGGTCGTTGGCTTTGATGAAGATTGAAGCAACGTTTACGAGGGCACGTCCTAGTGGTACACCATTGCCGCCTTGATGAGGGGTACCCATATAGATAACACCATATGTTGAGACCTTCATAAATCTTATTAACTCACCTTGAGGTGCCATGTTCGAGTGTATCAGGGCCTAGAGGAATAAAAGTCAAGAGCATGTACAAGTGTTATTCGATATGCATGCTCGGATTGTTTCCACTTACACTCTTCACAACTAGTCCACCAAGGCTATGTCCTATAAAGATGATCGGTCGCTTTAAAGACTAAATACTATGAGCTTCGTAAAGTATTTGTTGCGGCAAGATAGAATTACGTTGGTACGCATGCCGGTCAAATCGTCCACAAGTTGTATCGCATGTTCGTATAGATACAGGGAGCTCACACTAGTCAAGGAGTGAGTGTTCGCATCGTAACCCCAAGACATAATCCGTACACCCGGGAGGTCGTTTGGAAGGAGGTCACGCAACCACCAGACGCCATTGGCTGCGGTCCACGTCTTTTCACGATGTCCATTGAGTCCGTGTACGGCAACGATGCTGCAGATTGCAGAAATTAGATGGTCCCGATTGATTAGCCAGCTGCAATGGAGACCTCACGTACTCGAGAGTAGCCTCAGGGTCCTCATGGACGATCTCTAAACCTTGGGGGTGCTTAGTAGACGCAATTTTCAGACTGGACCTAGGATCTTCATCGGCCTGGTATTGCTCAAGAGATGATGCTGCGGTGCCATCTCGCTTTGTTCGCCTAAACAGCTTTTTGAATGAAGGCATCACAACACATTGGAGACTGCAATTTATAGCGTCATATTTGATGAACGAACATGGGATTGGGGAAAGGATTACCTCCTCGGAAATGAGCAGAAGAAACCAAACAGCTTGGCCGCCTAATCTGGTATGGCTGATGTTGCATTCGGCGTCGGCCCCGCCTCTGCTGCCTCAATGCTACTCTCCGAGCACAATAGCGATGCTCTGATGACTAAGAAAGTATTGTGCGAGTCCTACGCAGACACAATCTATCTCACAGATCCTAGAATTACTTACTCAATGTATCTAGATATGGTCTGTTCGAATGCCCATATTAAGGATGACAGAGCCAAGCCCTACAGATCATTAACACACGGGGCATCGATAATGAGATTTTACATGACAATTGTCATAGAGAGGATCAGGGAGCCAGCGAACCAATCACCTGATCAACCGCCTCCAGAGTGCGCCTCATCATAGCGAGAAAACAGAGATCTTCCGGGAATCATTTCAATCACATTTCGCCATGCATAATTCCACACACACACACACAAACTCCTAGTGGATGATTTAGATTTGAAGCGATAAATTGTCACCCATTTCATCCGCCAAGAGCGCCAAGAATGATCTTGGCCCCCATCAGGATAAGTTCGATAATACGCCTGCTGCTTCCGAGATCTTATTTGGGGATTGGATAGAAGAATGTATGAAAGACCCATGAGTGACATGTCTTTAGGGGAGATATTTTTTTAGAATAAAGATGGTGGGTGCGTGCGAACTATAAATGAATAATTACATAAGCCTTGGATCGACATTCTACGTGAGCTCGTAGTTGCTATTATACAACATATTTATTGCCTTCAAATAGGTTCTGGTTGGATAGTGTAGACAATCAATAGTACATAGGTTATTCTATAAAGAATTTATATATAACTACAATGCTTTATTTCAAAGGGAATTCATAGGGGTGGGGTAAATCTGCAGTGTGGCGTTGGCTTCGCTTGTTTATAAGTTCTTAGCATGCTTGTATATTCACATCAAGCGACTCGCCTGATTGCACTTATCATCTACAAGTGATTATCTACTTGGTTTCAGCATGCTTTGGAGGATTGAAATTGAATATATACCTAGGTATTTAGAGAGTCCGTGTGCAGCACTGCAGTGGAGAGTAAGAGCCCGGGACTAGAATCGTGGTTGACTTTGCGAGGTTGTTTGGCTTATTAAAAGCTACGTGAGCGCGACAAGCGATAATACCTAGGGGGTACGAGGGATGGCTTGAAAAGTGAGTGTGCGAGCGAGCCTCAATGATTACCTATGTAGAGATGTTTCCAGTAACCCCACTAACCTTGCTCTGAAGGGACCACTGCCGGAATACGCCGGGATATTTGGGCAATTTGAAAATCAGTCGTACTGTTAATCTTTTAACATCGCATGCTTGCTCGTCATGGAAAATATAACTTGGACCGTTGCCTACCTACCTCCTATAGTATTCAATGGGCATGCGAGTTTGAATCGTACTCTATTCCCCGCCGGATTGACCAATCCTGTTCCCATGTCATAACATACAGAACAGTCAGAAATACTCAAAAATCATCAGACGAGTCCGTACTAATTCGTACAGATGTTGGTCGAGAATGCCTCCCGAAACAACGCCGGTTAATCCCACGCACCTCGCTGTTATAAATCATGTAGCCCCAATCTCAAAATCCTCAATCCTCTCTGAAATCCATGAAATCCTACGTCCAACCCCTTGGGCCAGGAGACCAATGTCAACCAGGCATGATTTCCCATGTACAGCTAACCCCCAATAGTGGATGTCGTTCACGATACTTGACAGGAGCACAATACTGGAGGAGTAGCCGAAGTCCCCGGAATACATATTGGACATTGTACAGCCACTCCAGACCTCGTAGGTCTTGGGTATGGTACACCAGAGTTCCCATGACCTCCCTGCGAATGTGATGCCGTAGTGCCGCAGGTGGCTCTTGTGCTCCTCTGACCAGTCACCGGTGATATCCAGCACCTTGAGCGCTCTATGTTTGAGATGCCAGCGATTATACAGTGCGATGGCCGAAGCGGCGGCAAGTCGGTTGATGTCTGTCTGGGGATCCTCTGCGTATTTCTTGAACTCGATCGTGAGATACGGGCAACATGCGCGGTTCCGCACCACAGAGACGTAGTTGTTGATGTAAGAGCGGAATTCGATCGGGAACGCGAGGATGGAGATATAGTATGCGCAGTCCGGGCGGATGTCCCAATCGTACTGCTTCCTGGATGAAGAAAGCTGCGGAGGGACTTTCCAGGTTTCGGGTGATGGCTCTTGCGACAACTTCAGCGTGCGCACAGGGGCCATGGACCTCTCGGGCGGCTCTTGTACTATTGTGTATCCACGTTCATTGAGGAACATCTCATTCAAGGTGTATGTGTAATATTCCGCTTCGTTGCATTTGCTTTCTGTCCTGGAATAAAAACCCTCCTGGATGCGCCTCGCGCGCTCGTCGTCAGGACTTTGCCATATGTTCAGAGCAAGCATCTTTTTATACGCATTGTAACGCTCGATACGGTTCTCGGGCAGCGACGGAAAGGAAAGGTGATCGTGGAAATCCAGCATTGTGCTATTAGCGTCGATGGTGATACCATGTGGTGTCAGGACTGATGTATCGAAGTCTGGGTCAGAGGCTTGAGCGGGGTCCCTTATTGTGTAGGAGGCTGATGATGAAGTTGAAGTGCCTGTTCTTGGTGGTCTCCTGTTCTTTTGATCTCTCTCTTGCGAGCGCCTTATCTCTTGGCAATACGCCATTACACTCTTCCATAGTTGTGTAGTGAACTCCGGATCTGCGTCAGCAACTTCGGGGTAATGTAATTGTGAAGCCGGAGGACGGCGAGAACGCGTTCGCGACGATGAAGCCAGAGACGAAGATGATGCTTTGTGTTCTATTATCTACTTAGCTTTCTGTTCTTGATTGTTTTTAAGTCTATCGCACTGCGCTGTGGCGCACGCCGAGTATCTCAAATGAGAGTCTATTTTAAACCCAAACATCATTCATGAACAACACCTTCAATTGAACAATAATAATAATAATAATAATGCATGCGAGACCCTAATGAAAGCATAGGCCTTCGAAGCGAGGCGATGTTGTCATCTTACCTGTTCTAGTGAGCGCTTGTTGCTCCAAAGCTCGCATGCGGGCAGTCGAGCTAGCAGTCGGGTGGGCATAGTGAGGGAGGGAATGGGTTTCCCACCCTGCTGAGGGCTGCTTTTTGAGAAACTCCCTACTACTTTTGTTGGGTTCTGATGTTTGAGCAGGAGTCTGATTCGACACGGTTGGGGCAGCATCGAGTGTACTTGATGTTAGTCCGGTTATAGTCGAGTTAGAGTGAAGGCCAGTAGAAGTAGGAGATGATGGCCTGTAGCAGAAGAGGGCCATGATGGTCCAAGCAGAGTTGACTATAATAAGGCTTCACGTCGATGCAGCCAGGTTTAAGTCTTGAGGAGTGAATTAAGTAAGTGAAGAAGATGCCAACGGTAGGGCAACACTGAAAGTATCTTATAGCGCGGTTGTTTACTTGTGACAGGTCGCTGCTTAATCTCGCGATCTCATCCCTTGCGCGGACTTTGTGTCGAAGGTGCGTGTACATAGCGCTAATGAATAGCGTACTTCGGCTGGCTTGGCATAGCTGTCTTGTCTTTTCATCACACACATCATAGAACACAGTCTACAGAGTATTCTGCCTTCATTTGAAGTATTTCAACGCTGCAAGACTCAGTCTCGACGCCTTCTCACCGAGATCTAATGCTACTACACTGACACTACTATGTAGAGCCAATAATGAGGTTCGATAACTTGTCGTCATCCCGTGTTCCATCAGCACGCGCTGTTACCCACGACAACCTAACTTGCCAGAACATGTCTGTGTTATGTCTCACTCAAGGACTGTCCTTCAGTCTCTGATTATCAGCTGTGAAGACCCGAGTAAGTAGTCAACAGTGCGGAATCTCCAAGACTTCACTATCTGCAGAGGAACATGGATGTCCGTAATCACTGCACGGGCGACAGGGTCACCTTGGAAAGATCGAGACTCGAGAAAACCACCTTCTAAGATGTCAATAAGTGACTGCCATTCCCCAATCAACGAAAAGCATCGCCGTCAAAACCCTCATCAGGACCAGGACTACAGCTACGCCGCATATCTGCTGCTAGCGCGCGCTGTTGCTGTACTCCTTCGGCTTCTTTGGCCTCAGCTCTTAGACGGTTCAGGTTATACTGATACAACTCCCGCAACTGAATCGCCGGGTCCGGCGACGGCGACTCTCCCAGCAAGCGTTTGCCTTTGCCCTTGTATTCGCTTTCGCTTCCATTTTCGCTTTCGGTCTTGATGAGAACATCGTTTCGTGGTCTGGCGCCCCTTTTGCATTTTGTCCATCCAAGCCCAGATCCTCTTGCCTGACCTGCTTCTGGGTTTTTGGGTTCTGCATCTTTGGGATGCATAGGTGGAGGTGAGGTAAAGGTGAGATAGGGAGAAAGGAAGATAGGAAGGTAAGACTTTCATTCCATGAGACCGTGTATGTAGACGGCTACTAGTAACGAGTCATATACCTACTTCAGGCAGCAGAGTCGTGCGGTGAGGCTAGACGTCAGGTTGGACAGAGAGCCGAATGTGGCACGCAAAGACTTGTTTTGGTTTATCCTATATGTCAAAAAATGGATGAATACACCAGCCTCTACTCAACTCTCGACCTTGTACCACTTTCCGTCGACCATTGTAAACCACATTGTCTCGCCAGCTGCTGACGATCATCCCACTCATCACGAGGAATGAAACAAGCTCGCGTGACGAGCGGTTTGCATCGTTCCCGTGTCCTCTTTTCTTTCCCTTTTTTTTGGAAAAAATTTGTACTTTATCGCTGAGTCTTTCGGTGTGTAACGGTATTGATATGTTGTTAAGGATCGCAGACGATTCTGCATATTTAGGTACCTAGTCTGACTGCATCTACGAGGTATAGTTCAACAAGGAGAGATGAACTTCCCGTCTTATAAAAATACTTAGTGAAAACCATATCGCCAAATTCAATAAAATTCAATTCAAAAAACCTAATGAGCCAAAACCATCCATCGCTGCCAAAGATTCCATACCTACCTACCTACCTACCTCACCCCAGCCCCAGAAAATCCAACGCCCCACGAATCCGCCTCAATCTAGCACCCATCCCCCAATCCAGAATCTGGCGTATGCAAGCCCATAGCTTCTGCAGTTCACCCGCGCGATGCAGCGAAAACGCGTCTACGAAAAACGTCTTGCATTTTCCGTTTTCGCTATCTGCATCGCGCGAATACCAGGCGACGTAGAGAGATGCTGCTGTGGTGTCCGCGGTGAGGCCGTAGACGACTGTGTCGATGGCTAGGGAGGTGGCTGTGTCTTCTTTTTCTTCTTCTTCTACTCCTCCTCCTCCTTCTTCTTCTTCTCCTTTTTCTTTCTCTGCTGGTGGTGCTGCAGGCGATGACGCAGCAGCCTTCTGCACCTGCTTCACTTTCTCTCTCAATGCCGCATTAATCGCCCTCACCGAGCTCAAACAAGCGAGGCAACCCCCAGCAATCTGGTTCGCGACCACCCAATGCTTATCGCCTCGCCCCTTCATCTCGACCACGAAGAACGGGAAGCGCAAGCCATGGGTATTAACAACTGCGAGAGGATTTCCGTATATATCTCGGAGCTGGTCCTGCGTGTCGAGTTGCAACTGGGTGAAGGCGCCGTCGCCTACCTCATCGCTGTACCCGTATACCCAATCTGGCTTGGGGGCTACAACCTCCGGCGGCACAATGTATCTCGAAATAGGGGTTAGGATATCATGTGCTAACCCTGTCTCGTGACCAAGGTACGCCAGATCCCCATCTTCATCTCCACCTTCACCTTCACCGTCGACGTCACCAGAACGCCGCACCCTGGTGGAGGGCAACATGGCCGCGAAAAGCTCGCTGAAACCAGCTTCGTCGCTGCGGCTTCCACCCCTCATGCCATAAAGCGCAGTCCTAAACTCGTTTATGAACGTGGCCGACAGCCCTGGTCCGGCGTGCGGGGCCGTTATCATCGCCAAGTGCGCGGTGACGAAGGCTGGCTCGGGCGTTAACAAGGGATTGATGGTTTCGATACTGCGTTGTAGGACGTTGTGGTTGTAGCGGGGATCTCTTATGCGATTTCTCCCTGACGGGGATGATGACTGGGAAATACTATTCGTGCTGACGCCTGAGCTTGCTATAGACCTGGTATCGGAGACATGACCACGGCCTCGTGCTGGGCGTTTAGCCACGGGTTTCTCTACCTTTGCAAAACGACCGCGCCGGCTCGAGCTCGACGTCAATGGTGGTGTCGGTAGCGGCGGCATGGACCGCGACTGGGAGTCGGGCACCTTGTCGCGGCGGTTCTTCGATGTGGTACCGTTACTGATACCGGCACTGTCATGATCTTCTTCTCCCTCCGACTCCCTGCTTCCAGGAACGATGTCTTGAAGCCAGTTGACGACCCTTGAATCCGGATGAATTTCTTCTCCAGTGTCTGTTCGAACAAGATCCCTATAACTTTGAGTCTCGTGTCGAGCAGGAGCGGAGGAAAGAAGCTGGCGTCGAGTTCTTCCTCTTTTCGAGGCTGGGAGCAACGAGTTTTGATCCCGAGCTTGAGCCGTCGCTATCGCATCGTCTGCCTCTTCATGCCGCGGTCGTCGGCGCTTGCCATTGCTTCTGAGCCGACGCATCGTTCCGGAGTTTGGGATAAAGCTGCCATTTCGTTGAGCGACCAAGGAATAAATAATCAGGTTCAAAGTCTAACAAGGGATGCTCGGGGCTTGATTGTGACAGGAGAGGAACGTAGGCACCCAGGTAGGTGTCTACCTAGATGTGTACCTATGTAGTACAGTACACCTATCTCTCGTGAACCCAAAATTATTAACAAAAGAGAGGGTTCGATTAACATGACAGGAGACATGACTTTAGAGGAAGGATATAGCAGTCTTCCTCGCAACGTGCTAATACCAATGCCAATGTAGTGTGGGTAGCATAGTGTGAACGTCGGCTTATTTATATTGCCCTTAAACAAGGTCCCCCCCTTTCCTTTCTATTTGTGTAAACTTAACATCTAGAATCTTTTTTTTCTCTCTCCGGATAACGTACAATCGATCAGTTAGTGTCAGTCCCATACACATACAGTTTTTAAAAAGTACACAGTTGTCTTTTTCCCCGTGATCCTCCGGTCCAGTCCAGGTGTATATGCAACCAACCAATCAATCAATCCCCGATGTTCGTTGCGAAAATGTCGTCGTTGTCGTCGCGGAGAAAAGATGGGGAGAAAAGATAAATGAATCAATCATGCAGCAAGATGCAGCAGATGAACACCGTCGCCCAAAGCCAAAGCCAACGCCGGCCCGAATGCAAAATACAGACAGAGTTGAGAGAGAAAAATGGGATGGGTATATGTCGAACCCCCTCTTACTTCTTCTTTCTCATCTTCCTCTTCCGCTCTCTTCCGCTCTCTTCCTCTTTGCTTCTTTCCTTCCGTTCTCTTTCTGCTCCCGCTCCTAGGCCTGAGTAGCTCGATCCACTCATCGTAGACCTCGAATCTCGATGCTTGTCTGCTCACGACCCCGCCTCAACACCACTCCCCTCCAACACTCTCATCTCCTTCCTCTCATTGATGCTCCTAAACACCTTCTTCCCGACCTCGTAGCTACTGATCATAATCGCACACGCCGGCGCGACCTTCAGCGTTCTTGGGATCCACCCCGTCCACAGACCCCGTACGCCCTCAGTTCTGAAGATATGCCACAGGAGCCTCGCCATGTTTCCCTCTTCAGGCGCCGCTGCGGCCTGTCCCGAAGCCGTGGCAGCCTTCCGGGCCGAGTCTCGGTATACCTGCGTCCGCGTCTTGCCGACGTCGAAGGGCATGGTGATCATAGAGGCCGCAGCACCTGACAGTGCGCCAGCAGCGAAACTATCGACCAGGACGGCTGTGTGGTTCTCCTCGCTCTGCGACCTTTGCCTCTCGCGTGATCGAGAACCAGGGTCCCGAGATATCGAGCGTCCGCGGCGCTCCTCACGCATGTCGGTCAATCGGTTCCGAATCGTCTCGTATCCGAGCCAGTATAAGCCCGAAAACGGCACGTCGCGCCACAAATGCATGGTGATGCCGCGCCAGAGGGCCCTGTATCCATTCTCAGCCACCATCTCGCGGATCCCCTGCAGCGTGTCCTTGAGGTGGCTCGTAGCTGTGGACCCCGATGAGGCCTGCAGGCGCGTCTTGAACAGCTCGACGGGGCTGACGGCTGCGACGGCTAATATCCGGGCCGTGGAACCCGCGACGACGGCCTTGTAGTCGTCCCGCGCGAAGCGGGATATGGGGCTCTTCTTGTTGAAACGCAGCCAGTCGTAGCCGGTGAAGTAGATGATGTTGGCGGGGATGGCCATGAGTAGAGTCGGTGATAAGCCACGCCATAGTGTTGTGAAACCCTCGTTCCGCGCAATCTTGCGCATCCCGTCAAAGGTCGATGTGAAATTGCGCTGTCGTGCCTCTTCGATGGCGCACTCACCGCCGACGCCGACGCCGACGCCGGTGCCGGAGGTCAGGCCTTCGAGCTTGGGGCCGGCGACGCAGACGTCCATATTGTTGTTCATGAAGAATACTTCGCGGCAGCAGGAGGTAATGCCGAGATTCGAGGGGCGGAAACCGTTGGGCGAGGAGACGGCGAGGCGGCGGTAGTCGAGGGATGTGTTGTTGGTAGAGGGCGCGGAGGTATTGGTGGCGGCGGTGGGTTGCGGTGTGGACCCTTGCGATTGTAATCGAACGCGGACGACGTCGAGGGGAGTGACTGTGGGTTTTGATTTTTGGTTAGTACACCGCTTCGGCGTGTTCGACAGGATGGACAGGTCATGAAAGCCGTGGAGATAGCAGCCTAACAGAGTCACATACCGAGAAGAGAGGTCAGAAGACTGCCGGTGATAGCAGACGTCATCTTCTGGACGGCGGTGATGTCCATGCCGTCGGTGTTGGCGTGGTCGTTGGAGGAAGCGACCATGGTGGCACCGGCGAAGGCGTCCTCGGAGTCATGTAACCGGTCGTGGTTCTGGGGATGTATGGGGGCGTTGTTGGTCGACATTGTGGTGTTTGGACACATCAATCGATATGGATTACGTAGCTGTTCTGTGTGGGCAGACTCCGGGACTCCGGGGCCACCCGTCAGGAAATTGGCTCAACGCAGGCGTTGTCGCGGGTAGATTGTGATCCGTGGATGTGAGAATAAGTAAGTGGTCGCTGGCTGTGCTGCGAGGAGATGGTGGTGAGTCGGGACAGAAGTGGTGACGATGTGTCGGAAATGGAGGGGAGAAAATACGAGAGGGCGGTACCTAGGTAGGTATGGATGGGTGTGAGGGATAGCGACGGACTTCAACCAACACGATTCCATAGATGATGAATCTAAAGCTGCATTAACCTTATGCGTGCGTGGAGGCAAGCTGGCGGGCAGATCGGTGAGAATAGTGCCCTCTAGTGCCGTCACAAACCGCAACCTGCACCAAGCAGAATGGTGTAGAACTTGGAAGTATTGACTATTGACCGTAACTCCGGCGGCGATTAATGACAGCAGGGTCCTCTGCAATACCTGCCTAGGAAAGGTGACTTTTTACCTCTATCCGCCACCATCCGTAATAAAGTTGGATAGCTCCCAAATCAACACAACATCAACAACAACCTTGAAGGTGCGCCATTCTTAGATAAGTTTAAAAAAAACAATTCAGAATATGCTGTGTTTTGCATCAACGAACCTATCTAGCAATCATTACTGATAAACATCGATGAGCTTCAATCGCAATTACACACAACACAATATCGGAGGAAACCTTGATCAGCGTCACCATTTTTTTACTGGTCCTGTCATGTAAGTAATACCTAAGTACCTAGGTGGCTCCGAACACCGCTCCGACCGAGACCGACACCTGCACGTACCCCTCGCCCCTACGTCAGGCATCTCCAGCGTCACTCACTCTTGAACAATTGTTAAATAAGTACTACCTACCATAGCGCCCCGGGTGGTGTTTTGAGACCATGTTAGTAATAATTTTGGGGTGGTTATAGTGTGGTTATAGTATCTGTAACCACATCGAAATTTGGATACTGTCTGAAAAAGTACCTACCTACCTACCTAGCCCCCTAGGTACCTGGTAGGTATACCAGGAGGTGACTCTATCATTTCGCCCGACGACTTGAGAAACCAACTGCTACGCGCGCCTTTAATGTTATTTATCGGCTTATATGTCTTTGTGGTATCAAGTATTTGTCCAAAGACTTGCCGTGCGCATGATTGACGATGTTTGATGGGCGCATACGTCTTCATTACTGGGGCGGTGTTCACGCCATCAAGAATATGCAAATGCCACATTTCGAGTGTCACTATCCACGAAGGCTTATTGGATAATAATAGATGACCAACCTTGAAGCATGCTCAGCTCGCACAAACTAGGACGGCTACATAGGATATGCCAGAGCGGTGGCTAAGATTCGGTAAATCTCTCTTACCCCAGAAGCAAAATCCGACAATCTCCCTCTTTCCTCTCTCTCCACAAGGGAAACAACACGACCAAGGCTATATACGTCTCGGTGCCTCAACAATTCAAGAACTTGTTACGCATAATCACATCGCAGTGGGGGGATCTGAATGTCGCAATCTCCAACCATGAGATTTGTTTCTTTCCCACATTATGAGTCAGGCATTGACCCGTTGGAACCACATTATCATCCGCAATTTGGTCGCCTAATTGAAGCTGAAACGAACCTCGATCTGCGACGAATGCCACCAACGGTTAGCAACAGCCTAGACCAGGTTAAGGATCAGCAAGCAGAGAACGAAGAAAACGAGATCGGTCAGTTTATACCTGGGAAAGGGCTTGAATGAAATCTAATATTTGCCACAGTACGCCGGCTACCGGGCTACGAAAGCAATATTTGCACACTCAGTCATGAGAACATGTCTCCAGAATCTATGGAATCATGGGTCGATGAATTCACTGAATCGAAGTTGAGCGTTGACATTGATCGGCTTGCCCGGTGGGCTGTGCATTGTTCCGAACCAGATGTTGTGAAGTACCTGGTTGAGGAGAGACGAGCGGATCTTTCTAGCAAAGACCAACTAGGAAGATCTGCCATCTTTTATTGTCGGCACAGGGAAGTTTTCGCCTACATTGTGTCTAGGAACGTCGTGTCTGAGACAGAAGAACGATACGAGATTAAACATCTCAACCTCAAAGATGACCTGGGCCGGACTCCCTTGCATTATGCCGTCATTTTTGCTTGCGAAGATGTTGTGGAATATCTTCTCGCATTCAATGCTGACATCAACATCCAAGACACAAAGGGGCAGGTGGCCGTTCAATATTTAAACAAATCAAATTCAGCCAACACGTGCAGGCTGTTGTTTGCACTCAGGAAACTAATGGACGAGTCAAAAAACCCACATGGGATAGATGCTGAATTCAAAGAATCCGTTCAAACAGGACAACAACTAACCCAGTTACAATCCGATCTAGTCACTGGCCAAGATCAAGGAGAGGATCCTTGTCTCCCATTCTGGATTCACTTGTACTGGACAAATGTACGTCAGATTGATAAGTTTTTAGAGTTATATCTTCTAACTATTTACAGGGCATTCTAGTCTATGTATGTTTTTGCTGATTTGATTTAAGATGCCGGGCCTAATATCTTCAAGGCTGCTCTTAGAAAGCTATGGCGATATAACCAACGACAGAGCAGTGAGATTGAGGAAGTTTTAAAAGAACAATTTGACTGGGGATCTTCTTACCGGCATCGACTAGGTCATCCAGAACATTCCTACGAGTCAAACTTTAATGGCCATAGAGAGATGCATATGGGACCAATAGTTACTATCGTAGTACGTTGCGTACTAGATAGTAGACCAAGTGTATTGTGCTAATTAGTTATTATAGTTTCCCTGTCTCCATCTTCGGGAGAAGGAATGGCAGCAAGAAATGCGAAAAAAGACAATGGAACTTCAGAAGAGGGTGGCAGACGGTTATTCCGAGCATCATATCCATCATGAACGTACACTTGACGAAACTTACTACCCAAGTCTCTCTAACATGGTGCACGAAAAGCGAAACAACGACCAAGTAGTTTCCAAGGAGTACAATTCGACAGGAAAGACCAAAGAGGACAAAGGTTCTTTCATTTTGACGACACCACAGCTTTGGATCTGGAGAGCTGGCGACCATATTATTTCAGCTTATCCAACTAAACTTACAGGCGCCGGTTGGGAGGCTTTGTATGAACCCGATATCACCCGGTTAGATAGCAGATCTTCAGCCGGCGTCCTTACCGGACGCCTAATGAGCCGGCATGTTTCGAGATTCGGCCTAAAACAACATCAAACTGGGTTTCCATCGGCTCTTGATATTTTCGAAGGGAGCGTAGTTAAAATTCTCGAAGATGTTCAGACCTACACAGAGGGAACAAAAGCGTCGCGACCCTCGATGGAAAAGGACCACGAATACATAACCAGGATTGCTAACGTTCGGGAACAATTAAGCATGATTCGGGTGATACTTGGCCAACAGCTCGATATTCTGACCCGATACATCAACGATTTCGAGCAATTGAACCCCGAGGACCTCTCGTTTCTACCTGGAGGGCAAAAGACTCAAGTGGACGACCGAAGCTCGACGACAGAGGATTCATGGGACGAGCGAGAGGATGAGTGGGCCTGGAAGACGGTGAAGTATTCCTTAGTGAAAATCGATGGATATCTGAACCGGATATCGAAAATCGACGGCGACGCGGAAAGGGTCGAGAAGAGGATCCAGGACCAGCTTAATCTCCTTCGGACGTACGCCAGCATCCGAGACGCACGCGCTGGGCTGATTGTAAGCGCAGCCGTGATTGGCTTCACGGTGACAACCATCATATTCGCGCCGCTGGCATTTACGACGGCTTTGTTCGCCCTACCTCTCGACACTCTCCTGAGCAACCAAGTGGGAATCAATGGACCTGTCGGAGATGCAGACGCCGGGCAGCAAACGACGACACCTGCTTACACGTCGAGATATGTCGGCACATGGTTTGGTGAGCTATCCATCTGCTCTCTCCAAATTTGCCTCCTCTCCAAATGCTTATTTCAGCTAACGTACCAAACTTCAAAGCCGTGGCCGAGATAGTCACGCTAGTCGTCACATTCTCCTCCATCCTGCTCTGCATGTGGTTTATAGACGAGACAGTGGTACATCAGATCCTTCCGAACGAGAAGGCAAAGAAAGTTTGGCGCAAGACTACAGAGTATTGGAATTCCACAAAACGGGCTCTAGGTACCGAGGTGATAAGATACTTCTGGAACCTTGTGTGGAATGCGATAGTCGGGATTTACGGACACACAATGCGGGCTGAAAGGGGTCGAAATATTGAACTACGAGGTATAACCGTCTCGCCAAACAGCGAGAGAGAGATAGGGGTAGGTCAAGTTAGCGATCGTGGCCATGGCCGGGTCACCAACTAGATAGATTTTCCTCTTCTATATCCACCTTTTTGGGTGTGTTCAATGCAATCAATTGATGAACGGAAATAAGAATCTACGAACAGGTGACATACACAGTGGCCTGTAATAGGGCGATTCCGCCCTGGTCCTGACATGTACCCAATACTGTTATCGTGCTGAGGCGTGGACGGCATGAGAAAAACGGTGGGGGTTTCCGGCGTATAATGGCGCCTTTACCGTTTTTGAACTAACATTTCTAGTTGGGCATCCTAAGTCCTCCGCCTGTTGCTGGCCCGCTACCGGCGCAGACTGGGCCTTCTCAGCCCTCTAGCTATCAACCTCATCTCTGTAGATAAAACTTAGACTATCTGGAAGTTTCAAGGTTCTAAGTTGGATCGGTTCTCTCTGCATAAGATAATGCACAAACGCACACCGGACCGTTTCAGTCACGAGCACCTGGCAAACCGTCCTCACGCCAAGCCTACTTGGTGGAGGGAACAGCTAGCGCGCCAAGAAATGAACGTCTCAATGAATGACTCTTTACCGATTCTCAATGCTGTATCTGACAGCGTCTTGTCCCAAGAGAGTTAAGCCCCATATTAGAATGCGATACTTAGTGGTCGGACATAAGCAGGAACCAATGACGTTGCGGTACTCTCTTACATGATACGCATACTTGCATGCCCTGTACTTCGCATCACCATCGGCTTCTGACTTACTTAACTCTCATGTCCAACCGCATCAATATCAACATAAACATAAACATTGTCATTGGCATTTGAAATCCAATTGAGGCCAGAAACACAAGACTGATCTGATACTGTGACTTTTGTCACTCTCTGCTTGCATTGACGCCTACTTTGGACCTTATCTTCTACTCATACCCACTCATCACCAGCAAGCGATTACCATCATGGAACAGCAACCACCAGAGCAAATCCAGAGCGAGCTGGAGAACTTCAGACGCCAATGGCGGGAAGAAGTCTCATCCCGGACAAAGAAACCAGCTACAACCAATACCAATACCACAACCACAACACAAGCTGTACCAGCATCGTCGTCATCATCATCAGCTCCAGGACCAGCGCCAAGACCAGCCCACCGCCCCGGCCCATCATCCAATCTTAGGAGACATGAGCCCCTATCACACTCCAAGGGACCAACACCAGCACCAACACCAGCCACAACCTCAACATCAACCCCTCATAAACCCACCCCCTCAGACGACGAAGACGAGGACTACGTCCCGACCCCCGTTTTCGAAGGCGACGCCTCGTCGTCCCACGCGCAGAAAGGCCGCACAGTGGCCGACGGCAAAGATGCAATAGCAGCAGAGCCCAAGACGGCCCTCGACTTCTACGAACATGCCGTTGAAAGAGAGACCACGGGTAAGCTGGGCGATAGTTTACAGCTTTACCGCAAGGCCTTCCGCATGGACGATGCTGTCGATGTCAAGTACCGCGATAAGCACTTTGCTGGGCGCTGGGCGAAGCCAGGAGCAGCAGCTCAGGACCTGAAGCAGAAGCAGAGGCTGGAGGGAGGGGTGGGTAATGAGCGTAGAGAGGGCGGTGGTGGGGGTGGAGGTGGGGGTGGAGGTGAGGAAGCAGGAGCACCGCCCATCCCGCTCTCCTACCCAGAGCTCCTAGCCTCCTTCGCCTCCCTCGCCATCGAGGGCTTGCCGCCGCCCGTCGAAGGTGTCGAAGCACCACCTTGCCCCTTCGCAGAGCTGCCCGACGAGATCCTGCTGCATATCCTGCGCGACGTGGCCGTCTTCGACGTCGGCGACTTCGTGCGGCTGTCGCAGGTGTGCAAGCGTCTGGCCTACCTCGTGGCGACCGAGGACGGCATCTGGAGACGCGTGTGTCTGGGCTCTGAGTTCGGGTTCGGGGCCATGCATCGCCATTTCCAGACGACAATTACCTGGGAGGCGCTGAGTTTGCCGGAGGCGTTGGCTGAGGCGGCGGATGTTGATGTTGATGCGCCTGAAGAGGGGACAGAGACGCGAGAGGGAGAGGCAGAGGGGTCAAGAGGAGAAATGGATGAGGCAGAGGGCATGGGTGTGGAGGTGGAGGAGATACACACCCTCGAAGACCTCGCCCACCGCCGCTCCGCAGCCGCGAAAGCCACGACCCTCGCCCTGCACAGAAACATCACGCCCTCCGGGTACGCGACCTGGAAGGCCATGTTCCGCCGGCGGCCGCGCGTGCGCTTCAACGGATGCTACATCTCTACGGTAAACTACATCCGGCCGGGAATGAACTCAGGCCAGCATCTGACGTGGAACACTCCTGTGCACATCGTGACGTATTATCGGTATCTACGTCTTTTCAGAGACGGCACGGCGCTGAGTCTATTAACGACCGACGAGCCGGCGCATGTGGTGCAGTTTCTCACGAGGGAGAACGTGCCGAGTCAGAGTCAGAGAAGTGTTGGGGCGGGGGCACATGGACATGGCCATCATCATGGCCAACATGCATCGCACCTCCCGCAGCCCGTAATGGCCTCAGTGCTGAAAGGTCGATGGCGCCTTTCTTCCAGCAACCCAACGACATCATCATCATCTTCCACCACCACGCCAGAAGCCCAAGAAAGTGACCTCTACATCGAAACCGAAGGCGTGGTAGGCGCGAAATACATCTACAAGATGGACCTGGTCCTCCAGAACGCGGGACGCTCAAGAGGGGCCAGGAATAACAAGCTGGGCTGGCGCGGCTTCTGGAGCTATAATCGCCTCACGGACGATTGGGCGCAGTTCACGCTCAAGAACGATAAGCCGTTCTTCTTTAGTCGGGTTAAGAGTTATGGGGTGGGGGAGTAAGGAGGGAAGTGGTGGCGATTAGAGAGTTTTTCCCTTTTTTAATTCGGTGAACTTTTTGGTCGGCGAATAGGTGAATGAATGACCTTGGCACGAGATGAGATTAGAAGCATTTTAGCAGTAGCAGGTGCCTGGAATAGAATTGATCGCATACTGTATTGTGGCATACATAAGTAGGCAAGCAAGCGCGATTGGTGTCCCCAGATGGGAAGGTCATTGCAGAGGGACACATCACAACAGAGGTATTAGGTAATCGTCGCCGCAAACAAGAATGGTGTTCTGTTGACCCAGCATGTGCCAGTATTTGTCTATCCATATCGCCGGTCCTCTAGTCAATCACGACTGTGTAAAATAGAATTCCCGTAAACCAAACCGGAGTCTTGCGTGTATGTCCTGAACTTCCACCACCCCCACCGGTGACCTAGGTAGATGGAATTGGAAATCGTAATCATCAACATCAACATCAACATCAACATCAATATTAATATTAATATCAATATTAACATTAATATTAATATTAAGATGAATATTGAGTACTGCTGCGGCCCTTCGAGATTGCTAGACCAAATGTGCCGGTATGCTTCAAGTCGCATGGCAAACCAACGAACGACCTGGGAATCACATTGCCCTGAAGAGCGCTTGGCCAGTAGGTAGTCCCGTGCTTGAGATGAGATGAGGAGAAGCAATGGTCTTGCTGGCGTCAATCGACCCCGACGAAAAGACGCACTTTCCAAGTTCAGACACTCAAGCCTTATCCAAAGCCTCCATCGTCGCCATCATCATCACTATCCACTCAGCTCAGTCCACCTCAATTCGTCGTCCCCCACCGTCTCGTCTCATCGCCCCCTTCCCACTCCTTCTCCACATACCCCAACAACCTCTTCACATCCGCCACTTTCTCCGAATCGCCCGTATTCTTGCCGACATTATCACTGATCTTGACCGCCGGATTCCCCGCCGCCGAGCTCAGCTTAATCACAATGTTCAGCGGCACGCTCTTCTTCCCGTCGCTGAGCGTCGTAAAGTCGTTCGTCAGGTACGTGCCCACGCCGAAACTCGAGCGGAACCCGTGGGCGTCCGACACCCGCTTGTACTCGATGCACTTCTCGATGTCGAGGCTGTCGGAGAACACGATGGTCTTGGTGTCGGGTTCTGTGAGGCCCTGCGCGTCGTAGAAGGCGCGCATCACCTTCACGAAACGCGCCGGGTCGCCGCTATCTTGGCGCACGCCGGTGAACACCTGTGCGTACGTCCGCTGCGGCGCCTCTGCGCTGTCGGTAGTGGTAGTGGTTGAGGCAGAGGTAGAGGCAGGCTGGATGGGCTTGGCGAAGGATTTCAAGAACGCAGGCGTTCCAAAGGTATCCGTCAACGCGATCCCTAAGACGCCTTCCCCAAAGCACTCGACCCAGCGCCGCAGCGCCTCCTCATTTGCGCTCTCGTAGTCGTTTGTGATGGCCGCGATGCCCATGAACCACTCATGTGCGACCGTGCCGATGGGCGCGAGGTTGAAGCGCATCGCGAGGTGCACGTTGCTCGTGCCCGTGAGAACGCCTTTCGCTCCGCTCTCGGCGGCCTTGGTGTTTGCCTTTACCAGACCGCGGAAAACGAGGGCCTGTGTGTGGTAGTCTCTGCGGCGGCGGGTGCCGAACTCAGAGAGCGTGCACCCCGCCTCGAGGATCTGCAGGCCTTTGTTGAAAGCCTTTTCTTCCTGCCCGTCGTAGTTCCAGTCCGTGTCCATGAACTTGAAGTACGCCTCGGAGGTCAAAGCGAGGAGCGGGATCTCGTAGAGGATGGTGTCGACCCATTTCCCGCTGATGGAGATGTGGATGTCCCCGATCACGTCGTCGGCGCCCGTGTCTTCTGAGATGGGCTGGAAAGTGGGCTGCAGCTGCTCGCGCGGTGAGAGGCGGAACTCGCTGAGGAAGTTGAGGTAGGGGGCCGTCAGGTACGGGCAGTGCGACTGGAGGAAGCGCAGTTCTTCATCTTGCAGTGAGATGTGGCCCAGCTCTGAGAGGTGATCAGTTTATGCGAGTCGATAGATAGACAGATATGAGGGATGGAGTTATGCGATATACACCGATCGAGGGAGCCGGTAAGTGAAGGCTTACTATAGATCTGGTCGCACAGCCAGTTGAAGGCCTTTCTTGAGAACTTCTTCTCTGGCGTCCGGTTGGTGAAGGCGTATGTCACGTGAACGTCGGGGTAGTGCTGGAAGACGGCATTCTGCATCGTCAGCTTGTAGAGATCGGTGTCGAGGAAGGAGAGCACCCCCTCCGGGTACTCGGAAGCACTGTTGAAATCCATCGATGCAGATGCTTGGGGCTCTGGGCAAGCTCGGTAGGTATGGCTGAGGTGTTGTCACTGTTGTAGTATTGTGAGATTTTACTGCAGCGAGCTGTAAGACTGCTGATTCATGATAACAGGTAGCGGAGGCAGGCAATGGAGGGTAGCTTTACGGCGAATGAGTCCTGGGATTAATCACAAGGAAACTGACAGAATGTCTAAGACATGGAAGATTTGGTAACTATTGAATGGGTTGTGTATTAGTCGCGCCTCATGTTCGTACATCTATTGCCATAGGTACTCGTATACTTTGCGATGTGTTGCTATGCAGGTGGCGGTTGGGTGTTGGCGTAGGTATGAGATGAGACGGAAAGTGGCAGGTAACCAAGAGAAAATGACTCAGAATTGGTCCGAAGTGTCTTGAGTTACACTGAGAGCTGGACAGAGAACTGCAGCCTTTGAGCCGCCTCGGTAGGCTGTTGCAGTCGGCAAGTTACGTGAATTGATAATTGATACTACATGTACTTAGTCACCAAGTCCCCCTCCGCCCCCACTTGGTCGCAACTATCAAAAGACGGGATGAAACCCTTGGGCCGAGAGGGTCATGCTTCTGATTACATAAGCCTTGCGTCACTAGGTAGCCCCAAGCCGCCCGCCACCAGGGGGCCAGGGTACCCGACTGGCCGACTACCTTAGGTAATTACCTAGGTAGGTACAGGTACCTGCCTTGGGTAGGAGGCGAGAGGTAAACAGACTCGACAGACAATTGAAATAAATACGAGAGGTTCGTGTGATTCACGTGCCTTGTGATTCGAGGAGGCATTTTCAGGACTGATATTGATATATTGGTTGAATCCTGCTCAAGTCGTCTGGCGCGAGAGGAAACGCTTGCCCTTTCCTTGCACACAGTTATATATACATATTAGATGCAGTAATATATACACAATTGTTCACATGAGTAACAAACGCGAAATACGGCTGGCCGAACCTACAAAACACTACCTAGGTAAACACCAAAACTACCTCACATGGCCGGCCGTTGGCATAACTAAGTCCCGTCCTGCCGGAGCGGCGACTACTCGTATTTCGAGCTCGCCGACTAAACCTTATCGAATAAGCCACGGACACGAGATGAAAATGCCTGCCCGCCACAAGCACAAAAGCGTAAGCAGAGAAGCACTGCCATGGAGCAGTCGTTTCCTCCCTCACAACACTAACGTAAAACCTTCAAAACAGTTCCATGATGGAACTTCCATCATCACTACCGATACAACTGCAACCACAATTTCGGGACTAATATAATTACACATCAATTGAATCAATAAAGTACATCCAACTTTCTCAAGTGTCACACTGTTTGACCTGAGGATCAATAAAATTCTCGTCTTGAGGATTGTCGTTGGGGACCGCATATCCTTAGACTTTGAAGTATCATATTCGAACTCAAACAGGCCTGGATACATAGGTAGTGACGTGGCAATAGCCGTGAAGGGCCCGTATAGTACACGTACCAGGTAGGTAGGTGCAAGAAAGTATAAATCTCAACCGTATCTATATAAAGCCAGCAAAGGGCACGTCGCCCGGTGCCCAGTGCCAGTGAAGCAGTCTACCAAGCGGCACACATAATTATCTGTGAGTTGGGTTCGATTCCTAACAGCGCTATTGGTACTCGCAGTTTAGCTCATTTCCAAGGTTGTGCCCATCCTGCAGTAAACCTACAAATAAACATGCAAACAACAATCGACTGACAATTCCGACCTGCTAGAGTCCGGGGTTCAGTAATGGAATCCTTAATAACTCCGCAGACACCTGAGCATCACCTCCCAAGTGATGCTCCGGTTCAAGGGAGAATTTTTACAAGAAAATGCCACCGAGACAACCACGGCCATGATCACTGGCTTTATATACACACTTGTTTCAAGCGGACGAGAAGGTGGCTCAAGAACAGCCACGACAAGAAACATCGGATAATTACTACAACATTCGCCAAGCAGACGATTTCAAGGGTCGTGGCCAGCCACGACAGGAGTCGCCGGATAACAACTACGTCGTTCATCAGAGGGACGACAGAATGCTTCACAGATAAAACGGGCAAGACTCGCCGCATCGTGTCTGGAACATCCTACAGAGAGAAGCGAGAGTGGTTTCGGCTTCAAAGAAAAACGTGGTTCAGGATGAACCAACATCAACATACATGCGAAGGGTACCGGGAACCATCGGGGCCCGAGGATACAGTAGACAATCCTCCGGTGTTACTACCAGGTCTACCAACAACATCTTAACTAGGAGGACAAGTCTTGTTGCACCCACGTGCGTGTTAGGTATAATTAGGTAGCAGAGGGACACGATGTAGCCAGCTGCCCGGGGGGGAGGGTATTAAGTCGTCATGTGTGCCAACAGTGCATTGACTAGCACTCCTTCGAACCAAAACAAGAAGGCAAGCAAAGTGGGAACAAGACTTATAGAATAGAGATGATGTACACAATACAGACATTTCTACACTATATCGTAAGCGTGAACGGGTACTACCTGGATAATTGTACCATGCTATCCACTCTAAACTGTTTCTTGAAAGTATTGGAATCACTCCCTTGTACTAGGTACTGTTGCAGTGTTGAATAAATGCCATGTTGATGAGCTTTGCTTGCCCAGAGGCTATCTGGATTGGTGATTAATCACATATATCTTGATTCGATAAATTACTTTCGCCCTCTTCAAGCGGCACACTGTTTGACCTCAGGCTTATTGGAAGCTCTTAGGGACCAAAGTTGAGATGCGTATAAGGGTCCAAGGGGGTAGGTACATGGAGGTGCAGGAAACTCTAACTGAGAACCAAATCGAGTTTATCTCACAGCAAGATCATTTATAAAAGCGTCCGTCGCGAGCGAACACGTTGGTCATCTAACCCACCCTTTGGAAGTCAGAAACCTACATAGACAACCTGCGAACAACCTCGAGCAACACCTCCAAGTGACCAACGTCCAGCAAAGGAACAAACCCTCACCTCCGCAGGCTCCAAGTTATCAGCCTCAATTGTATTTTAGTAGGTGCCGCCTGCCTTCAACATCCGTCTGCCCAGACGTCTCGTCGCATTTCCCTACCGCAGGTCTTCAGCTCAGGCGACGAGCCAACAACGGTTCTGTCACATCACGAACCATGGTGGGCTGGATAAAGATGGCGAAAAGCAAGATATGCTGGACGTGTTGGAAGACAGCCAGCGGATTGACGGCGATTTTCGCGCTCTGCATCTTCCTCTGCCGTTATTACCTCAATCACGCACCGACGGACCATTTGCACTGGCTCTTCCGGGTTCCCATCATGCTATTACACTTTGCTACGGTCATCCTTGCCATGGTCCTGATACCACTTCTTGTTGTTAAGCCTCTATTTGATGATGAAGAGTGGCCGATTTGGCACCGCCATGATCATGATGCAGACGAACGACAGGAGGAGCTATTGGCTGCGGCGATTGCGCAATTGGATGAAGTGAGGACTGAGTTTCGAGCTCAAAGGAACTTTCTGGCAGCGGGTGGGCGATAATTAATTACCTGCACATGGGGATAGACAAGACGGACAGGATCCGTCTATGGTTGGCACTGTTCATATTGCACGAAGGATAGAATATATGAATGACATTTAGGTGCTTCCAATTTGGCAATGTGTCACAAATGCGCTTCAGCGTCTTATTGGCATCATCTCCTGCTGTTGTTGGCGTTGCTTTCAGGGCTCACGCCTCCGTCAATGAGGTGAATCCCTGTCGAATAACGCTTGTATAAGCGATAGATAAATGGGGCCAAGGTACACCTATTACGGAGCTCGGCGATACTTATCTCCATCTGCTCTCTTGGTGGAATGGATGTGGGGCTGAAGTTGTAGGTGGCAGGGGTTGAATGATTGCCAAATCGTGGCCTTAATGGACGCGACGGGTGGAATTGGCAGCGACCCCAGACAGAGCTAATGTAATTGGAGACAGCTTGCGGCCCTGAGCAGTGAGCACCCATCAATCAATCACATCACACCCACGCGAGCCACCTGTTTTACACTTCTCTTCGACATCCACGACACCTTTCTGCATTCCGCGGCCTTCTTCTAATATCTCGTCTCTTCTCTGTTCCGTCGCCTTCGGTCCTCTCAAAATGGTACGTTGTCCCGAGCCTCTTGAGTTCCATCATGCCCCGTGTCAAGTCTGTCGTGTGTCGCAAAGCGCTGTGTACGCTTCGCCTCCGCTGCACGTCAACATCAACGACCGCACAGGATATACTTCACGTAGTATACTGGAAATGATTCGATGAGTTTAACAATGCCTTCCTATTGCTCTAGTCTTCTCCTCGTGCCGCCTCTCCCGCCAATGCGCCCACCGCCACCGGCGCCAGCACCGGCCGTCCTTCGTCTCCCGCGCCCCCAGGAGGTGCCAGAACCGCCATCCGACGACGCGCCGCTGCCGACCAGAAGGAGAAGATTGCCAATGTGCGACCCAGCAGTACAAGAGCTGCCGGTGCTGGTGGCAGCAGCAGCACGATGCTGAGTATGTGCAACCAATAGGGGTATCCCGGTAGATAAATGAGAAAAAAACAAAGATTGACTGATGTGTGGCTAGGACTCTACACCGACGAATCTCCCGGACTCAAGGTCGACCCCGTCGTGGTCCTGGTTCTGTCTCTGGTCTTCATCTTCAGCGTTGTCGCTCTACACAGTACGTCACACTACACCACACATCACCCCATACCTGCACCATCCGATGTGACCTGACTCTGGGCATGGTGCAACTGGAATGAAAGCTAATTCGTATCACAGTCATCGCCAAGATCACCCGAAAATTCTCGAGCTAAGCGGCTTTACCAAACTACGATATGGGCGACGTTTGTCACCACAAGTGTTAGTTGTCAGGGATGGCGCGGCCTCGGTCTATCCGGGCAGCTGCGACTCTTCACACAGCACTTGAAAGGACAAGAATATAAATAATTAGTGACCGGTGACGGAGAATGGTGGGTAGGAGATATCACGACAAGTATTGGTCTGCCCGAACCTGCCCATTTGTGGTGCTCCAGCTCAGGTCTAGGTGCGAGAAGATAGAAAGAAGCTGGGTGATTTGGGCCAGCCCCAACTGTATCATACACGAAGCTTTGCAAGCTCGTAACCAAAAAAGAAAGTCTGATCTCAAGTCGGATGGTGTCAATTATAGCCTTTGTCATTTCTGTCAACATACCTAAGGTATCCATGCCACACACACAGCCTGTGTCCTCATCCTCATCCTCATCCACAGCCCCTTTGTCACGTGCCTAGATGGAATGCGCTCGTGTGCAACGAGGCGCTGCTCTCGATATGAGCACTTAAGTATCAGATGAGAGGTATGTTTGAGTCACTCGTGTAGCATGTTTCTCTCACATGCGATAGGTAGTAGCCGCAATTTACGTTGATACCTACGTATGTCTAGGTATCGAGGAGGTAGGTTCAAACCTTGTTATAGAATGCGTTTAAGATGCGACGAGTCATATCTCATCACATTACCTGTAGAGTTCGCACAATAAAACACAGGCAGGACAGGTTGAACATTGGATGGTGGTTGCAAAAGATGACAGTGCAGTTGTAGATGGACCTTTAATTTAGCAATGCCTAAGGGAGTACCTTGGCCTTTCAAATACCTAGCTGGCGCTCAATTAGAAGTATCGAAGCTGCATAGAAGGTTCTGTGCCTGCAGGCACAAGTGGAGCAGGACTTAGAAGATACGAGACGGGCTGAGTCAAACAGGTACTCAGTACAAGACTACGTATCCACAGTTGGGTCCCCCAAGACCCCCACTCAGCCGCCTCCCGGTTTCTTGGCACCTCCGTCCATGAACGCACTTGCCATCTCCATCCTACGAGCCTACCTAACGCGTCGGTCCCTCGCAACGCACGCTTGGTTCATTTATCGCTACCCATTCTTGCGCCTGCGCCCGCGCTGCACGACTTGACTCAACTCCACATACATCAATACACCGTCGCCCAAACTACACCCATTAGCATTCCAACCGACGACCCCGCGACGCGCTGCTGCCGCCCGTTGCCGACGAACCGATACTCATTACCCGTTGCCCCCTCTCTTCGGCGATGGGAGACCCGGCCAATACCCTCACATGAGCGGGCTCCCAGAGTATCTGAGCACCCTAGAATCCTGCTCGAACAACCGCCAAACACTACCGCCACCGTCCTTCCACCAATACATACACCTGGACGTCTACCTCCACCTCCGCTATCGTCTTCGTCTCCGGCTTGATCGACTCGTGTGCGCCCATTATGGATGGTCCTCTACACGTCGCTCAGCCGGCCGCGCCCGGTCCTCTCAACCCCATTGACGACAACTCCAGCCCCGTCATCAAAGAGGAAGCCATGGACGACCGCAATGTCTCCTCCTTCGAGGACATCGACTGGGCCGAGCAGGAGCGCCGCGACGAGGCCGACATGAAGATGATGTTCAACGATGACCCCAGAGGCTCGCAAACCAATGGTCTCGATCTGCATACCTTCGGCGACAAGGTCATCGACCAAGCAGACAAGGCCGATGATGCCGTCGACTTCGAGGATTTGAGCGATGACGACTTGGCCAGCGAGTCCGGGATGAACGACGCCCTCCCCGATTCCGCCCCCTCCCAGATCCCAGACATTCCAGGCTTGACCCCAGATCAAGACACCAGCCACGATGACGATCACCTCGATGACCTGTTCGGCGGCGGAATGGATGGCGATAACGACTTCCCCCCATCGTCCCCCCCTCCCGAAGCAGATGCAGATGCCGCTGTCGCTACCGCCACCACCGCTGTTGATGCTACCACCGCCGCAACAGCCATTTCTGCACCCGAGAACGACAAGATCACGGGCCTACCATCAGCCAAACCGACCGAGGCAGACAATGAAGGAGACGACCGTCAGGATGGAGAGGCCGATGCGGCACGCGAGGTGACGGATGAGGACTGGCAGAACATGACATTCGAGGAGCGATGGAAACTCAACTTCCCGCAATACAGTGTATCCATCGACAAGTGGATTGGCCAGACCGACGAGGGCATGCAGAAGCCCCTGCAAACCACCGAAGATCTGCTTCGCGAGAAGTTCCCTCATTTTGCCGAGCACAAGATCCTTCATTTCAACAAGCTCCTGCCCGAGTGGCCTGCCGAATTCCAGTACAAGGAGCCCGCCAACAAAGACAAGGACCCCCCCGAGTTCGTGCCCACTAAGCTTGAGCTCGAGCTCGATGCGGACCATTCCAAGCTCTTCCGCATCCCCGACAATGTCCTGAGCGCGATCAACCAGCGCGCCGCCACATATCACGATGCCGATGATTGGACCAGTCGCTTCGGCGGTGCGGTTTTTCATGATTTTGAGGATGGCGCATCCGATACCGATGACGAAGAGCTCGTCGGAGGATTCACTCTAGATGAGATATCGACCATATGCCAAGATTGGGGCGCTCTCGCCGACACACACCCGCTGTCCAAGGACACGACGGCTGCTGATGTCGACGATGAAATGGACGATTGGGATCGCGAGTTCCTTCAGTTACAGCCTAAGCCGAAGCGAGCTAAGTACGAACCTGGTCTTCCCGACATATCAACTTATGACACTTGGGGCATCGACGATTTCGAAAGCGCTGCACGGCTATCCAGCAAGCGCGTGCGCCTCGACCCCAGTGATCCATACCTATTGCTGGAGGACGTACAGACAGCACGACCTTCCAAGCGTCAAAAGCTGGAAGAGAAGACGAAGCGCATGGCTAGTGGTCAACTCCGCAGAGATGTCATGCGACATTTCAACATCTCCAACGATGACGCATACGAGGCGCTGAAGAACAACCACAAGAGCAAGGTCCGAGCAACCTTGTCCAGCGTCGGCGTTGAGCACAGTCTGCCGGCTCTCAAGCTGACCTTCCCCTTCTACCGCACCAAGCTAGAGGGTCAGCCTTGGGAGTTCCATCGTCGAAAATTTGATGCGGACAAGATTGTGAAGCACAGTGTCGGTGTTAAGAAAATCGGCAGGGTGCGGAAGAAGGACACCAAAGGTCGCAGCATTCAAGAAATCTTCAAAACGACGAGAGACCTGACTCTCAACGACAATTCCACGGCTGTGCTTTTCGAGTACAGCGAACAATTCCCCACTGTCCTATCTAACTTCGGTATGGGCAATCGCGTCATCAACTACTACCGCCGCAAGGAACGGGGCGACGAGGAGGATATACCCAAGTTGAACATCGGCGAGACACATCCCCTCCTCCCCGAAGACAGATCACCATTCAGTATATTCGGTACTGTTGATCCTGGCGAGATTGTGCCTACCCTTCACAACGAGATGTATCGCGCACCCATATTCAAGCATGAGCCGCGGCCCAACGATTTCCTTTTGGGACATACTACCAATGCCGTAGAAGGCCCCAAATGGTTCCTTCGTCACATTGACCATGTATATACTGTCGGCCAAGCTTTCCCCTCGATGGAAATTCCGGGGCCACATGCCCGGAAGGTCACGAACACATCGAAGAACAGGCTCAAGATGATTGCGTACCGGATGATGAAGCAGAAGGGGTCCCAGGACGTCTCTCTCAAAGAGATCACGCCTCACGTTTTCGAAAAGGAGGATCCGCAGAACAGACAGAAACTGAAGGAGTTCCTCGATTACAGCAAGGAGTCGAAGACGTGGCATCTCAAGGAGGGCGACACCATGCAGGATGAAGCTGCTATCCGCGCCATGATCAAGCCCGAGGACGTTTGCTTGGTGGAAGCCATGCAAGTCGGCCAACAGCTGATGGAGAACGCCGGCTTCGACCCCAAGGACAAGGAGGAGAACGACGACGGCGTGGACGAGCCTCTTGTTGTGCAACTGGCGCCCTGGCGAATCTCCAAGAACTTCCTCGATGCAAGTGCCGGCAAGGCCATGGTTGCACTCCACGGCGAGGGTGATCCTACCGGTCACGGTCTAGGCTTCAGCTTCATCAAGACCTCCATGAAGGGCGGCTACATCAACGCCGTACAAGGTCCGCTGGCCACGTCGGCAGACGCCATCGAGCGCGAGCGCAAGGCCAACGGAGGACACTCTTACAACGTGAAGAAGCAACAGGATATGTACAACGCAGCCATCCGCGATATCTGGGAGAGACAGAGGACCACGCTCAGCGACAACACGACGCACGAGGATGCCGATGTGCTGGACACGGCGAACGAGGACGACCGCTTCAACCAGAGACATGCGGACGCCACGCCGGCCCCGGTCGACGATGGGCGGAGTCAGTTCAGTCGTTTCAGCGCGGCGAGTCGCAGTGGCAAGCGCAAGCTGCGGATCACGAGAAAGAAGAGAAACGCCGATGGCGAGGTGGTCTCGGAAGTCGTGGTCCTGGACGATCCGCTTGTCATTCGGAACTACATGAAGCAGCGGTCCGTCCTTACTGAGAAGGACAGAGAGTGAGTGGAGACCCTTCGAAAATTCAGAAAGCAGACTTGAACGCAAGACTAACGTATCGGGTAGTGTCTATAGCATTGTTCCGACGGCCGACGCCGAGGACAATCGCGACAAGGCGAAGCTGTAAGTGACCCCTGGGTTGTTCTTTTGTAACACGCGTCACCCACCACCTTGAATGAATCCCGGAAGCGGTTTGCGAGCAGGGGACGAACGGCGTGCTGACATGAGTATGCAAAATAGGGTCGAGAGAGAATTGTCACGTCTGCTTAAGAACCAAGATCGACGTCAAGTGCGCGAGAAGCAGGGCAAAGGCAAGAAGAAGAAGGACGGCGGCAACAACAACGCCAGCAACAACGCCAGCAGTGGGACTGGAACCGCCAATGGAACAAACGCTGGTTCGCCAGATGCCTCGGGCGATAAGACGTCTGTGGGCACGACGAGGAAGTGCGCGAATTGTGGACAGGTTGGTCATATCAAGACGAACAAGAGGTACGTACTACGAACGATGTTTCATTTTTTTTGGCATTTCTGGTTTGAGATCTTGTGGGGTTCCGAGAAATTATGTCGGCTCTTTCGCTGCGAAGGTCGTCAACGAATTGTTGGTAATGGGAAGAGTGTGGTGTTACACCCTGACTCCCGCTCCTCTCTTTGCCCAAGCTGGGTTTTACTCATTGCCACCTATGACCTATTCGCATGCACTTCACTTCGTGCTAGACAGCTCTAGCCGGCTCAACTCGGCGGGTTGAACGAAGTGACTCGCCAATCAATCAATTCCTGCGAGGTGGTTGGCGAATGTAATGCATAGCAGCACACTTGCAACCCTGCTGCCTTCTTACCCACCACTGCTTTCCCACGACATCGCAAAGTTATTTTCCTCCTCGTTCCGCATTACATTTGCCTATTGCTCATTACCACATTTCTCATGTCGAATCTCATCTATTCAATCATGTATCAACTCAACAAATGAAATAAATTGTGTGTTTGCTAACATGGTCACCTCCCAACAGCAAATGCCCCTTACTCAACGGCACCATCACCGCGAATAATCAAGGCGAGAATCACGGAGGGTTCGGGTCCTTTAGTGCGCCGTAGTGGGTTCCGCACATGTAGGGTTCCGCAAACACCTCTGCGGTTCACCTCGATTCACCTTAATTTCGACGGGGGGAGAATCAGAGGGAAAAACAAGAGGGAGGGAAGAGAGGAGAGGAACACATGAAGATGGGAGATGGGAGAGTGAGGGGCGGAAGAAGAAAACAAATTAATTAGCCAAGAAAGCAAGTCATTGGCAAGCGAATGAATGCCATAGTAGGGCATGGCATCGCATGGGAAATCGGTGGACGGGATGGATCTTACGTGGCTGTCCACTACTTCACCGGTCGCCTTACCTTTGTGGTTTTGGTTTTTCACATTGGTGTTGGTCGGTGTTGGTCGGTGTTGGTTGGTTGGTTGGTTGGTTGGTTGGTATGGGTATTGGTTTTGCCTGGAGTTCAACTGAGGTTGAGTTGAAACTTGGCTGCTTTGATGCTGCTTTGATGCTGCTTTGATGCTGCTTTGAGGTTTCAGCTTTGGTACTGCGTTACGTACGCTGCATTATGCTTCTGTATCCTGATCGTAAGGCGGAGGCTAGAATCCAGAGTCTTGAGACAGGAAGGAAGGAAGGCATCTAAGTTGACAACTCAAGATGAGAATCCTAGTTTAGACAGGAGTTCTAGTTCAGACAGAACTGAACGGGAATGAGCAGACCAGACCAGAACAGGACAGGACAGATATGAGAGAATAGGAATGGGTCACATATACACAGTATGTGTTTGTTACATTGTATTACCTAGGTACTTATGCGCTCAGACACTGTATTCGGCATTGTGTATCTGACATCGTGTATCTGGAATCGTGTACTCGTTCGCACTGCACGTATATACTACCTACTAAGTATTGTTGTTTCTTACGTGGATGACATTGTCTGACTAATGATGGTCGCTCCATGTATATATATATACACTATCTACTCATCTATTGGTATGTCCTTCTAACAGTTTGTCCTCTCTACCTACTTACCTACCCAGATCGCATATGAGTGACTGTGGTGAATGGGGATGATTTGCTATGAGCTGCCGTGATTAAATATCAGGCCCTTTTGGACTGGTTGATGTAGTCAACCTCATCAGCACTGACACTACATAGAAAGGTAGTAAGTAATATCGCGAGGGGCGTGTAAGTGCTGCCGATTTTAAGTTGAAGCATCAGATAGCTGACTTGATACCTAGCTTTAAGTTGGTAGAGAGACCAACCGGCACAAGCAAAGGCTTCGCTGCTTATACAATACAATGCTACGGCCCCAAGCGACAAATTGCTGCTTCGGTGTTAATGTGATTAACATGTGAATTCTAAAGTCGCGCTCGATCTTGAGATCATTCTACATCTCTGTCTACCTAGGTATAGTACATAACCCAAAATCCGTTTCCCAATGTACTCTATTTCCTCACGCGCATCCATACCTGCGTGTAACTTCTGTTTAGATCCGTCATTAAGACTTCCTCTGCATCCTCAAACTCTTCATCATTATCATCCGAAGCCTCGTCGTTTTCATCCAAAGCCCCAGCCTTATCTTCGTCCGTCTTCTTCCCCTTCCTCCAAAACCCCATGAACTTCCTCTGCTTCGTTTCCACCTCTTCCTAGCCGGATCCACCACTCTGATCTTCCTTGCCCAAGGCTTCTTCTCTTCCTCTTTCTCTACTAGACCTTCAAGTGGCCCCATATTGAAACACTGTCATATCGATTTTCCAACGCCTATGAAATTAGCCCACTGCCGATTTTAAACCTATGATGGCTCTCCAGTCAAGCCCGAGGCTTTGGAGCAAAGTGGCGATGCAGCAACAGACGAGGTCGGATTTAGATAGATATTGGAGAACTAAGGTGAAAACTGGCAGGGCGTATCATGTCTATACAGACTATGATGAGGCTGTGATCAGGAATCTTGTTGATAAACCTGTTTTGCGGGAAGAATGCCTCGTGTATCTTTTTGCTTGGACGGAGGGTAGTTGTCTCGAACACGATGGGAAAAGAGGGTTGACGGTGCATGGAGGCGATATTTTGATATCTCTAATTATAGGTGAAGCATTCCTCCTAATTACCTCGCCTAGATACTAGGTAGCTTAGCAGGATGTTCTCCCTGGTAGGCTTTAATGAACCCAAGTCTAATCTATCACGCTGTTTTTTCTCTCGTTGCCTTCAAATGAAGTTTTCGTGGTAGTATACTCGTGAAATTATTTGAGAATCATGAAGCAAACCAATTACGCCCAATTGCCTAAAAGCCTGATATTGTCTTTCCATCACTGACAACGATTTCCATTATGTCTTGAGTCTGTTGACACTTGTGGGGGTAGTTGCCGAGGGATGCTTATAACATACAACCAAGATTTACAGCGGTGTTTTTCGAAGACTCCCGCCATAGAGGGACGATATCGTGTGTCTGAATACGAATATAAGTGACTTTCCAACGGAGGTTACTTCAAGATTCCGTTGGCTCTACGTAACTCATAAATGTAGCCTGCTGTTTTGCTCACTGTTTCAATATGCATAAATTTTACATAAATTATGCGTCTGGACCGAGAAAAGCGGTATTTGCACTAAGCCCGATTAGTCGCATCATGCATGGATTCTAAGTTGGCAGTTGCAGTGGTCTATCAGGCACGGCTCGGCACGGCAGGGTCGGCTCAGGATTGATTCCCAAAACCTCCACGTCGCAAATGTTCTGCATGGTGCGTTTGCCGCATATTCCTTCATATCATATAGTACGACTCATACGCGTACCACGAAGAGATGCAAGCAACAGTCAGGCATGATTTACCAAATGTCAAGTTTCTTGAATTTTGTACCCTGATTACCTAACGCGATAAGTAGGCTGGTTAATGAATACTCGCTGCATCTATTCGACCCAAAGGTCCTTTCAATATACCCATGTGCTGATTCTCCTTCAATGTACAAGGAAGCGGTCCCATGTCTCCGCCCCCTGACGGGCCCCATCGCTAGGTATCCTATGATAATGCTACTTCATTGTGCCGTTCATGTGTACACGATAGTGTGTGAATGTGGTTCGAACTGTTTAGAAAAAGAGAAAAGCGCCGCCGCCAACCATCATGAGGCCCATGCTGACACCCATGATGGCGAACTTGGTCAGGTCGAGAGCGGGAGGAAGCGAGGCCGCGTTATCATCACCACCCTTTCCATTTCCATTTCCGTTTCCGCTGCCGCTGCTGCTGGTGTCTAGCTTGGTGAAGCCCGACTGCGCATCATACTTCGGCTTGCCCGAGGATCCCGAGGGGATCGAGTTCTGGTTAGGCGCCGGTGTCGATGAAGGGACCTCAGCACCCCGGCTGGGGAAGGGCATGATGTTCGATGAGGTGGCGTTGAAGTCGGTAGGCGCAAGAGCGACCTCGTTGTTCTCGAGGTCATACACGACGTAAGCGGATCGCAGGAAGGTGTCGCCGAGGAGGAAGTTGTCGCCGCTGATATTCTGGATACCGAACTGACAGGCATCCTGCCCCTTGTACGGACCACTAGGGAACGGTTGGGCCTCGCCAACGAAGATGGGAAGAACGAGCTCGTCCATACCGACCTTGATCTCGGCACCGCCTTGTCCACCGAAGCCGAAGGTCAGGTAGCCCTGGTTGTTGCCCAAGCTGCAAGGAACAAGAGGCGCTCCGGTACCCTGCTTTCCTATAGTGTAGTACTCGGCGCCAACTTCGGTCCAGACCTCCTCGACCAGTTCCTGGGGAAGGTAGCTGAAGGTGGTACCGGAGTCGAGCACGACAGGGACGGGGTAGGCCTGCGAGGTAAGTTGATCCTCTCCTGACGAGGAATGGGCCTCCAAAGAGGTCAACAGCACGGTGAAGGCGGTAAAGCTGCCTTGCGCGTCCTTCTGGATTTCGAGGCGAACAAGGTCGCCCATGTACTTGTCGGTGTCGATGCCACCGAAGAGAATGCTACCCTTGCTCGAACCCAGGTCGTTCAGCCAGAGACTGTATGCGGTGGTCTTGATGAGGCCTTCGTTGCGCATCACGAGGGGCAGGTTGTCGTAGATCTCCCGGGTCTGGCCTATGGATGCCTCATTGAGCGCATAACCAACACCGACGAGGCCGTAGGCAATGTCTGTCTCCAGACCCAAGCCCATAGTGACATTCTTGATCTCCTTGTCGCCGATGGAGAAGGTCTCGGAGATGTAGTCGCCCGTCGAGGAGCTTCCATCTACGTATGCGATCTTGAAGTCTTCGTTGATGACATCGAGGGAGCTCGACTTTTGGTAGTCGTCTAAGAGTAATAGGCGGCGATTAGTCGGTTACACGTAGAAAGGTTAGGCCAGCATGGCGTCACACTCACAAGAGCCGAAGGTGCAGCCGCCTCCCTGCGACGGACTGGTCTCGCAGATGCTCGCAGTGCTCGCGGGGACCCAGATGTCACTCGATCCAGTGTCGAGCTGGAGGGTTACTTTTTGGGGGGGTGTTCCGACGGCGCAGGAGGCGAAGTAACCGCCGCGCATCTTCTCGTTGGTGATGATCTCCTCGACTGTGTTGTCGGCACGCCTCTCGAGCTTCGGTGCCGTGTTCCCCCTCTTCTCGATGTCCCATTGCACGACCTGGGCAGTGGTGCCCGAGGCGAGCAGAGCGCTCGTCGCCAGCTTTGCGACGCTCCTCATGTTGGCGATGTGATGCTGTCGAGATACAGCGGAGCTGGGATGTAGTTGAGAGGTTTAGAATCCGGGTAAGTAAATGCCCGGTATGTCGTATGTGACAACACCAGTGTCTTGCTTGTGGTGCGTCAATGTCCAAAAGGTATCGTCGCAATGCTGAAGTACTGTATACAAGGCGAGAGACAAAAACGCGATGGTGGGCAACGATGAAGTGCAGCAAAGAATGAGATTGTATATGTGTAAGCGCAAAGAAGAAGAAACACGAGAACAGCGTCAGATGCAGAAGCTCAAGGGAGCCAGGGTTATTTGCATGTCAACAGAGGGAAGGAAAAAGGGAATTAGTTAGGTAATTGCAGCGTGCAGCGTGCAGCGTGGACAAAGAGACTAACACTAATGGTGGTGGCTACCTAATGGCCCCAGTTGGCCATCACATAAGTAAGTACCTTAGGTAGGTAAGTAAGACCTGACGGTATGAAACGTTCTGCGGCAGTGGAGGCCACCAACAGGAAGGCTTAGCCACCTAGCAGCTACAAGGATGGTGAGCCGGATCTTCGAGCAACGTCATGTACTTACGCTGCACACCACTCTCAGTTGCCCTACACAGCCCATTACGGTACCTGATCGCCGTCTTACAAGCAGCTGTCCTATTATGTCCTGTCGCAAAGCTGGTATCAGGATGTGCCACCTGCAAAAGACGTCGTAACACCCTCGTCACCTACGCTGTTCCAAAGCTCATCATGTCGCCCACGATGCCCGAGGTGCATTTGCATGCAGTGATGCACCTAATTAGAGCCAATCTTAAAATCCAAGCAGTGCTCCCGCCCCAACAGCAGCCAGCATGTGCAACAGTGGAGTTGCCTCGATCGAGTGGATCTATCCACCATAAATAGATCTGGAGATGGATAGATTTCCTACCGTCAGCATCGATTGCGATGCCAGCAGATAGCCAGGCCTGGGCCAACGAACAAGCACTCCAGGTCCTGCTTGGACGGGCGAGCTGGGTTCGGCACGTTCACCGAGCATGCAATAACAGCAACCCGAATTGTCTGGTCAAGTCTGGGCGTGCAAGAACCTAACCAATTGCACCGTAGCTGGTCTGGAGGCGGTCAATCTCAGTTCCCAGTGGCTTGGATGGGCGACGACGCTTACGGGAATAAGCGGTTGCGGCTCGGTTGCAATTGGTTGGCGATGCTTTGACTCTGCGTCATCAACCTGGTTCGGGAAGCGCGTTGACGACGATATGTGTTACAGGCGCATACCCAGCCATTTGCTATTTGCCAGCAACAGATGGTCAGAGATGGATGGATGCTTTCGAATAGACATTGAGGCCGGCAAGACATTTGTCTTAGACACAGCTAGTTGGACGAGATTCAACCCCGTCTGTAGAGCACCTCACTGGCTGCATCCGCTAGGATCATGCCGGTGTCTAACAGTATTTACTCGTACATAGGTACGATTAGTACCTATTCGACTAGATACCTAGGTAACTTTTAGTACAGGTGCTACTAGTATATTCGTAGTTTGAGTGACGCTCGGTCCTTCATGGTCTAAGTCCACTTTACTTATTATACGGCGTACATAGACGTAGACGTAAAAGCAGCCTCAATTCGTCGCGTCTCATACCTCACAACTTGATTCGATTCAAGCATCATTCTGCGAATCTGGATAAAATCCACCCGAGCTGCTCTCCCCCACAAGCTTACAGTAGTTGCGGTGCCAACAAGCAATGTCCAAGAGATCACTTGTCGATTTCCGAGGCTTGGCCCTGGGCGTTCGTACCGTACATCCGGCACTTCCGGCACAAACCGATGGGGGCCCGGCTTTCACGATTCATCAGATGAGTCAGTCCAGTCCATCATCGACTCGACAGCCCAAGCAGCGGCGAGCGAATCCAAACGTAAGTTCAAGTCGAAGAACAGATGCCAAGAGGGCTGGACTTTGAGGTCTTCATCTTACTAGGCGAAATGCATCTAGATAATTTCCCTGGAGTCGCTGTAGCACTTGGCCTAGCAGTGTAGAAGGATCAGTCATCACCTGCCAGTGTCCAGTGTCCACAGCATGAAACAAGCATTTGCCCAGGGCAGTGCCCAGCTCGCCCAGGACTCTACTAACCATTGCTAGCGAGCTTGGCAGCTGAAACGCTTGCTTGTTAGACTGCTCTAGCAGAAACGATAGCGTGCATAGCACGGAGGACCTGTCTGATTGAAGTAACCCGACCCTATCGTGGACCTTGTCGTGGCCCGAAGCGTGGCGATGCTTCCCTTGCTCTGTGGTGGCATTGGCGAGCTACGCAGTGCACTGCACCATTCAGCCGCAGCGACAGAGTTCATAATCATTGCAGACTGGGCCCTTCGTCGGCGTGTTGTTGTGCCGCTTATGGTCTACATACCAACTTTTCCCCGGCGGCCGAAATGGTAGACATATCAATCAGATCGTAACCCCAACAACCATCTGTATTGCGGAGGCGCCTCAGATATGGGGGCGACTCGTCGCATCTTGGGTTTGAACCATCAATAACACCCCAATTGCTATTCTTCCTTATTATTCATGTGTACACAATACTTTTATGCAGAGACCAGCGACCCTAACGTGTTGTCCATAACTTGAAGAGACCTCGATGTTAGCATTCGGCCTGCTTAAAACTCCCAAAGTTGCGACAGAGATCCATAACCTCTGCAACTTAAGCATATAAGCATGAGCTAGATGGCGACGAGGTGTATTAATGATAGAATTGAATAGTCCTACGACTCTCCAAGCTTGGCTGCACGCATTCAATCTGTCCCGTCATATCAACACATAGCTGCCGTGTCTTGGATCGCATAATATGGTCTGACCTTCTTTGTACTTGAGAACTCGGTCGCATCGCCTTATCTAGTATTATAAACTCATATGTCAGACTGCGGAATGTTGTCGTTGTTGAAGTTCACTTGTCCACGAGCTGCTAATTCATATAACTAATGGTCAACGACTATAAATAATCGCCATCACTCACGATGGCAAAGCTGCGACCCGGTGCCAAGCATTCAACCATATCCATTTCCCTTTGATCATAGCCCAACAGTACTCTGTCCATGTCCGTCAAACCTTGACATTCATGATGAATCATAGAGAGAGAACCCCTCAACTCGTCTTCTCGGCATCACAAGTCACAGCAACTTCGACGCGCGTCGTGGTTCGGCATTGAGTCTCTGCTCCCGAGATTAAACGACCATTTGCACGCTTTGACTATTCGGCATCGTTGTCTCTGCATCGGACTACTCCCCGGCGTCGTATCGCAGAAATGCAAATGCTACACCCTCTGGTTACATGGTCTGTTGTCGCAAACTATTGTCGGAAGTATGTGCGTTTTGAGATAAGAGGAGCCGTTACCCGGTGTCCATCGCGACATAGCGGTTAATAGTTCCGACCGAGTGAGGGTTGCTCTTTCCAGCGGCCTTTACATGCCTAGGCGGGAATGCAGTCTACTTCATTGAGAACTGCTCGAATATCATAGCTGAATGTGTGCCTAGTGAGTATCGAGTTCCCAATCTGGTGTGTGTTGAGAGAGTGTGATGAGATACGTACGATGCGAATCAGACCTGGGATCCAGTCTGCATGATCTTGCACCGTACTTATTCTTGGCAGCACCTCGACTCTTGAACCCGTTGGACAGACAGACTTGACCAATCAGCTTATGCGACGATGTATATGCTTAATGAGCAACCTTTTGACGCATGCTCGAGGAATGTCACCATTCGCAGACAAGAAGAGTCATCATTCCAATTTGGAATCCGAATGTAGAAGCTGTTCGTTCGGCAAAAGCCGACATGGACCCGGCAGGGTATCGAATTTGGCTGACCCAAACTTTTTCGACATGGAGAAGGAGGGGTCTCAACAGAACGTCCGTATACCAGCGGGGTTTAATTTGATCGACGGCAGATAATGCTTAAAGCGACATCATAGCGTATGAGCGGGTCAAACTAATGACTGATAAATAAGCTTTAGAGTCGGTCAACTCGAGAACCCGAGGCTATTGTATAATAGAGCGATCAGGCCTCCTGGAGTGAGAATGGTCGGTGTCCAAATACGTTTCCGTAACCTTCAGAGTGAAGGATTTAACGAAGCCGGGGTTGTCGTAAATGCTATCCTAGCAACATAGTATACCTAGACAAGAATGGCTGCCTGGATATTGCCGAGCATTGTGTGCATTGGTTAGACAGGCGAGACAGGCAGATATGTACGCCCATCATTGTCACGCACGTGAGGGATACCTATACTGATCCTTCTGATGATCGCATGCAAGGCACCTCGTCTCGCTCGTGTCACGGCGGCATTGCAGAACGCGAAACGTCCACGGCAGATGTCATCCTGCCTGTCGGACATGGTAGTGAATCCTGCTGGTCGGAGCCGGGACGGCTTTATCGACGCCAAAGCGGCTTTATCGACGCCAAAACGGGGCCATCCGCGGAAGTGAGGGGCGCGGTCCCATCAAAAAACTACCCTCTTCGGCAGTCGTCGACGTCGTGTGGATATCAGATTATGCACGACCAGGAACGACGGTGTGATTCCACTTTCCGTCGAGCGTCTTCGAGCGTCGAGCGTTGCTATCCGGTTATTGCCTTACATACAACCCCACTGCAGGCAAGAAGATCAGAAGATCAGCATACCGAATTCACGAATAACGAAACGCAGCAGAAGATTCACCATGGTAGACGTCAATACGTCATGTCCAGGTCCCCAGGTTTCCTGCATTAGTGCGAGCAATGCGTTGCGCCGACGTGCGAGTTTGATGAACTAAGTTCGTCTACTCTCGGGCTTTGCGCCAGTCCAGTCTGGTGTATAAGACCTAGTGAGTTGTCGGCACTCTCGTGCTCGCGATCGCCCAGTCCAATGCGAAAGGCGGCGTCGCAATGCCTGAATTGGTAGCATTTTGCCTCGAAAATGCGGGTTTCCAATTGGCACGGCCGAAATCAGGGTGCCGCGCGAGTCCGGATATTGGTACGTCGGGGAGAGAACTGGGTAACGGCCTCTCCACTCGATCAACTGCACCGCCGAATCGCGTGAAGTCATAGACCCTGTCGTAGATATGGCGAGAGCATTGTGCTTAGTCACGACCGCTCCGAGGCTTCGCAGAATTATGGTACCGAGAAGTGGGAATCCTCACTTTGGCGATGATGAGCATACGGCCCTGGTAGGATATAAAGACGGAGGGGAGAACGTCGTGGTGTGAGGAGTCAGCATTTGCTATCATCAAAATATTGCATTCCCCAATACAACATTCATACCAACGCCTTCGAGCTCATCTATCCTATCGCTGTCTACGTTTTCAATTTTTAAATCGACTCTCATCTTAAGGCTTCGCAACTACATTCTTAAGATCTCGCGATCTCGCGACCTCAGCATCGCTCCATATCACATCATTCTTGATCATATTCTCAGGATGTCCTGCCCTTACACACCAGAAGAATCTGCTGCCAAGCAGCCGGTGACCAGCGTCAAAGACGATGACATCGTACCGATTCCACAGCCTCCTACTCACTGGTTCACCCGCAACTTACCCGAAGTAGACCCAGCATTCCCAGTCTCATCGATGTGGCGCCTTTCAGGACAATTCGGCGATATCTACAAGTTGGACCTTGTTTCGAGAACCAATGTAGTAGTGTCATCTCATGAACTCACTGATGAGATCATGGACGAGTCACGATTCGAGAAGGAACCATCAGGAGGAACGAGAGAGCTAAGGGCTCTTTTAGGTGATGGATTGTTCACTGCTTACAAACACGAGGAGGTAGGTTGCCAACCCCATTGCATTGGCGAAAAGCATTTTGGCTTACACCCTTTAGAACTGGCACAAGGCTCATCGCGTCTTAATGCCCGTCTTCGGTCCGCTGGCAATCAAGAAGATGTTCCCCGAGATGCAGGACCTGGTATCCCAACTGGTACTCAAGCTGGATAGACAAGGTCCTGAGAACGAAATAATACCTACCGACGACTTCACTATAAGTTTCCCCCATGCCACAGGAGACGCACGAACTCGCGCTGACAGTCCAGCACAGATTAGCATTCGATGTGATTGGGCTCTGCGGCTTCGGCTACCGCTTCAACAGCTTCTATCGAAATGAAATCCACTCGTTTGCCCAGCAGATGTCCGCCGCGCTTACCGAGGCGGGCAAGAGGGCGAGCCGTCTATCAGTAGAGAACTACTTGCGTGTCAAATCGGCTGAAGAATTACAAAATAACATTCAGTCAATGTGGAAGCTTTGCGACGAGCTTGTTGCCGAGCGCAAGCGCAACCCGCAGCCCGACGCAACGGATCTACTGAACACAATGCTCAACGTCAAGGATCCTCAGACAGGGGAGAAGCTCTCAGACGAGAACATTCGCTTCAACATGGTCACTTTTTTGGTAGGTCACCATCAGTCGTTTTTCAGATTCGAAGTTACTCACCATCAATACGTACTAGGTGGCCGGCCACGAAACCACGAGTGGCACCCTGTCATTCCTAATGTACCAATTGCTCAAGAACCCTGAAACATATCATAAAGCGCAGGAGGAGGTCGATCGGGTAGTCGGTGACAGCGTGCTGAGACCCGAACATCTCCCACAACTCAAGTACATCGAGGCGTGCATCCGGGAAACCATGAGAGTGCAGGGGCCAATCGGTCTACTCAATACGAAGCCCAAAGAAGACACAGTCATCGGCGGGAAGTATCGGATTAGCAAGGACGATGTTGTAATTTGCAATATCAGAGGCCTCCACCACGACCGGAGAGTCTGGGGAGACGATGCGGATGACTTCCGTCCGGAAAGGCTCATGGACGGCCGCTGGGAGAAGCTGCCACCCAATAGCTGGAAGCCATTCGGAAATGGATCAAGAGCTTGCATTGGCCGTGCCTTTGCCGAACAGGAGATGTTGATGGCGACAGCGATGCTGCTTCAGCGCTTCCAGCTCTCCATGGCCGATCCGAGCTACGACTTACGTCAGTGAGATCGACCCTTCTTTCCATGGCTGTGCTAACCATTATATGTAGGTATGAAGAGTACATTGACCGTTAAGCCTGATGGCTTCAAGATCAAGGCCATCAGGAGGTCAGGCAAAAGCCCCTACGTCGGCATCCCAGGTAGTCCACAATGGACCGGCGACCAATCTCCTAATGGACGCAGACGAAGCCATGGTTCAAATGGAAGCGGACAAGCTGGTGCACCGTTGCTGATTCTCTACGGCTCCAACGCAGGTACATGTAAGTACCTGGCTGAAGATTTGGAAACAGCGGCGATAGACCGCGGCTTCGACCCCACGGTGAAGACGATGGACGAAGGGACAGAGCAACTGTCGAAGGACATCCCAGTAGCCATCATCACCCCATCCTATGAGGGCAAGCCTGCGGATAATGCCAGGAATTTCATATCATGGCTTGAAGCAGGCAAGCCCGATAGCCTCAACGACGTGCAGTTCGCCGTATTCGGTGCAGGCAACAGCGAGTGGGTGAGCACCTTTCATCGCATACCAAAGCTAGTCGACGAGGTCATGCCCAAACTTGGCGCCAAGAAGATCGTCCCGTCAAGCTTCGTGGACGTCAAGGAAGACCTTACAGGGCCCTGGGAGGATTGGCGCGATGAAATGCTGTCCTCAATCGGTGGCACATCTGGTGGCACTACTACAACATCTGATATTGAAGTCACTATCGACAAGTCAGACACAGCCGACTTACTAGCAGATGAGACGGTTTCCACGGCAATCGTTACAAAGAACGAGATTATTGCCGACACAGAAGTAGGATTTGCCAAGAGACATTTGGAAGTCGAACTGTCTGACGATGCTACATATGAGCCTGGAGGTATGTCTTGCAAGCAGGGACTTCGTATGGCTAGCTCAACTAACATGTCGATGTAGATTATCTGGTTGTCCTTCCTCAAAACCCCATCGAAGTCGTCCGCCGCGCAACCATGCGTTTCGGCTTAAACGCACTGGACACAGTAACTATCAAGGGTACGAGCAAGAAATTCCTCATTGGACGAGGACCGAGTACCGTTGTCGATATACTTGGCGGACGCGTCGAACTGGGAACCTTGGCCTCCAAACGCCAGATTGAAGCGATCGCGAAGACAGCAGAAGGCAGCGACCAGCAGAAGCTCCAAGAGCTGGCATCCTCTGAAGACGCATACAAGAACGAGGTTATCGAGAAACGCATATCTGTCCTCGATATCCTCGAGGACTATCCCAGCGCCAAACTATCTTTCGGTGCCTACCTCGACATGCTGAGACCCCTGGCACCCCGACAATACTCCATCTCATCATCGCCGCTCGCAACACAGCCAGGCAAGGCCGTGCGCGCAACAATCACGTACGACGTGCAATCGGCACCAGCGCTCAGCGGCAACGGTCGGCATTTCGAGGGCGTAGCAACAACGTATCTAGCAAGTCACACCGTCGGGTCCCGCATCCAGTGCTACATCCGCCGCTCCAACGCCAGCTTCCACCTACCTAGCGACCCCAAGACGCCGATGATCATGGTCGCGGCCGGGACCGGCCTGGCGCCCATGCGTGGCTTCATCCAGCAGCGCGCGAAGATCGCAGAAAGCAACCCGGGCAGCCTCGGACCGGCCATCCTGTACTTCGGATGCCGCGACTACGAGAAAGACTTCTTATATGCGGATGAGCTGCGCGAGTGGGAGAAGCTGGGCGCCGCGCAGATCCGGCCTGCGTTCTCGCGACGTGGACCCCGCGATGCCAAGGCGGACTACAAGTACACCCACGAACGCATGTGGGAGGAAAGGGATGAGATCCGGGATATCTTCAGAAGTGGCGCGAAGATCTTCGTGTGCGGCTCAGCGGCTAAGCTGGCGAAGAGCACTAACGAGATCTGCAAACGTATATGGCAAGAGAGTGCTGCGGGTAGAAGTGAGCAGGATGCACAAGAGTGGTTGGACAGCATACGGGAAGTGAGATACGTGAGCGACGTGTTTGACTGAACATCTGCACTTCGAGAATTCATGAATCAATGTATTGCAAGGCGTTTGGACATAGATATAGACAAATATAGATCGCAAACTGTTTACAAAAAAAGTCCCAGGGCTCGTGGTTTCTATTGCGAAAGCTTGTGAGAGAGTCAGCCTCGTGACTTTACGTGTAAACGGCATCTAAAGCGCCATGGGTAATTCTATGACAACCTTTTCAACAACTTCTCAACCTGCGAAGATACTAATCATGGTTGCCTATACTAGAGCATCTGTTCATCATGCAGCAACCTCAGTCATGAACCAGTCCACCGTAGTCTCCAGTCCCTTCATCAGGTCTACCTTGGCAGCCCATCCAAGCTCCTTGGTGGCAACAGTGACATCTGGCACTCTTCGAAAGGGATCGTCCTCGCGCTTATCGGTCAGAACAATGTCCACAGTCGGTCGCATACTGGAAGCAACGGCTGGCAGTTCCGTCAACGGCGGTCTGGATGGGCTTGCCGTCAATGGCCGCCACGACGAAGTTGGGCACGACTCGGCCGTCATTTGGTCGAAGGCCGGGCCCGTAAGCATTGAATATTCGGGCAATGCGGATGTCGACGTTAGATTGCTTGCAGTAAGCGTAAGCGAGGGCTTCGGCTACTCGCTTGCCTTCGTCGTAGCAGGATCGAGGGCCGAAAGGGTTGGTATTGCCGTGGTAAGTCTCGGGCTGTGGGCAGACCGGCGGGTCACCATAGATCTCTGTTGCTACTTAGCTACTCCTCGAGGCTCGAGTGTCATGTAGGGTTCGGGTTGCATACCAGAGGTGCTGGCAAGTAGGACACGGGCACCGGTCTTCTTTCCCAATTCCAGCACATTGGTCGTTCCCAGAAAACAGGTATTCAAGATACCTAAGGGAGCTTCAGGAAAGCGGGTGGGACTGGCAGGGCAAGCCAAGTGGTAGATTCTGTCAATGGCACCGAGATTTTCGGGAAAGGGTTGGGATACATCGTGGCTGGGGTGGCAATTAGATGCACTGATTCAAGCGAACAGGGGCTACTAACTCGCAGGTGCTTACCGAAGAAACTTGAACCGAGAGTTGTCCTTGACGCCCTTAATAGAATCCATGGATCCGGTCCACAGAGAGTCCATAACAATGACTGTGTTTTCAGGCCTCTCAAGTAGTAGGTCTACTAGGTTGGAGCCTAAGGAGCCAGCGCCCTATCGAGATGGTCAATTAACAGCCCTACTCGAACTATTTCTCCTAGGGGAAGCGCGATACGTACACCGGTGACAAGTATGGTAGGCATCTCTATTTACTATTGTATATTTGCGGTAAGTCGTGGGTGATTGTGATTGTGAATGTGGCGGATGTGATCTGGTAGATGCGAAGGCTGCTGCTGCAGTACCAGAGCCAAAGTTATAGAAATCAATGTTGACATACAAGAGACAACTACCGTGTAGAATGCGACGTAACTATCAGTTATTACCTCAAGGAGTGAAGAGGCGGTGGTATTGTGAACCGAGAGTGAATTCTACTTTGACTCTGTGGCGAAGTAAGATTAATAATACTACTTGCGGGTAATATTTCAACGAATCAGGGAGATATGACGATTAGTGAACTGTAATTAGATTCACCTTATACTTTGTGAGAAACATTAGGTTTCGCTACAAAAGCCAACACCTAGACAATGCCATTGAAACTGAAGCTAGAGACGAAGCATGTTAGTCATAGAATTAAGTTGAATTGTCCCTAGGAAAGTTGAAACCTGTGTTGAAACAAACACTTCATATCCTCAGAAATAACACATAACACGTCATCCTTAAGGATCTAATCAGCTTACCTAGGCCAAAAGTATGTACGAGAATAGGACCAGTTTCTAGTTATCCTATCGATGATGACATAAAATAAGGCACTTTCATCATTGATTTCCTAATAATATTGTGCTTTTCTCCTACTAACTTGAATGCTTATGAAAACGAAACTCAGGCTAAGTATAGCTTCTTCTTGCAATATTTGAGTTTTAGCGAGCAAGTACAAATATTTTCCGTATTATCTTAGTACAAACTATGTCTTGTTATGTTATAGATATACCAACCAGCAGGTCGTAACACAATCCTTCTATACAAAGCTGTATGATGAGTATAATTTGTAATTTTATAGAGTAGCAGGCATGAGTGTGTTTTTGGATTACCTCCTAGGGGCTGGATCTTAATACAGACATGGAGTTGTGTGTTAGGAGAGCACAATGCTACGTCCGGGTTTTCACGAAGCACAGCCGGAGTCAATATAACCCATCAGGCATTCATGATGACACCGAGCTACGTGGCTAAGGTACCCTCAAATGGTCACTGGCAAAAACAATTTGTCAAGCCGAATCAAATTCAATAAGATAGAAGTGGAAATATTTGTGTTTGACGCCTACTTAAAGCCTCTTTAACAATGTGAATAACGAAATTTATAAAGTAACAGGAACATCGCTATCATCAGGACCAACCCAACCTCACTATTACAATTATTGCTCTCAATCAAATAAGCACGCTACTGGAGAGCCAGCCAACAGTCTGAACAACTACATGACCAACGTTTCAACCTAAAAGACGCTTAACATGGTATCGGCGGTGCGCAGAGTCAGGAAGGTGGTTTGCGTGGGAGCGGGCTATGTGGTACGTGTCTATCTTGGGCCTTTGCCCGAAATCTCTGAATCAAAAGCATCAGACCAAGTTTGTGATGGCTTGGTACACTCGCTAACGATATTTTGATCTAGGGCGGTCCGACAAGTTCCATCCTCGCGCTGAAGTGTCCCGATATCGACGTTACCGTTGTAGACAAGAGTCTATCTCGTATCGAAGCATGGAACTCCGACACGCTTCCTTTCAAGGAGCCTGGACTACTCGAAGCTGTCCAAGTCGCAAGTGGACGCAAACCCAACGTATCGGGACGCAGGGCCAATCTATTCTTCAGCGTCAATGTTGATGAGGAGATCCGCAAAGCGGACTTGATCTTCGTCGCCGTCGAGACGCCCTCCGGAAAGCGAGACGCAGCCGGTCAAGGCGCAGCTCCGAACTTGACAAGCTTCCACGCTGTTCTCAAACACATAGCCGAGACCATCGTTCATGACTTCATCCTAGTGAACAAGAGCACAGTCCCTTGCGGGTCGGCGGAAGCGACGAAGCATATTATCAGCCCGTACTTACGACCTGGCGTCAAATGTCAGATCCTTTCTAATCCCGAATTTCTTGCCGAGGGCACTGCGGTGGCAGACTTGATTCACCCGGACCGAATCGTCATTGGCTGCGATGAATCAGAGGAAGGCTTCACAGCCGCGAACATGCTCGGAGATCTCTATAGAAACTGGGTTTCGGACGACAATATCATCATCATGGGCTCTCGTGCCAGCGAGCTTACGAAGCTCGCCGCCAACTGCCTTCTGGCACAGCGCATTAGCTCCATCAATGCTCTGAGCGCAATCTGTGATAAGGTCGGCGCAGACGTCACTCAAGTCTCGCGAGCCTGCGGCCTGGACAGACGAATTGGCAAACACATGCTGCGATCAACACTTGGATTTGGTGGCAGCTGTTTCGAGAAGGACGTGATGCACATGACCAACACCGCAGCACGGCTTGGCCTACCTCAAGTCGCCACTTTCTTCGAAAGCATCATCGACATAAACACGTTTCAGACTAGCCGATTCACCCAAAACATCATGGACCAGGTCCCCAGCAGCTCCAGCGGACGCAGAACCATCATGGGCATTCTCGGTTTCGCTTTCAAGCCCGATACCGACGACACTCGGTGCTCTCCTGCCATCCAAGTCGTCAGGGAACTTGTCATGGCAGGATACCAGATCAAAATTTTCGACCCCTTGGTCGAGGAATCTACGATCCGAGCAGACTTGCTCGCGAGCTTCCCCGAGGGCAAGTGCGCACTTGACGAGCAGGTTGTGGTTTGTCATGATGTGTACGATGCATGCGAGGGAGCCAACGGTATCGCGATCCTCAACTCGTGGAAGAATTTGCAGTATATACCGCCTCAGCGCGAGACGGGCTTTATCAAGAGCTTTGGTGCGGGCAAGGATATGATCGGTAAGCAGTCTTAACACATGATAGTCTTCCATTTCCAACCTGAAAATGGTGCAAACGTGGAGGGGCGCCACTCGGCCTGTGATGTAGAAGAACGTTCACTAATATTTAAATTGTATAGAAGTCTCTGCGGTTTCGATTGATGGAGCGCAGGTTGACTGGAACAGGATTGCAGATAGCATGCATAGTCCCAAATACGTCTTTGACGGACACAACTTTATCGACCCACGACTCAACGAAACGGGACTATGCATTGACAGCATTGGACGTCCCATCAGATTGCCAGGCCCGATAGTTGACGGTCCGATAGTCAATGGCCCGATGGTTACCGACCTTGCCGATATTCCTGTATTGGAATTGGAAATCAGCAGTGTAGCTGGTGAGTTCATGTTTTGATGATATATGGTCGCGTGCCACTGTTGAGTCGGACTGTCGGAGAGTCTCCTCAGCTGAGCGCTCAATATTCATACCGTCTTTCGATTGTCAATACGAGGATACGATGCGAGAAGAAATCTGCATCAGAAATGTTCTCGTGGCTTATTTTCCTTCCTCTGCAGTAGGCAGGCGGTCAGTCGTTTTGATACTTTCCTTCACATAACCTATAGCTCCGAGGTAGATCGATAGAATTCACGAAATAGATTGTTACACGTTTGCCCTAGTCGCTGTCCATATGAAGGTCAGTAAGTCTGTACCTTTCTAGGCTCTGCGGCGGAGGTGCGGTGCTTTTCTTGCGACAGTGTTGTCGCAAATTCCTTATTCGCGATACCAGGCAGAAGGTTCCGCATCAACTGATTCGCTTGGGAGCCGACTTCTAGTCAATCTCTACCGCCCATTCTTGCTGACTTACACGGAGCCTATCATCCTGATATTCTCATTCTACTTGATTATTCTCCACATTGTGCTCTTCACATTTTTGGAGGGATACCCGTATATCTTCAGCAGAGTTTATAGCATCTCCGACTCGCTCACCTTCCTCATATGGATAGCGATTCTGGCAGGTGACGGTGTCGCTGTTCTCCTCATCCCCGTGGTGCACGGCTGGGTCTTGAAGGCAGCCGCGAAGGCGGAGGAAAAGGGAGGCGCGATACAAGCCGAGGTGTGTCTCTATTGCGATGCTCGGTGCCTCGGTTCTGATGCCCATCTCGCTATTTTGGATGGCTTGGACGTGCTTCTCTCACGTCAGCATCTGGGCGCCCATTATCGGCTCCTTCGTTTTCGGCTACTCGCTAGTGGCCATCTTCACGACGACGTACATGTACATCGTCTTCGTGTACTTGAACTACGCGGGCTCGGCGCTATCCTTCATGACTTTTAGCCGCTACGTGGTTGCGGGTGCCCTGATCCCCGCCTCGGTGCCATGGTACGAGAACCTGGGCCCCCATTGGGTTCTCACAATTGTGGGCGTCCTCGCGACCTTCGTGGCACCGGTACCGTTTGTTCTGTACAAGTACGGCCACCAGGTTCGTGCGCGCAGCAAGCACGTTCAGAACAAGGCTTAAGGGGGGGAGGGAATTGACATGTACCTATTTACCTATACCCCTGACTTTCTATAGGTGAATCGCCAAGCCGACAGGGGTTGTCCTCCACACGGGCATCAATGGGACCAAGGGACCATGGCCCGCATGGTTGCATGGCATGGGTGCGTGGATGCACGGCTGTGTGTACAGGTAGAATGCGGGTGGAAGCGGGCTCGGTGTAATCTTTCCTCAGCTTACATGTCTCTCTAAGTATATCACGTATTTAGAAAATACCGATGCGTACGAGGGCTTCAGCCTACGATAAACTGCAATGGATACCCAATACATCATTATTTCATTCGTCGAAAGATAACTAACTTGCATAAACATGCACGTTGTAGAGGATGGTCAGAGTAACCTTTTCTTTGCACATATGTGCCGGATAGTACCTTCAAGAACCTAACTGCCAGAATCGAGTCATTTTGAGCCTCACAATATACACCCTTGGTGGTGGCTGAGCTCCAGTAGCTTTCTTTGTCTCCTGCAGGGTACTTGGGTACTGAATGGACGATTTGGACTTTGACCAGAATGCCAATGTCCGATTCCTTCAATTGACTACACCCGCATGATGTATGAATCAGATTCGAAAAGAACGGAACCAAGTGCGTCGACTTTGGAAAACATAAGTTCGCCACAGCCAGCTCAACATTCAAAGGTCGAGATAGATGAGAGTTCTCCCACAAAGCCCCGATCATGGCGCTTTTCTCTTGTCTTCGTATCCCTTTGCCTTCTCAGTTTCGCCTCAGCTCTCGATGGCTCGATCATCACGACGGCTCTCCCTACGATCACCCGCGAGCTCGGAGTGGGCACCGCCCAGAACTATATCTGGCTAGCCAATAGCTTCACCCTAGCGCAGACCGTCATACAGCCTCCGCTGGGGCAACTCTGCGATCTCGTCGGTCGTCGGGTGCCCATGTTCGTATCACTCGTCTTGTTCACAATAGGTTCAGGAATCGCAGGCGGCGCCTCCAACGTGAGCATGATCATTGCCGGACGCACTGTGCAGGGCTTGGGAAGCGGCGGGATCTATCTTCTCGTCGACCTCGTCGTTTGCGATCTTGTTTCGCTTCGTGATCGTGGGAAGTATCTTGGCATAGTGCTCTCTACCGCCGCAGTGGCTGCTATCCTTGGCCCTGTCGTAGGAGGAGGGCTAGCGCAAGCGAACTGGCGTTGGGTATTCTACATCAACATTCCTCTGGCGGGTTTGGTCCTGCTCATTATGTGGGCTTTTTTAGATATTCCTTATAAGAAGTCCTCTGTGGCGTCAATAGCTAGACGTGTGGACTGGATAGGAAACCTGATCTTCATGGCAAGCATCACCTCGATTCTCTTAGGGCTCATCTTTGGCGGCGGTTTAGCACCATGGCGTTCTACTAAAGTCATTGTACCCCTGGTTTTGGGCGGTTTGGGCTACATCTCTTTTCATGTTTTCGAGGCTTCGCCATGGTGTCCCTACCCGAGTGTTCCTCCCCGCCTCTTCAACCGCGACTCTAACATAGGGTTTATCCTCGCTTTCATCGCAGCGGTCTTACTGCAGTGGTCCATCTACTTCTTACCAATCTATTTTCAAGGAGTCAAGGGAACGACGCCCCTCATTTCCGGGGTCGACACATTGCCATACAATGCCTTCCTCATCCCTGCTGCTATGCTAGCCGGAGGACTCATGTCAAAGTTCGGTATCTACAAGTTGCTCCACCACATTGGGTTTGGCTTTCTGGCACTTGGGCTCGGCTTGTTCAGTATCTTGACTGCACGCTCTCCAACCGTACTGTGGGTGGTTTTCCAACTCTTTACGGCAATCGGTCAGGGCTGTCTAGCCACAACGATCCTGCCGGGGATCCAAGCAGCGTTGCCATCATCGGATATCGCGGTCGCCACTGGCATGTACGCTTTCCTACGAAGTTTTGGCTTCGTGTGGGGCGTCACAATCCCTTCGATCATCTTCAACTCGGTTGTCGCATCAAACCTCTTCATGATCAGCGATCCAGTCGTCCGTACAAAGCTTTCAGATGCGCGCGCCTACAGTGGTGCTAGTGATATCTATCGTACCGATCTTCCGGAGGCTGTGCAGCTCGAAGTGAAAGGTGTCTACGTAGCGGCACTCGCTGCGGTTTGGTATGCAGCTGCTGCTCTTGCTATTGTTGGGCTTCTCCTCAGCTTTGGATCTAGACAGCTGGAGCTCAGAAGCAGTTTCGCCGAGTCTAGCGAAAACATGCAAGATCCACCTCACGACGATAAGCCTGGTCAGAAGTCTTGAGGCTGAAATTACATTCCCCTTACGATCAGAATTTTGAATATGGAACAATATTGGATATCCGTTTCTTAGTATGGTGCATATAGTATTATAACCTAGGTAGGTGATCAATAACAGTATGGAACCCTGAAAATGTAGTTGGTGGCGTTTTGGCGCACTGCTGGCCAATAGGCCGCATAAAGAAGGGAGACCCAACCAACAACCTCGACGCTTCGCAGGCTCCTTTCCATTCATGCCTCTAAGTGAGTAAAAGACGATCGAGCTCAGCAGCGATCTACCAGCTGCCACGATCCAGCCATAATCACACGCAATCCTCATGTCTCTCCCAGCGAGATGGGCCGATGGGCCCTTCCCTCTCATCCAGACGCCATCCGCCAAGTGGGACGTTGTAAGCTCAGCAGTCGCACGCTCTTTGTTTGCTAGCTAATGTGAACCCGTACTAAGAGTGACCATGCGGCGCACTACATTGCCAATGAGATGGCCTTTGCCCACAACGCTATGTTACGGGGACTCAATGCTATCTATCTACAAGCGCCCCATGTACCCAACGAGGATGCGTCAGATTTCCTGATATTCGTCGCATCTTGGAGTGCCTGGGTCCTTCACCACCACGATTTGGAAGAGGCAAACATGTTCCCCAAGTTCGAGGCGATTCCGGGGATTAAAGAGGGACAGCTTTCGCAGAACCTGCACCAACACGAGCTCTTCTCCGGCGGGCTCCAGTCATTGAATCAGTACGCCAGGAACACTCCTGCAACGACTTACGACGGGAATCGGGTATGCGAGCTCATTGATACTTTTGCGAATCACATGGCTCAGCATCTGACTGATGAGATTGACACTCTCTGGGGCCTCGACTGCTGTGAAAAGGAGGAGGAGAACCTGCTCAAGGTCTATCAGGACTCAGAGGCTGAGGCGGGCAAGCAAGACAAGACTCTCGTGCCGCCCATGGTGCTGGGGCTCTGTGACAAGACCTTCGAAGGAGGAAACAATTGGCCAGCGATGCCGCTGGGATCGTCCTACGTGGTCCATTACCTGTTTGCTCGAAAGCATCGGGGCGCGTGGAGATTCCTCCCATCTGATACGTTCCGTACGCCGCGGCCGCTCGCTTTCTTGGGGGTGGAGAAGGAGGAACAGGCGAAATAACTATATGTTGGCAATGGATGGACCGGCTTGCGTGTCAAGGATGGATGCGGTGGTGTCGCCATGTAGGCCTTTCGTATATGTAATCATCTTCAAGCCACAGAGGGCGGTGTTACTAGAGGAGGATTAGGGGCTACACGGGTAGGGGAGTCGATCACAAAATGACACAGCTCATCTACACCAGCTAGTAATTATCTGCCCAACGTAACATTTTATTTCGCAAGCAACAATGCGATTTCTACAGATATTCAAGACTAGGGGCCAATTGGGATCTCGAGACTGAATTGCTTCGCGACGGTCAAGAATCGCGCCTAGATGAGGCCGAGATCGCACAGCCTGCTACAACAGCTATCCAGATTGGTCTAAGCACACTTCTTCGTAAGTTGGGAGTACGCCCGCAGGCTGTGGTGGGCCACTCGGCCGGTGAAATAGCTACCGCTTATGCTGCAGGTATCTATCCCACACCACGGCCATAGCTGTCGCATTCCACCGTGGCTTCATGGCTACCGCTGCGAAAGAGAAGGGATTCGGACCTGGTGCTATGTTTTCAGTTGGTTTATCTGCAGAGGAGGCTGCTCCTTATCTTGAAGGGCTGAGTAAGGGCCGCGCAGTAGTTGCGTGTATCAACAGCCCTCGGAGTGTGACCATCTCAGGGGATGCAGATGCCGTCGATGAGGTGGATAAGCGTATCGAGGCAGCCGGTGACGGCACATTCCATCGCAAATTGCTCGTCCAAGCAGCCTACCATTCACACCATATGCGCGCCGTCGCAGATAATTACCGTGCTCGTCTGGATGGCCTGGAGTTTGGCAAAGAGGCGGAAGCATCCCAGGAAGAAGTCACATTCATATCTTCCGTTACAGGCGAAGCCAAGACATCCGGCTTTGATGCTGAATATTGGACTACAAACCTGAGATCCCCAGTCCTTTTCCTCGACGCAGTCCAAGTCCTTGTCACAACGCGTCATGAGATGACGCCCGGTCGCCATGGATGCTTCATTGAAATCGGGCCGCATGCGGCACTGGCGGGACCCCTTAGGCAGATCATTCAACAGCAGAGTATGCCTAAACTCGCTTTCGACATTCAACCATCGTTGCAGCGCAAAGTTGACGCAAACATCAGCCTGCTGGCTCTCGCTGGAAAACTTTTCAAGAGAGGCTTTCAATTCCAGAGGGACGCCTTGACATCACTTACACCAGAAGAGGACTCGGCGGTCGTACTGCATACTTTGCCGTCGTATGCATGGGATCATTCTACCAAGCACTGGCATGAATCGCGCGCCGCCAGAGAGTATCGCCTGCGAAAAGAGCCATATCACAACCTGTTGGGCGTGCCAGTCCCCTATGGAACAGACCTTGAGCCACGGTGGCGCCATTTCCTCGCTCGAACAAGCCTCCCATGGCTGGCAGACCATGTCATTGACAGTTTGACCATCTTCCCAGGCGCGAGTTATGTTTGTATGGCGATTGAAGGTCTCGCTCAGCTCAGTCGTTACCGATTCCCTGATCGCTCAATTGAGACGGTAGCGCTGCGTGACATCGCTTTCAAACGCGGTCTGGTAATTGCTGACATGCACCGTATCGAGACACAGCTTCGCTTCAAGCCACAGTTGAACTCAGATACGGTTTTCGACTTCGCGATCGTTGCACTCTCGGACGAAGGCCAGTGGTATGAACACGCTACTGGTGTTATCGAGGGTGTGTTGACTAGGGGCCATCCAATGCCCCCAGTTACCAGTGAGGATATGCCAGCGCTCCTAGATGGATGCGATACCTTACCCAAAGACGAGCTTTATCGAGAGATGAACGACCTTAGAAACACCTATGGCCCAGCATTCGCGAGTTTAGATCATCTCACCATGGCGATCGACTCGCCACGAGCCACCTCCTCGTTCAGGATTCTGGATATCCAAGCATCCATGCCAGCTAAACGCCAGCGCCCACACTTGATTGATCCATCCACCCTCGACATCATATTCCAGACAGCAATGCCTCTTGCAAGCCGGCGTCTGGGCCCTGGCTCTCTCATGCCAACTCGCATCGACGAGTTATTGATATCTGTGAATCCATCCTTGAACAAGGTTGGCTCCAAGCTGGACACATCAACGTCCATCACGTCAGCGCACTTCCGTACTGCTGTATCTGAAATGACCGTCTGGGGCGGCGGCAAGAAAACGCTCTCGATCTCCGGCATGGAATGGAGGAGTTTGGCAAGAACTCTCGGGGGTTCCACAGATGGTTCTGTTAAAGAACGTGACCTATGTCACGAGCTCAATTGGCAGGTCGATCCTGAGTATCTACGGGCGGAAGAGTTGCCAGAGACTCCTGTATTGGCCGACCTTGTGGCGAAAATTAGCTTGAAGCGACATGGCCTCTTAGTAATAGGGCTTGGTGCGGGTATAGATCTTTCTGAGGAGCTACTCACTGCTATAGAAGTCGACAACAAGGTGACCTCATTTGACTATGTCGATGCCACGCCAGGCCGTTTCGATGAGGGCGCAAAACGTCTAGGCGGATTCTCGTCGGCTTTCCACATCCTCCGATCGGATGCAGACCCTACAAAACGCGGGTTTGAGCTGAAGAAATATGATGTCGTGTTGACTGCGTCTGGGAAATGGCTCAAACAAGCTTCTAAGTTTGTTAAACCGGGCGGCACAAGTCTACTGATCATGACCACACGTGAAGCCAAGAGCGGTGCTTGGCAAAAGGCCCTGCGCGAGGCATCTCTGGAAGAGCGGCTGAAGACATTTGATGATGCTTCAGGCAGGGTGATCGTAATGGCCAGATCGGTCACGAGGCAGCAACCCAGAAATATTCACATCCTCGCCCATTCTGGAAACAAGACGTCCACTTGGGTCTCGGCAGTCGAAGATGGACTAAGCGCGCTCAAGACTACCGTCTCGATTGAACCTCTGAGCGAGGATGCTGCCAGAACCATTTTGAGTAACAACAGCACTGACGTTGTGATCGTGTTGGATGACCGTTTCGACTTGCCCATACTTAGCGATCGCAGCTCTTACGCCGCCGTCAACTGGCTCGTACAGCAGCGAGTCTGTCTCTTGTGGATCAGCCCCGACAGTCCCGCTCCATTCCACCAACTCGAGTGTTTCGCACGTACAGCCCATGCCGAGAATGATGGCCTCCGACTCACAACGATCCACGTTGCCTCAAGCCTTCTTGGAGGCAATACCGGCCATGGGCGCCTCGTTGACGTAACAGTCAATGTAGTGTCTCAGGTAGCGGATCTGAATGCCCTTCATGAGGAGCGTGAATACTGGATCCGGCAGAATACAGCCGTCATGATCCCACGTTTACGACACAACGACGAGATCAACCGTGCTGTCGCCGGCGGTAGTCAAGATACCCACAACACAGAATCATGTCGCTTTCAAGATGTACAACAACCTCTGGTGCTTGGTCCCGGTGGGACATCACTTTTTATTCACAATGACGATCCCAACACCGACTCTCTGGCAGATGACGCGATTGAGGTAGAGACTGAAACGACTGTTCTTGCAAAGATAGGCTCAGCTGCACCTTTGGGTCAATATGTTGGAGTAGTTGGGCGGCTTGGTGCCAGTGTCAAGTCTCTGGCTGTCGGAGATCGAGGAGCCACGCTCTCTCCCGTCCTAGGCGCTAATCGATTGCGTATACCGGCCACCTATGCCGGTCTTCTTTCACCAAATGTTCCGTCGACTGCAGCATCGATGCTACTGCTTTATGCTATGGCCGCTTCGTATGCTTTCTCTAAAGTCACGCCACTTCCCTCGGGAAGTGGAACGGTGTTGATACACGGCGCTCGCACGGCTGCTGGTCGTGTTAGCATTGCTTTTGCTCGATCTATTGGTGCACGCGTGGTGCTGACAGCAGCGGACTCGGCCGAGGCCCAACTGTTGAAAGGGCAGATTGGTATCGATGGTGCCAACATACTCATGGCTCGCCATTCAGTTCATCGTCGCTCAGCCCGCCAAGTTCTAGTAGACGGACTCGATGCCATCATCAAAGCAGGCGAGGGCGCTGTTCCGCTTGAAGCTCTGCTGTGTATGAAACAATTTGGAACTGTCTTGTTTATTGGCAATTCTGCACCCGTCGAGATGACAGCAAAGTCCAACGTGCCTGACAATGTATCCTTCCACTTTATCAATATTGGCGCTTTGGTACACGCTCGCTCGGATCTGACTCCCTCTCTTGTTGTAGAAGCAACGTCTGTTCTTGAGCAAGTCCCTCTGTCTGGGTTCGTTGTCCCTGTTCGCGACATAGCTGAGATTTCGGAAGCAACTCGATTAGTCAACACTAGCGTTTATGAACAGGTTGTACTTGAAGCAGGCTCCAACTCCGTCGTCGAGGTTCTACCACGGGGCAAGCCAGATCTTTGGGCGAGGAAAGACGCAACTTATGTGATCGGGGGCGGGATGGGTGATTTTGGTCAAAGATACTTGGCCATGATGGCGCGTCGTGGGGCACGGCATCTAGCTACAATCTCGCGTCGCATAGTCGACGCTGACTTACGTCGCGAAACACAGGCAAAGCTAGACGCGATCAGTCCTGGTATCCGCCTGTACATCATCCAGGGAGACGTAACGTCTGAGACGAGTCTGAAAGCATGCGCCGATGAGCTGCACCGACAAGGCACGCCCCCAGTTCGCGGGATAATTCAAGCGGCAATTGTCATGAATGTAGGTTGACCGACCCCCGTGCACTTAAACCAGGTCACAATTTTGAAAACTTACCATGTGTAGGATCGACCCATCGAACGGGCTACTTGGGATGACTTCAGGAGTGTGACTCGTATCAAGATGGATGGCACATTGGCATTATACAAGGCATTCGCATCGGAGAACCTGGAATTCTTCCTGTCGTTGTCTTCGCTCAGTAGCGTGGTCGGTGCCCGCGCTGCCGCTGCATACAACGCCGGCAACGCAGTTCAAGATGCCCTCGCGGCTGCAGGTTGGAACAAGCCTGGTCTGGGACAAACTCGCTTTCTTAGTGCCAATATCGGGTGGAGTGAGGGTGGGGCCATGTTCGAAGGTGAGGAGGCAAAGCAGAATGCTCTTGGACGCGCCGGGTTCAGCGTCATCACAACAGAGGAAATCAACCGATACTTTGATCACATGCTCGCTGTCGCCATGGACCCGGAATCTCCGGTCTCCCAAGCGGTCATTGGGTTCGACGTTGAGTCGCTTGCTCAGACGACAGCCCTCAACGGTACCATACACTCCGGGCTATTCAGTCAGGTGCGTCATGCCCGGCATGCCTCCGGCGACGAGACTGGCAATGGCGAAGCCGGGGCAGGGAAGGAAACATTTGAACAGAGGATCGCTACAGGCAATGTAGAAGCCATCATCGATTTCATATCGGAGGCAATAGCACAGCAGCTGGCTCGGCTCATTGCCGTGGAGGTGTCCAGCATCGATATAGGCCAAGGATCGATGCTTGCGCTGGGGCTGGATTCGCTGGTTGCTGTTGAGCTACGCAACTGGGTGATGCGCCAGTTCGGTGCACCCTTTGCAATCCTCTGAGATCTTGGCAAAGCAGATGATTCACGACCTAGTTAGGAGCATCGCCGCCTGTTCTGAGAAGATGGCAGTGCTTCAGGTCTAAGTAAGATTTGTAGATAAGGTAGGTAGACTTGAATTCAATGTTCTCTGCTCCCAGGTAAGAAAGACCTACCGCCGAGCTAGTGGACCTGTTCATCTCCAGGGCAAGTGATACCCGCCTAGGTGCAAACCTAGAGGTGCTATTGCACCCAACCACCTGCATGCACCCATGATGCCCTAAAGCTCTTGCGCTAGTGTAGCTATTACATCACGCACAGGTAGCTCAGACATCTACCTCCCCCCAGAACTTATGACTTTGTGTTCGACACTGGAATGTGATAGGCAAAAATCGTCTGCTCTTAACACTGAGGAGTACCTAGTCCTTCCAAGTTAATCACCCGAAAAAAAGCCTTAGGTCGATATCTACTGTTTTGCTGATATTGTTATTGCTCACTTCTACTAGGTAGGTAGTTCGTAGAACATTGATACCAATCAATACATTGTCATCTCCTGGCCTGTGTACTCCCTCATGCGACGCTTTTCAAGCTCTGTGAACTGTATAGCTGCACTATGTTAAAGGGGCAGAATCCCCCCATTGGCACAACAACCCTCTCGAGGCTCAAGTATTGAGCAGTGGCATTCCCAAGATCAGTCTTTGTGGGGTTGGTCAGCAAATGTCTCTTGCCACAAATGCTGCTCTTTGGGCATACAGCGAGTTGAGAAACTGAGAGTAAGCAACTGCTAACCTGGCAGAAGCCTAGGTCCACGAGCTCGTCTAGTGATCTCTTGATGGAAATTAAATGATTAACCATACTACTAGGTCCTAGCAGTGGGAGTGTCTTATACAAATACTAGCTATGACAAATAACGCTTGTGCTCTAATGCGAATAGCATGCCGCTCTGGCTTGCTCTATGTTAATGTGTTACAACTTGAATATGAACAAATAATATCCTGTAAGGAAACAAGGGATAAAAAAACAACCTTTGTTAGTGTGAAATTAGTTGAATACAGGCTGGTTCATCATGGAAACGTTACAACATACCAGGAAGATTTCATAAAAGGGTCAGATGGCCGAGTGGTTATGGCGCTGCGTTCAGGTATCTGAGCATAATCTCGCAGTGGAGCAATCCGCGTGGGTTCGAGTCCCACTCTGATCATTTTATCTTTTGCTCTTGCTACCTCCTCGCTTAACCCTTTGTGTGGTTTACCTTTTTTTTTTGGTCCAATTCTAGTATTTGTTGAAGGGGGACTGAAATGGTTGGTATTGACCACACCCCAAAGGTGGATATAGGAGGGAACAGTGAGTGAAATTCATGGATGGCAATAGCTATGGAGGCTTTGAGGGGCCCAGATAGTAGTAAGTAGTACATACACTGTGCCTTGTACCTTTAATCTAACAGAACTTGGAACACCATGAGTGAAAGCTGTGGCCATGATATTTATTACATGCAACCCATTAGACAACGTGAAACATAACTACCTAGGTACTCCGTGGTGCGCAGGTACTCGTTGGACAAACTCGCCTAGGTACCTTGAAAAACAACACTCGCTACCCTCATGCCTGGCTTGCCGGGTAAAGAGCCTGCCCTGCCGGAGCAACAAGACTTGTCTGTCTAGTCCACTACCAACAACTCTAGGACAAGGACAAGTTTTGCTGGTTGCACATGTCCATGAATCCATGATACCTTCTTCAATTCAGAGAATTTTCACATGAGAATCACGGATCGATCAGTGTCTTTCTATTCGCCCACTATACCTATCAGGACACAAGCTCAGTCTGTATGTGTTAAGTAAAAGCCACCCCCATCTATTATAGAACGTCTGGGGGGCTTAAGTAGTAGACCTGCATCTACAGACTAACAGCTTTGCAGCCGCACATTGCTCCCTCGTCCCCTAATCTCATGACTTGCCATGGTGGCCAAGCGACCCCATAGCCCAGAGTTGTTGGTGCCAAATCCATTCATCAAAAAAAGGAATTTAGAATGGAGCATTGATATCACTGGTCTACCCTATGATGCTGCTAGCTCAGACAGCTCCGATGGGGAGAAGGCACCGTCGCTTCATGAAAACGAACAACCACCTGCAACCGCTGCGATTGGAGCTGGGAAAGCCAGCATAGAGCATCACCTGGACTACTTCAGCGCTCTTCTGGCCAAGACCACGCTGTCGCCCTTTCCTTCAGGCAGTCCCCATCTCTCTGTAGAAGACTATCGGACCCTGTACGAGACCAACGCTGGGAATCCCCGAGGCGCGCACTTCATCATTCACCAGCATGACCATCCAATCGCGGGCACTCATTATGATCTTCGGCTGCAAATCAACGAGACAAGCAGCGCATCATGGGCCATCATGTATGGACTCCCGGGAGACCCGAACAGCTTTCGACTTAATCGAAATGCGACCGAGACACGGATCCATTGTTTATGGGCAAGTAGTCGCCTCTTGAGTTCGAAAGCAAGACTTTACTCAACGGCTATCGACAATCACTGACAATCAGTAGAATCACCTCATTGAAACGGCCTCCCATGCCACCGGCTCGCTACTCATATGGGATACAGGAACCTACACCATCCTACCATACGAGCGCAAGGGTCCACACGATAACTCGCAATCATCGACAGACGATGATAGCGACTCACAGCAGTTAACAGAGCAAAAGAAGCTACATACAGCATTCGCAGCGCGCAAAATACGATTGCAGCTACATGGCGCCCGTCTACCATCCCCTTACGTACTGAATTTGCGCCTCACACGGGAAGAAGACGCCGCCGGGCGGGCGCGCAGTACCCGCGTACCCAAAACACAGCGGAGACGAGATGCACCAGCTGCGGTCGCGAGCAGAAGTACGAGATCCAGCGCCAAAGGGAAGAAGGCCACGGATTACAACACAGGTTCTGATTCAGAGCCAGACTACACGTCCACACCGTCCAGAAGGAGTACTGGGAAGCAACGCCACAACTCTCTCTCGGATGCTGATGGCGAAGAGGACGATATCGTTGATGCTCCTGCTGAGCAACTCAAGGGCGACGAGAAGAACATATCGGCCACCGAGCGTGAGCTGCGCGAGCTTGATGACGAGGAAGTTCGCAGGACTAATGCATACCCGGGCGCAACGAACTCGATCGGCAGCGTGCATCAGCGGCGCTGGTATCTATCTCTAGATCGCGAGGCGAGCGGATTTGTGAAGCGGAAAAAAGAAGGTCGGATCGTGTGGGAAAGTCCAGGGCTTGAACCTGGTTCCTCGGCAAAGCCACCTGGGAAGGCAGGAAGCGACAATAACAGTGGCAACTCGGATGAAGATGGTAATGCTTCCAGGCCACAATCGACATATCCGTTCTATGTCCGTGGTGTCGAGCATGAGCGCAGCGTGGTTACAGGGCGACTCGGAAGCCAGGTATTGCAAGACGAAGGAGTGGTCGGGTATATTGGGCGCAAGGGCTGGCAAGCTATTCACAAATGAGAATTGGTGGTTGTATGTGGTACATGTCAATGTCACCAAGACTGTAAATTGCCCCTATGGAATGGTTCTTCTACTTTGCTGTCGGATGGCATAAAGTGCGAGGTAGATGCGATCCTGACATCACCAATCCTATTAGTAGACTGTGATTTCTAGATTTGCTCTGCTTTCTACATAGGTAGGTACCTAGCAAATCAAATCACTTGAATGCCACGAGAATCATTTGGTTTATCTCAAGTAGCCTTTGAATGCCACTTGCTCGTAACTTAATTATCTATGAGCAACCAATGTTGTAATTCGCAGGGACTCCCATTTATTTGATCAGCCTCTGGAATTTCTAGGAGTATTAATTCTGCACTGCAGCCGTTGTTATTATCACAGTGTATCCTTTGATGCGAAACGTCCCTTTATTTCAGCTCCATCTATCTATCTAATGCTTAGGAAGAGCACTCCTCCTAGTCATGGAAAGATAAGCGGGATACCAATAATTGCCTTGAGGTCCCAAGACCCAAATAGCCTATACCACCGTCCGGCAATCAATAGAAGTTTGCTGAAAACTCTGCAGTGAGAATGTCGCCCGAAATTCATGTGCCCCTTCTCTTTCTCTTTTTGTTTCTGTCTGGGCATTCTCGAGCTTTGCGCATGTTTTCATGTTCTCTTTCTTTTCTTGGCTGTGGCAGCATTGAGCTCTCCGACTGCTTCGCCGGACTCCGTCCCTTGCTCCTTTGTCAGCTTCATGAAATTCTTCGCTTCCTCGTAATACTGCCAAGATTGAGCTTTCTTCATCCTTTCATCAGCTTCGTCCAGTTTGCATTTGAAGGCAGCTCTGAGTGATTCACACCAGCTGGACATTGCGGTGATGATGGCGTGATACAATTCGTAAAATACCGGTGTGTGGCATTTTAATATTGCCACGCTATTTCCGGGTTGACAGCGAAAGCAAAAGCATTGAAACAAATGCAAGAACGCGTGTACCATTTCGTGGACTCAAGCGGTCACGATTTTGGTGAAATTACGATGGTGTCCATCGTAGCAGGTGTATAGGGTGATTGTCTGTTCATAGAAATTCCCTGGATTGCAATCCGCCAATCGGCTACATTTCCCATGACGTTCGTTCTGTGATTCAGTTACGAGTACCAGAGGTTTGACCACAGGTGGCTCGCAGTGAGTGAGCGATCCAAAAAAGAAGAAATCGTCTAAACGCTTGATCAGCCTTTCCAACGTTTCGCCTAGATCTGAAGCCAGATTCTCTGGGCTACTCATCGCTAGAGGCTCATAGATTTCCATGAACTCATCCTTGGCTCGTATTTGACGTTTGGTGAGTTGATCTGGATCACGCTTGAAACTCGCCATAGTGCAGTCAATCAGTCGCCATGCTTCATATGCATTTGCTTGCATGACCGGGCGATATCTATCAGAAGAACTGTATTGAAACACTTCCAGGTGTAACGGTTGCTCTGTTCTTGGAGTCGATTCTTTGTTTGGGTCGGACATGTTGATGAGATCCAAGATGGCCAGAAGTTGATAATGAAGCTGGGAATGGGTTGAGATCCATGTGTGTGTGTGTGTGTGAAATGTGTTGCAATATTCAAAAGCCAATTTCTGCAGGAAATACTGGGTACTTATAGCGGCACTTCACATACCTACCTAAGTTTTACAACACAAGGAAGCCCGGGGCAACCACTGAGATGGATCCAGTTTTCCTAAGGGTGGACAAGATCCAACTCTCCAAGACCAGGTATATGATGATTCTTCTTGAACATCATAGGCAGCATATATAAAAGATAAATTGAGCAAATTATATGCTGGGGCTGTTGGGAACAAGGGCCAAGCGTGTTCAAGAATGGCCCTTGGAACGCCATGGAGGTACATGGTTAGCAACGCTTCTACTAGAGCAGTAACACTATGCTATGTTGAGATAGCTAGAACAAATCACTTTCTTGAATGCACTACAAGAATCCAGATGGAAGAACGTGTGCCTAGAAAAAATATTAGGCAAGGCCAAGAGAGGGAGGTCACAAGGTGTGAAAGGCACACAAGTCCCTGATAGACTGAGAGCCACGTTCTTTCCATTGGGATATCATAACACCCTTTACCGGGCTGTGAAAACGGCAGGCAGGGCAATGAGGAAGGTACCTGGGTATTTTTCAAATCCGTATATCGCGTTATTCGGACGTGTGTTAGAATAGGAGGCTATAGAAGCTCGGCTTATGCGGACGTTACCCGGATAGGGGGGTCGCCCAACCGTTTCCTCACCCGGGCTTGCAAACGTGTCGCAGCAGACCGAGTGCACGGCCTCCATACCACGCGTACTTGCCATCAAACAGCAGCTTCGAGGGCAGTGTGTTCTTGCACAACTGGAAGGAAGGCAGTCGGGCGAGGCTCAAGGACTTCTTCTCCCACCCACCCTCCGTTACCCGTCGCCCACCTCCTGCGACCTACCCAACCCAACACACTCTTCTTCACCCATCCCCCCAGAGCATCCAGTGATCTTCGGTTCTCTGTGATTCTCTTTCACTCGGATTCCTGTCAATTGCAATCACCAAAAACATCATCGTCCTTTTCCAACTTCACGCAACCATTGCACCAATTCACCCGTCTTTCGCAGAGTATCCAGCCCTTGTTGGTGCTCTGTGATGCATCTTCCCTTGCGTTCCCTCTAAGCACACACATAGAAGACACTCCCGCCGGTCGCAACATCACGCGGTTGTCGCATGCAATTGCACGTCTCCCCTAGAGCATCCAACAAGTAAGCAAGATGTTCATCACTGACGCCAAAGGCTTCATCCAGAAGCGTGCTGAGGCGGTTCTTCGAAACCCCATCTATTGCATGCTTATGCCCTGCCCTCCCGTCGAGACCAAGGCCCGCCGCCACCACGCAGACTGGCCTGATCCCGCCATTGTCGGAGAGACGCTTGAGCTCAAGCTTGAGACCATGGCCTACCAGCCGCGTCTTCTTCTCGAGAGCACGGTCGCCAGCTTCTATCCTCGCGTGTCCGAGGATGCCTGGAACCAGACTCCGGCCCAGCTCGAGGCTAAAGCGAAGCTGATCATCTTGTTCAACGAGAACAAGGACGGCGACAAGCCCATTACCAAGGCCCTGCTGTCCCTCTTCATGGAATTTTTTGACGCTTACTTCTTCCGCGGTACCCTCGGTCTTGACAAGAGCCAGAAGGGACGCAAGCGTGTCTGGCTTCGCTTTTGGGCTCCGACCGACCGCTACGCCCCCTTCTACGCTCGTGAGTTGTTCCTCCCCGACACTGAGAATGGCTTCATCCGTGAGCTGTACATGCGTCACTATGGTCCCATCTTTGAGATCCACATGGCCGGACCGCAGTTCTTCGACAATGCTCCGCGTCTCTTGAAGTACATCGAGATTCTCCTTCACCAGATGGTCAACGTCTACCTCTCCTTGTATACATGTCGCTGCCCCCCTTGCCGCAACGACCAGTACAAGCTTGTCGGCGTCCGTGGAAACCATCGTTCCTTTCTGATGCTCATGGACACCATTGACCAGACGCTGCGAAGCTGGGCGCGCTGCAGTCTCTCTGCGCACAACTCGGCCGAGTCAGAGAACTTCCCTGTCCCACGCATGTCGTATGAGGACATGACCTGTCTCTGCCGTGGTAAGAAGAACCACATTGAGTCCCCCAAGGTTAGTTCACCACAGTCTTTCATTCCCCCCTTTTGGCAAGGCTCGGAGTCATATGATACCCTAGCAGGTATCTATACCCCCGAGACCCCTGCAAGCCCCCATTCCACAAGCAATTCCTTTGCAGTACAAGGCAATTGCTGACTCCAGTGAGATAAACCAGATGACCCGTATCACTCCTGCCGTCACGCGCGGCTTCGAGGGTGAGTCATACAAGACCGGTGAGAGCTTCTCGACGCTCATTGAGCCAAAGTTTCGCAAGACCCCGCTCGAGAAGATCTCTGCCGTCGAGCGCGTGTACATGAGACTCCCCGTCGTTGCTGGATGCACCTTCGTGGAAGAGCAGATTCTCAATAGTCACGGCGACAAAATCCAGCGTATGCTTGCCGAGGCGGCCGTCCTCGAGGACGTCAGAAAGCCATCGCTCATGTCCAAGCTCCAGTCGGCTTTCAAGCGAGACAAGAAGGGCAAGAGCCGCGAGGGAGAGGCAGAGGGTGAGGGTGAGGGCGAGGCTTGAAGGAAGGGGCTGATGCTTCACCAAGCACACACAACCTTCAACTTTCAACTTGCAGCTTTCAGCTTTCAACATCTGCAGTGATGAGATAACAATGACACAAGGGGCCCAAGGGGCATTCGCAGGAACACCATTTGCACACGCAAACTTTGCAGGTATTCAAGGGAAAATGTAATGAAAAGATCAAACAAGCAATGAGGAAATTCGGTAATGGGGAAACCATGGGCCCAATGGGCATATTCACTAAGTACTTCCTAGCTTAGGCTAGATGAGTATCGAGCAGAAAACACTGTCTAAACCCCATTATTGTGTCCATAATCGTGATGAAACTGTGAATGATACATGAGAGACTTCCCTCACGAAAGCCTTTTAATTAAGCCTGCAGAGGGCATAGTTAAGGCCCTCACCTATCATGTTCCTTCTCGGAACCGTAATTGTTGTCGTTGTTTTTGGTACCATTCGCAGCTAGCTAGCTTACCATGCCTCGCTCTCTAAGACTCAGGCTTGTACACACCGTCTTTGCACAGCAACACCACTTTCTTGAAGAAGCGGCGCCACTCCAAGGGATCACCCTTGAGCTTGATGAAGCGGACTTCGAGCAGCTCTTGAGACTCGGGAAGGTAATACTTATCAATCAAAATCTCACCATGTATACTCTGATTGCGCTCGTCGATCGTCTTGATCCTGATCGTGGCAACGTGATCTCCCTGGCCGACATTGGCAGGTGCTGGCGGTAACGGTACATTCAGGTTATGTAATGCGTCGCTGAGCATCTGAACTAGTAGTTGTGGGGGTATGGCCGAAAAGAAGCGGGTGAAAGAATGCGCTGGAACGATATCGCGGAAGTTTCTCGCCCGCTGTGTCAGCGTCATGGATGCACCTGGGGTCTGCGAGAATTGGCTCATTGATGGCTCTTCCGCAAGCGCATCAAAGAAGTTAGAAGATTGGGTAGCATCAAGTGGAAGCGTTGCATCTGCTCTAGATATCGGTTGTGTAGACGAGATGGCAGCCATCCCGGGTGGGCGTATGGATGGCCTTTCCCAGTCGAAGAGCACATCGTTGATGGGCGTTTCAGGTTGACTCAGAGCCATCCTGTAACCTGCGCCACTATCGACATCCATGGCATCCTGGGATGGCTGCGAAGGTCGTTGGGAGGTGGGAGCTTTTTGGCTGAAGTCGATGTGGAGGTTCTCAAGCATTTTGGTCGCTACGTTGATGGGATCAGATATCTGGCCATCAGCTGTAAGAAACTTGTTATTCCGGGTATACCAGGGATGCTGTCGGATTTGCGCAAACGAGAATCGCTTTTTTTGATCGATGCTCATCATGCCCCTAAGCAATGAGAGTGCGTCGGCAGGAATCCTCCCCCACAGGCTATCGGAGCTGTGGCCGCTCGTCTTCCTATATTCCTGGAACTCCCAACTCTGTGCTGTTGGTTCTTCCCACGGTGTGTTCCCCACGAGCAGCACGAAGAGGATGACACCGCACGACCATATATCAACCAACTCGGGGGCATATTTGGATGCATCATTCGACCGTCTATCGGCTCTAGCGCAAGCAAGCACTTCAGGCGCGATGTAGGGTGGACTGCCACACATGGTGGCGCTCAGCTTCTTCTGGCCATTGTACTCAAACAGGGTGGCCAGACCAAAGTCGGCGATCTTCAAGTTGCCGCTGTCCGACATGAGTATGTTCTCGGGCTTTAGATCGCGGTGAGCCACACCCCTTGAATGCATGAAGCTCACGCCGCTGATGAGTTGGAGGAAGTAGAGGTGTGCGATATCGTGGGCAACGCCTACATCGGCCTCGATCTTGTCGAAGAGGTCACCTCCCGCGGCATACTCCATAGCTATCCACCGCCAGACATGGTCCTCGCCAGAGGCAAACCATTCGATCACGTTTGGGTGTTGGCCAATATGTGAATGTAACGACACCTCCATGGCGATCTGCTTGGCAGATATGCGGCCATTGCGAAGCGCATGGCCCTTGTGTATAAGTTTTACTGCGAATATGGGAGTTGGTTCATCTTTAGGCACGGCTTTCTTGACGCTGGGGCGAAGGTCAGCAATGAGGTCGTAATTGTGGGAGAGATGTCAGAAAAGGCTTACGATGCATATGCGCCTCTCCCTATTGTCCTTGATATTATTCTAAAGGGGAGATCCTCCGGCATGGGATCTAACTGAGACTGTTCCATGCTGTTTAGTACTAAGAATGCGTTTCGATGAGGTCACTACACCAAGCCACTTGATTTTGTTTCATTATACATCTAGAGCGAACTCCACGACCAAGGGAAGTAGGCTGAATGGGATGTATGGTTGAGACAAGCTCTCATGATCGATTAAACTCACCATGTTGGCCACGTAGGTATAGTTGAACGCGACTGGACGCGCCGGGGGGCCAAACAGACGGAATTAAGTAGGGGATGGTCGGATGGGGCCAGGCCGATGTTGTTGGTTTGTTTGAGGGTCTCTTGACTTGACCTCGATTCGTTGGTTCTGATGCACCAACTCCAAGTTTGATTTGAGGTTCTCGTGGTAGGCGCTTGCTTCAGTCGCACTTGCTGGTGGTCGGCCGTGCTGCAGGTCGTACTCGTACTTGCATCACCACAAGTAACCACGGTCCACATGTACAGCGTACTTGAACTTTATCTCACCAGGCGACTCACCACCTGGGGCAGGCAGGCACATACAGTATGAGCATTGAGCACTTTGCTGTTGCCATTGGATTTAGTTATCCCTTAGCGCCTGCCTTTGGACTGCTCAGTTAAGCTCGAAACGAATATTTGATTGGTTCTTTGCTGTCCGGCCTAGGTCATTGACACCTGCTGTAGCCTGTAGTTAGCGAGGGTAGGCCACATCCTGGCGTAAGCGAGGTACCTGGCGGGCCTGATAGCGCCCATACGCGCCGATCTTATGGGCTTCGGTACCTGTGCGGTGGGTTGCTCTCGGTTGCTAAGGCCTTGCGGGGCTGACAACCAGAAGGTGCCGATGGTGCAGGACCAGGGTCCAACGCTAATCAACATTGGATCTTGTTGTTTACCACCACCTGGGCATCAACTATTTCATCTGCCCGTCGATCGAACCTGAACTGAAGTTGCATTGCGACTTATTCTGGCCCATCTTCTCTGCGACTTCTTCCTTGTTATCACCGACTCCTACCATCACTACATAGGTATTATTATTATTATTACTACTCTCAGGGTACTGTCCTGGTCTACCTAAGGTGATATCTCGTGCTCTGTAAACTCAGGTTCGTACAACCCACCCCAAACCTCACATTCACACACAACCCCTCTTCACTTTCCAATATTCAATTGTAGTCGATGGCATTGCTTGCTATAACAACTGAGGAGGAGATCCGGTGATATAACCCGGACTGGCCCACGCACAACTGACGACATAAGCCTCTAACGCTAACAAGCCTCCACATTCCAGTGTTTCTCTACTTCGTTCAACTCGTACCAGTCTCCGGGTTCAGCCAAGCAAGAGGTGCCCCTTCATTCGTCAAGCCACACCACGCCATCATCATTCCTCTACGCTCGACACACCGTCGCGAAAAAAATCATCTATATACAGCAGCCATGGATTACTCAATGGAGGATTCTCAAAACTCGGCCCCCAGCGGTGTCCCGGCAGCCAAGCTCGGCGGTGCCAGGGCGGGACCCGACGGACAGAGTGTCACCAAGAGGTATGTGTGCTCCGTCTCATCTCGTCTACCTCAGTCACACGGCCAAGCCGCACAAAGTAATCTCGTTGTTCTGACATGGTCGTTACCTCTACAGGCTACAAACAGAGCTTATGCAGCTGATGACCTCTCCCGCGCCCGGTGTCTCGGCCTTCCCCTCCGCCGACGGTAACCTGATGTCCTGGGCCGCCACGATCGAAGGCCCCGACGACACACCCTACGCTGGCCTCACCTTCAAGCTGTCGTTCGCGTTCCCCTCGAACTACCCCTACGCGCCGCCCACAGTCCTGTTCAAGACACCCATCTACCATCCGAACGTCGACTTTTCGGGCCGTATTTGCCTTGACATCTTGAAGGACAAGTGGACGGCGGCGTACAACGTACAGACTGTGCTCTTGAGTCTGCAAAGTCTCCTGGGAGAACCCAACAAGTAGGTCTTTCCAGCCCCAGCTACTACTGCAATCAAGGAAGAATCCAACGACAGTTTTATACTGACCATCGACTCTAGCTCATCACCTCTGAACGGCGAGGCCGCCGAGCTCTGGGACAGGGATGCCGAAGAGTTCAAGCGCAAGGTTATGGGCCGCCACCGCGACGTCGACGACGACTAAGCAAACATGCAACGACATTACGATTGTTTTATAGACCAGTCTTCAGGTCTGGGGGGGCATCAGTTGGTTTTTTTCCCTATTAGGAGGCCTACTCAATAGCATTGGAGAAACAGGAGTTTGATTTGATGAACCCTTGCCATTACACGAGCAGCGAGCATACCTGGGTAATACACGCCTTGGCGGCTGTTGCGTATCATGAGATTTATGCTTTGGTGGTCGAAGTTGGAATGGTAAGGTTGGCGGGGATGGTTTTTAGCATACCTACCTGGACGAGCTGAGAGACGGTGAGAACACCTGCAATACAAACGTTTCAAGTCAAGATCCTGTTGTTGTTCCCTTGCACGCGATGAGTTTGTTACATTGACATTGTACTCTAAACGTGAGCTATGAAGAGTTCGCGCGGCATCTGTGGAACTGGCAAGAGGCAGATGTCCTGCGTCATGATAGTCTGACTGAGCCTCGATGGTCCTCATCTCACATACAGGCTCAATAGCAGCCAGCAGGCAGGTAGAGTCCTCTCGCCTTCATTCACATGACACTCTCGAGAGTTGAACGAGCTTGTAGGTGCTCACGTGTCTTGATTCATCGACTAGTGAGGCTAAAAATCCACGAAGCCAGAATGAACTCCGAAACCATGCCCTTACATGAACGTGCCCATCCGGTATCTCCTTCAGTTCCGTCTTTCCCGTGTCACGAAGGGAGAAAAAAAGACCCATTGTTTTTTGGTTGCTGCTCATTTGCGCCGTCTCGTTATTTGAATTGATCGTAGTAGTAGGGTTCGGCCACACCGCTCTCTGTTTACTCCTCCACGACGACCGTCACGAGACCCTTGGGGTTCTTGACGTTGACGGCCTGCACGTAGCTGTAGAGCTTCTCCTTGGCGTCCTCCTCGTCGTTTCGTCTACGGCTGATGCGGATGCGCATTCTGTACGGGACACCCTTGATACCCTGCTCCCAGACCTTCTTGTTCAGTTGGGGGTCTATGCGGACGTCCGAGGTACCCTGTGAGGTTTGACTGTTAGTTTTCCCTGTTTATTGAGGGCCTCTCTGAATTAATGGCAGAGATGAAATGTCGTCGGTAGAGTGGGGATCGCCAGCGCGTGTAGATGGAGGTGTTGCGTGGTGGGAGTGTTGTCGTACCATAGCCTTCTCGGCAAAAGCCTTGATCTCCTTGATGGCGCGAGGAGCTCTCTTCTTGAAGGTCACACCGTGCATCTGTTCCCGAACGTCAGCAATTCATTCGCACCCCCCTCAACGTGTGATGATTGTAGTATCGAAGTGGTATCACAGTCCTCGTGCACACGGCGGGGTGGAGTGGCGTACTCTCTTGTGCATGTGGATGGTGTACTCGCGAGCAACGACCTGCTCGATGGCGGACTTGGCCGGCTTCTTTCCCTTGGACGACATTTTCTGTGTATGGGTTGGAATATCAGCACTTCGGTCGATTGGGCGCGAGAGGAAAGAAGTTGTTTTTTTCGCGGGACGGGACGGCGTGCTTACTGCTGTGGGCGTCTGTGGTTAGTTGTCGAGAAAGGTCCGGGGTGGGTGGTTGTTGATTGACTGGTCTGGCTTGCGAAATCGAGGCAAAAAAACCCAGGCCGGATGTGGGAAGCTGAGGGCATGGAGAAAGTTCGGTAAACGAGCCAATCAATCTGCCGGTGGGTCCCTAGATAGAGGGAGTGGGTCCCGTGCTTTTTCGCAGCAGCTGCCAGATTCCGGTTTGTGGTGTGGCTGAAGAGACTCACTAGCCACAAACAGACATGATCCAAACCTCTCGAGCCTCCCGTCTTACCATCCCGAATCGGAATGGGAATCCAACCTAAGCCAAGCCGCTTTTAGCCTGAGCCTGAGCCCTGACCCGAGAAAGACCCGCTTTTTCATAGCCCGATATGAACAAAAATCTGTATAATTTCTTATACACGTACTGGGTGCTTACTACAGGTATAATTGCCCAAAAACCGTTTATCATCAAACGGAGTTTAGTAGTATGCCAGTTTTACAGGACGGTCCGTTTGATCGACTTCCCAATGAGCGACTTCCTAGGAAGTCGCTCAAACACAACGAAACGCAAGCCTTCCTCCCTACTACCCTCCCGTCAATCCATTTATGCCAACAACGCCGTCCGTATCTCTCGAATCACGTGTATTGTCTACACTATGTACCGACGTCCTATCTTACTACTTGCCTCGATCTTGTTTCCGTCGCCCACCTACGACTGATCGCCCGCTATATCTTCTAGAACCCCTCTATTTTCTAGCCCTACGGTCGGTCTACCAGGCGAGGATCAACGAAAACGGAGAGTACGTCCCGATAACGGTTGGACTACTATATATCTCCTAAGTACCGTTTTATTAAAGTGGATTTGTTTAACGGCCCTGTGATCTAGGTACTATGTTTCTACGAGACTCAACGCCAGCCCCAGTAAAGCTCGTTGATAATGACTACCCCACACAATCCGTTCTGTAGGTACCTATAACAAAGAGCCTCCGGCATGGAGAGATATGGTTCATTCACGAAACGAACGGGTTTTCTAATTGCCAAAGCTAGCCTAGACTAACTCACAAGTTTGATTTGGATATAGACTTCTCGCTCTTGCCCGTGTTTCTCGATAAATCGACAATCATGGCAACATGGTGGCTTAGAGCTACAAGCTCGCCGTCGACGTTCCTTATCGTTATATCAAGATCGAATATACCGTTCTTTATTTGTTTCGAAGTGATGCGCACGACTAACCACTCAACTCCTTCGCTTGGTAGTGCCATCTTGATGTCCAGGCTCATTGTCAACGTCGGGAACCATAGAGCTGCGCGCTGGCTGTCCCGCCGAGTCTGTTGGACGCGGTCGGCCGGCGACGCTGTGAGGAAGGCGTGTAGGTTGTAGGGAAACGAGTCGGCAACGTACGCCAGAGCTCCAGCCATGATGTTTTCTCCACTCGCCATACGAATCCACTAGGAGACTTAGTATTATTCAAATTATCGTTGGGAGATATATCGTCACATTCAGATAATTTAGAACGTTCCCGACATATCAAATTCCGATGCAAGGGTACTAGGTAGCGGGGTAGATACTGGTAAAAAAACGACTGCTTACCATGTCTACTACACCCGCTGTCGAAGGACCTGCGCGAGGCATGTAGAATTTCCAGTTCAATAGTGAGCGCCACGTCTCAGAGCCCCTAGGTAGCTTCGATACTTGCCAAGAGGAGTCGGCATCCTTGGCCTTGAGCATCTCGAAATCGGGTAGACGAGGAATCGCTGCGGCCGAGGTGGTCTCGTAACCTGTCGTCTCCGACATGCCAGTCATAGTCCGCAAGTTCGTGAAAGTAGCATATGCAAGCACCGCACGTTGCGATACCGAAGGTGTAATCCAAGGGGCGTGGTCTAGAAGACTGCCTTGCCATAGGGTCAGGTGGATTGTGGATAGTCGTCGGCTTATCTTCACATCTTCGATGACGATGATGGCAGGCTCGACTGTCGTCTGCGCGAGGAACTCGAAGTGCGATGTGAGCAGATCGGGCTGACCGCGAGAGGAGAGGTAAGCATGGCCAGCGGCGATCAAGCATGACCCCGTGTAGCCACCATTTGGTACTAAGCAGCATATTGTTAAGAAGGGTTCCTCGAAGACTAGCTGTTCACTACTGACCTGCGCCGATGCTAAAGGCATGTTTGAGCTCTACTTTATATGTGTGCGAGTCTAACTTGTCGACGCGCGTGGCTTCGGAAAAGGGGACAACGCCCGTGTCCACGTCAATGGACGACATGGTGGGTGAAAGTATAAGCCACTACAGTTAGAGTTACTACCTACTTAGGTAGGCAGCGCTCGCTCGAAGGGAGCCAGCCGCGACAGCGTTAGAGTCCGGGGGAGGGGGGGGGCAAGGAATTAGTAATTACTTATAAAAGGTGCAAGTTGGTGAGTTTGAAGTCTGCATGTGATGGACGTAATCGTGTTTATAATGCTCAGAATCCGCGAAATAACAAAGGTCTTCGATGTAATTGAAGCGGAAGATACCTACTTGCCTTATAAGTTCCTTACCCAGGCAATTGGCACCTGGACGCCATTTAGCTGTTATCACTCCAGGCACTACAGTACGTTTGGTAAGTATTTATCTCGCTTATGATTGGCGAATCTAGTGGCTTGGCAGGTAGTGGTGTTGAAACGCCAGTCAATGGAGGGATAGCGCTTGTACTTGGGGGAGTGTGAGCCTTCAGCAGGCCACCTACCTAAGGGCCAGATACCTAGGTAGGTAGGCACCTAGGTAAGGCTTAAAGGCAGGGGCTATGGAATAGCCGGATCATACCTACCTAGGTAGGTACCTAAGTAGGTACCTACGGAGTACCTAAGTACCACGTTGCATCTGAGCCATTCCACCCCCTCTCCCCTCCCTGACCCCCTAACCTAATACCGTAGGTGATATAGTGAATATTTGATGTAGGTATGTATAGGTAGGTACGTAGCGCCTCAGTATATACATGAAGCCCGTGTTCTTTAACACGGGCAGGCGCTAACCAAACCATGTTTAACCGTGTACCTAAAGCAAGCTGCATTAAACATGGGCCGTTTAATTCTAAGCGGAATAGATCGAGACCTACTCTATTTTCTTTCAGCATCTCAGAAGTACAAATTAATTAGTGTGGAGGTTGACTTCAAGGTTTGGAAATAGGTACGGGACCCGGGATCTACCCCGGATAGCGTACACTACCTACCTAGGTAGGTAAGAGGTAGGTAGGTATGTAGGTAGGCACTACTTTACACTCGAAAGGTCGTGTTTACCTCATCATACTTTTGTAGCTATTTATAAAGATATAATATGATAATAAAAGCAGTAGGATGAGGTAGAAGACTAGTGCCTCTAGCAGCAATCTAAATCTATACTAACTTGACGTGTGTTTTTAGACTTAGGCTCACTACGGCTCGCCCTCTTTCTTCTCTAACCCGAACTCTGTATCAAGTGTTTTTCGCAACTCGATTTCTTTTTCAAACAGGCTTAATATAAACGCCAAGCCCGCAAACACAATCGCTATCTGGAAGACACGTTGCGTGGCCTCCCGGTAAACAGCACGCACTTCGACCTGTAGCTCTGGCGGAAGCTGGCTAACAAACGCAGCCGATGCAGCTTGGTACGCCGAACCTACTGATAGATTCTGGGCTACCTCGGGATCCGAGACAGCTCCTTGGGCTAATAGAGAATCGACGCGGCTATTGAAAACGGCAGCCGGGATCGCCACGCCCCAGACGTGGCCAAATAAACGGATAAAGTACCAGGCTGCCGTACAGCTCGCGAGATCGCGCTCGTTAATAAATGCCTGGAAAGCAGGTAACAACGTTGAAAAGACGAAACCAAGACCTATTGAGAAGATGCCTTGAAAGATAACCCATTCAGCGATAGTTGTTTCTTCTCGCTGTAGTGTAAGCAGGCCAAGGCCAATAACTTGAACTGCGAACGCAAAAACATGGATTGGCTTATATCGACCCCAACGGGTAAGAGCAACGGCACCTAAGATAGATCCGGGGATACCAAGGAGTGAAACGGGGAGAAGAGCAACGCCAGATTGGCGCGGCGAGTATAACTTGACCGCCTGAAAGAAGACAGGCAGAAAAAATATACACCAGTAAAGCAAAGCCGCGTATATGAAAGTACTGATAGCCAAAATAACCGAGGTACGGGTTTGGAAAAAGCGTAACGGTACTAGAGGTTCGATTGAAGAAGTAACACCTTGAAGCCATGTGAAAAGAACAAGGCCAAACAGGCCCAACAAGAGCGGGACTAACGTATGCCACGACTGCCAAGAGTATAGAGTACCAGCATAGCTGAGAGCGTAAAGGACAGATACCGTACTGGCCACAAGTACAGCATTACCAACAAGGTCAACACGTTTTAGTTTTTGCCAGAAAGACATTTCTCTGCTGTAATTGACACGAAGGAAGATGAATAGGGCGGTAAAAGCGACTCCTCCGATTGGTAGGTTCAAGTAAAATATCCAACGCCATGTCGTTGAGGAAACGATAGCACCACCGATGAACGGACCCAAGGCTGATCCGATGCCGAAGATGGATATGAGGATGGCGGACATGTTTCCACGCTGGCGCAAGGGTACGAGATCGCTGACGACAATGCTCGATACCATAATAATACCTCCAGAACCGACGCCTTGAACTGCTCGCCCAGCAATCAACATGCCTCCGGTAGTCGCACCGCCACAGATGCCGCTTCCGAGGACGAAGATAGCGATGACGGTAAGCATGACATGCCGACGACCAAATACATTGCAAAATTGCCCGAAAAGCGGTAGAAGCGCGGTACTATTTTAAGCAAAAGAGGTTACATTTCATTGGCCTCGAGCATAATGAGGACAGAGAGACGGACCTGGAAAGGAAGAAAGCGTTGGTAACCCAAATGAAGTCGGCACCAAGGTGGAGGTCTGTTAACAGTACAGGAGCTGCAACAGAGACGACCGTGTTCTCCAGCGCAGCGAGCAAGTTTGTGATACCAAGCCCGATCACGATAGCATACACCCGGAGTCCCGGCTTGAAAGCTGGTGATGGTGTGCCAGCATTAACCTCAGTAGGCGTTTCTGCTGTTCGAATGTCGGGGGATGAAATCTCGCGATCTCTGCCCGAGCTGGTTGGGTTACTATTCACCTCCAGCTCGATCTCCTCGGCCTCCTCGCGATCATGTGGCATCGTTGCCTCTTCTTCGAGATTCTCAGATGCCGGAGCTCAAATGTTCATTGGCATGAACGTACAATGGGAAAAGGAGACATCAAGTGGGGACGAAAAGACAAAGAGCCGCTCAAGTGTGAGCTTGGTAAATGAAATGTGCCTACATGTTTTGAAAGGACGCCATTCCGCGACTGCTGTCTCAAAGTACATTTCATAAACAATCCGATCACTTCATAAATTACAAGGTACTTACTTGGTACCTACGACATGCCCAAGGTCGACTCATTATGAGATCCCTCGGTGCCTACTACCTACGATGTCTCTGGCATCTGTCGCCTGTAGGTACATGTATAGTTCGCCAAGCTTAGCCTGCCTACTGTGAGGCAATATATGAGGTGAGTGAAACATCGAAGTGGCAGCAATACCACGTCGGTGGCTATTATTTTATCCAATAGCGGCGACCAACTTCTTCCCCGAAATCCCCCCCCTCGCCAAGCGCTCTAACCCGCCTACAATGCCGTGCAACCCTCCTTGCAGTAGCTCTACCGGATGTGCTCTCAACACGCCCCGGTTCAACAGCCGCTGGATTATCCCCAAATATCTCACCGCAAAATCATGCTTCTCCATGCAGGCTGGCCGATCATATCCGCTGTTCCCTAAGTTGATCTCCTCCCCGTATACCTCTGCCGCCAGGACAAACTTATAGCGCACAGCCCGTCGCTTTGCCACCCAATCGTCAGGAACAAGTTCCAGTGCCGCACATCGCCCCCCTGCACGTTGGATTGCGCCGTAGCACACCTCGACGCTGTGGGCATCATTAATGCAATCCAGCGCGTATTTGAGACGACCACCCGTCTGCGTCCTGATCTGCGCGATGACATCTGCGGCAGAGTAGTCAAAGATGGCAGAAACACCCCTCTCGCGGACCATATTGGAATTTCGCGGCGAGCATGTGATGATGGGATCGTAGCCGGAGTGCTTCAGGAGCTGTGCAGCTATTGTTCCTGTGGCTGTGCTGCCTCCATATACCAGTACTGGGATAGGCTTTCCAGACGTATCGGGGTTGTCAGGTGTCCCCAAAAGACCCAGGGCATCGGGAGACCATAAAGCTAGGATGCATGTTGATATAGCAGTGCCCAGAGTAGCCGCATCTAGCGGTGACATTGCGTATTGAGTTCGAGGGACTGGATGTATGCGTAGCAACAGATCAGCACGCGCACGCACAAATTCCGAAAAGGCACCGTTGGCCTGTCGATGCGCTGGCGCGAAGCAGAACGCAGTACCACACACCATAGTGCCCGGTGCCACCATATTCGGGTCAACATCGTCGGCTGCCTCGACTACAGTACCCGAAAAGTCGGCCCCCATGTAAGCCTCCTGAATAGGGTAGTTCTTCAGGATCTTGTGATCAGAAGGGTTAAGTGAGACGGCATAAGTCTTGACGAGCACGAAGCCCGGCAGCAGTGGTGGGATGGCTACATTGTGAACAAGACGGGCCCGACCGTCATCGCTTTGCTGTATAGCACATTGAGAAGATGAAAGTGGCTCAAGTGTCATTGTCAAAGCGGAAATCAAATGAAAAAGTGCTGCCTAGGGAAACCGAGCAGTTCCAGTCTAGCAACTTTGGGATTGATTATACTATTTATACTTCATGGGCAGGTACAGTGTGCTGTTAGCCTGTATGAGGGTATTCCCAGCCACGAGAAAACCTTGGAAGCCTTGATGAGCACGTCAGGCGCTGGGGTCTAGTTGAATACCTTCCAGCTAGTCCTAAGGCCACACCCTCCATCTCCATGACTTCTCCAACATCGTTTTTCTAGCTAGCCTTATGGGGCTCTCGTCGGTCGAGCGCACACACAGTCAGCAAAGTCTATCACATTCCACCCCGCTCTAGTCGCTACAGTAGTATTTCATATGCTCAAAGCGCCCTTATGCTTTCTTGTAAGACAACCTTCCCCAACATACTCACTCGTTGTCCGCCATTATAACATTGTTTCTCGACAGCATAGACCATGCAAGATGGAGACGACTCAGCAGGTCCTTAGCCTTCTCCTTGCGTCAGTATGTATCATTTAATTGCATGGTGTTGTCTCAGCGCTGGACGTCATTTGATATGGTTGCAGGCTGTGTTCTACGTAACAGTTCGATCGCTTTGGCGGCTATATTTTCACCCGCTTTCGAGGTTTCACGGTCCGAAAACAGCGGCCATCTCCGATGTCTGGTACACATACCACGCGTAAGTGTCCATTGTCCTTCTGCCCACAGACTCATATTACTAATCACCGGTCCAGAATAAGAGGGCGATGGCCCTGGGCTGCATACGAAGCGCTTAAGAAATACGGTATGTATGAAGCCTCGGTTGACGGTATTCGTTAAATTTGGTTTAACTATTGATCCTCCCCTAAGGTGACGTCGTTCGAATCGCCCCTAACGAATTGGTCTTCAGCACGCCACAAGCCTTGTCTGGTGAGCCCCGATGATACGTCAATTGTCTTGACCATGTAGCTTAATGATTGTCAACAGACATCTATGGTTCACATCACAAGCATTTGGAACTTTTCCCAAAGACACAAATCAACAACCACGGCAACGATAAGCATGGGGGAATTATATGGGAATGGGATCCCGTCCGACATCGCCGTGTAGCCAAACAGCTGGCTCCAGCCTTCAGTGGAAGAGCCCTTCAAGCCAAAGAACCAACCCTTCATAAATACGTAGATCTTTTTGTTGAAGCTATTGAGAGCAAAGGTCGACATGGGGTTAGTTTACCTACATGGATTAACTGGATCTGTGTCGACATTTCGGCTGACATGGCGTACAATCGGGAGATGAATGCCTTGATGAATAGTCAGTACTGTTCCCCCAGGCTTATCTCCTTGAGATGGCCACTGACTGCGAAGCAGTGCGGGATCCACCCTATTTATCACTCCTCGCGGGTTTTAGCAAAGGCATTATTATGATCCAGACATCATGGCGGTTCCCCCTTCTCAGACCTCTCAAGTATATCATCCTCATGTTCACAGCGATGAGGCCTCATTCCCACATTAGGGATCACAGTCAGTTCCAATTGGAGACACGTATCCGGCGCGGAAGGACTGTTGAGCACCTGGACTTTATCGAGCAGATCATTCCCGAAGACTGTGAGCCCCCTAAAGACAGGCAAGAGATGCGACACCTAGAACAGGTCGCTGGTCAGCTTCTGGTAGCCGGGTATGAACCTCCGGCATTGTGGCTATACTATTCGATATACTGCTTGTTGAAGAATCCTGCTACCCTTGTCATCCTGGCGGAAGAGATTAGGAGCGCGTTTCAAACTTATGAGTCAATCTCGGCGAGTTCAGCGGCCAAACTACCTTTTTTGACATCCTGCCTGAAGGAATCTCTTCGCATGATGCCGGGGATTCTTACTGGAATGCCCGTAGTGAGCCCGGGTACAGTGGTGGATGGGACATACATACCAAAAGGGGTAAGCTACCTTATTCTTGCCAATTGTGTATGCTTTGTTAAACATGATCCATACCCTAGGTCATTTGCCAATCCAGTACTTTTGCATTGGCGCGTAACCCACGCAACTTCAGCGACCCGCTACATTTCCGGCCGGAGCGGTGGCTGCCAAAGGATCACCAGCTGTATGACCAGCAATTCGCCACTGACAATGGCCAGGGTTTTCACCCGTTTGGCCAGGGTCCTCGTATCTGCGCCGGAAGAGAGATCGCTTGGTGGCAGAGCAGGGTTTTCGTGGCGAAGGTGCTGTGGAGATTCGATTTAGAAATGATGCCGGGCCAACAAGTCGACCTAGATAGGGACTTGAGGGGTTGGGGGATGTACCAAAAACCCGAGGTTCGTGTTCGATTTGTGTCTGCGGAACATGGTGCGACGGGCCGACCACGAGCGCTGTAGGTGAATCGTTCTGCAGCCACCTCCATCCTCAGGATACGTCAAGGGTTGCAGGGAGCAGCAACAAGGCTATAAGCATGACGTTATTTTCTTGTGAATGTCTAGGATATCATGTTGGTGCACGCCCGTCACATCGGGATTGGTTGAAGAAACAGCCCAGATATGTAGTGCAACTGTGACATATGTACGTGACGTAGGTAGGCTATGAGAGCTGTGTCAAAGTTAATGTGTCGACCCTTCCGTGGACCGTGGCGTCGACCTCGGCCCGTGGGGGCAGTTTTAAATGGCCGGGTCGACACCCATCAACACCTACCAACACCCACGCATATAGTCGTTAATAAGACGTTCAATCAACTATTTTTAAGACAGTAAAGCCTGTTATTAGTGTTTTTAGAGCTATATATTCTATTCTGACGGCCTAATACTTTAATATTATCAAGAGTAATTGAATATGAACGAAAGTGCCTTTTTAGGAGACTGTATTGTTGACGTGAGCTACCTAGTGTGGGTAGGGACCCGGCAATTTAATCCAGCCCCTCGTGCTCGGGTATGCTTGGGGTGCGAAACTGTCCAACGAAGAGGGGGAATGCCCGAGGGGTTTATTGTCGCAGGCATTCTCCAAGTGCAAAAGTGAGGCGGAAGGAACGTGGTATTCTGTTCAAGTGATGATCATGAGGAAAGGAAGAACTGGGTATCATCTTACAGTAGTATTGCAGAGTAAGTACTCATCTACGTGATATTTGAAGCGGACACCTGCATATACGTTAGGTGCATGTACATGAAATAGCCACCGTCCATTACACACACCAACACGCCCCCAACCCCGAGGCCAGTGCCAACGCCAAAGAAAGGGATCAGAAGGCACATGGGCATAGGCAAGTCTCCGCTTTCAAGGACATGTAGCGTTAAGACGCATAGTAGGAAGCCTTCTAAGTTCGTCGTGCGGTACCAATAGCAACTATACTCGAGTACGTCGGCATTACCAGGACGAGAATAGCAAGACATTTGGGTACGGTTGGATGATATAATTATATTGAGGACAAGGGGGGAAGTAAGACGCGAACCCGGTCTCAGTAAACTTGCATCGAACGAACTCTATCTGCACTCCATAACTTATTGCTAAGTCTAGCAGAATAATTAAAGGCAGAGACGAGCATGGCACCGCTGGGCTACACATTCTGATTGCACAGCGTTTCAATTCGTAGCCAATCTGCTGAAATGAGAGTCGTTGTTGTAGGATCCCGAGCGACTTTGAGATAACTTCGCAAAATATAGCCTATTTCATCATTGGCTCATTACCTGTTATGATTCATTGGTGCTCGCGACCTTCCCCATAACCGTATGCCCTAGCAGATAATACATCTTTCCAATCATACCGAGAGGTAAGATTCCGTTGGGCCAGCCCAGCAAAGGACTGAAGACGCGTTGCCTAGCAACCTAGTACTGTTTCTGTCTGCCACTGCCTCCCTTAGGCGGCTCTAACTCCGCCTCTCATCTTATCATCAATAACACAACTTTTTTTCTCGTCCAGCCTTGCCCCTTGACGCCATTCCGCCCTCGCACGGTGGTCAACACCATCCTAACCTAGGTTCCTGTCCATTCGGGTTATGTCAATCTGCTTGTGCATCTGTATACCCTCTAGTCCTGATTGCGCAGCCGGGAACTTGGGATCGCTGAGTGCTCGAGCCTCCATCTGATATGTCGCCGAGGGCCAAGCTAGAGCCCTTGTGCTGTTGTCATCCAATCTCTCCCAGTCCTGGCCGATTTCGTTTGAATGCATATGGCCGCCAGAGCCATGTGAAGTCTTTGCCGAATGCCCTGTTGCCTGGGTATTTGAGTCTCGCCCAAAGGTCAAGTAGTGAGTCATCCGCGTGGAAACTCGGTTCCAGAAAGCTGCAGACGGCAGGATTGGTTTGCACACAGGCAGGCAACAGCAAAGTAAGGACACAAACATCTGAACCGCTGACCAGAGGGATACCATGCTGAAAGCATCTTGTAGCTAGGTCAGTGTGCGAACATGTAGACACGACGACTAGAAATACAAACTCAGGCTTACAAAGGGCGCTCGTGGAGTAGCTGACTGCAACTTTAATAAATCCTATTACGCCCACTCTGCGAAGCGAGACCTCGTTGTCAATTTGAATTTCTCCAATCTGCAGGACGAGTACTCACATAACACCTAAGCTAAAAACGACTCTGAGTCTCCATTTGGAGATAGACGATAGGTTGAGTGGGCGAATCATAGAGATAGCCAGAGCCACTAACGCAAAGTCGACAACTGAGTTTGGTATTTCACCCACAACGATAATAAGACCGTCATCCCGACATGTACCTGGAATCGAGCGGTCGAAGTACCGCTCAAAGGGATCACACTCGAGGCCGAGTAGGATAGAAGGGATGATGAATACGACTGCTTGAAAGCCGATAAAGAAGTAAATCCAGTAACGATAAGTTCTGCTGACACCGAAGATACGGTAGTAGAGAGCTAGTATACTATACTTCAAGACAAGCGCGTGTGTCAAGTAGGAATAGAGGGCGAGGATATCCCACTGTGTTCTATGTGAGTGCCCCCTCGGGATATGGGATGCGGGAGGATAGAACGAGTAAAATCCGATATTGGATGAAGAAATGCCAAGAGACTTACCTGACGCATATGCTTATAGTCGGATGGGCTTTCGATAACTTCCTGGGCAATTGTACGCCCGTTCAGGATAGAAATAGCTGTGGGTAATAAGCCAAGTATGTCAGAAAACCTTTGCGCGAAAATCGAATTATCAAATGGAGATAGGTACCCATTAAGCCGCCAAGGTTAGTTAAGATGAAGAACAAGGTAGCCGCTACAGTTAGCCAATCTTCAAGACTGGGTTTTCGAGAACTGCGACGTATCGCAACAAAACGTAATGCCGTCACGGCGATACCAAGAGGTGTAAAAACAAGCAGCACAATGAATTGTGCTATCTGCTTCGAGTCGTTGTATAGTCCGAACCCCATTTTATATTCTTTCCGTATAGACTGGTTCACGGGTAGCGGTTGTGTTGATGTTTGGGACCATGCAGCATTGAAGAAAGGAAAGTCCGGAGCACTTCTAAGACGAGACGCAGTACACCGCATGGCCCCTTTTAAGATAATTACAGTTCCATTTGAGTCAAAAGTCCGTATACATGCTAATGTTTCATCCGCAGCCCATCCATCTCACCGAAGATAACAAATTAGTACTGCTGTAGCTCGGTCGGCCAATCCAACAAGCACTAATCGTGCAAAACTGTACGATGAAGAACATAACTCATATGTACTGACAGAGTACTTAGTGATTGAAACATGACCGGAGAAATAATATAGCAAACCCCTCGCAGGAGAAGAGCCTTCACGTATGCTGTACTCCGTAGGTAGGCTAGCATGCAAATAAATTAAACCGAGAGAAATCCTGGTCACGCAGTAACTAATACTACCTACCCAACCTTGTAGTGATCTGCAAGGACTTTCCCGCTTTACTGCGAAACCGCATACTGCTCCAACAACATCCGACGAGGAAGGCTCAAGGCTACTAGTCGATGCTACGCTGTGGACGTGGCAATGCAACAGGGCGTCATATACTATTGTTTCTCAGCATCATTATGATTGATCTAGTGCGGTTCCAGGATATTTGGCCCCCAATTATGCCTATTTGACTACATGCTCAGAGTTGGTAAGACATCGTCGATGTAGCAAAAAGCCCATGTAGCCTTCAATTCGTGAGGGGATGAGGCGGAAGTGGTCCCCCATTCACTAATAAGCTACAGCGGCCACACAACCTCCCTCGCTACCCGGCTAGGTTGGTTTTGATATATCTTCGACATTACCACATACGGTCATTATTAGCATTTTCACCCTCCTAATTAAAGTCGTTTTATTTCAATCTCACAAAGGAAGTCTGTTTTAAGATGAATGATAAGCGCCGGAATATCGCTATAATTGGTTCTGGATGTCGGTTTGCCGGTGGCGCTACTTCCCCGTCCAAGCTTTGGGACCTTCTCTGCAACCCACGAGTTGTTGCTCGTGAAGTTCCGGCCTTGAAAGGACATTATCATATTGATAGTTCTTACCATGGTCATACAAACGTCAAGGAAGCATACCTTCTGGAGGGCGATGGCGCGAACCAAAACTTCGACGCTGCGTTCTTCGGTACTACAGCAGTGGAAGCAGATGTTCTTGACCCGCAGATTCGCTTGTTGCTTGAGACTGTCTACGAGGCACTCGAAGATGGCGGACTAAGAGTTGACGCCTTAAGAGGGTCTGACACTGCCGTGTACGCCGGTCAGATGACCAGTGATTATCAGCTCCTGATGGATCGGGATCCCCAAAATATGGGTAAATATCATGCCACTGGGACGTCGAGAACGATGTTATCTAATCGTATCTCGTATTTCTTTGATTGGCATGGTCCTTCTATGACTCGTGAGTTGAGCCGCTAATATCTCTGAGTTACTCGATATTACCCAAGTGAACACCTTACGGCTTTTCACACTACACCACCTAGAAGAGTTGGTCACTAACATCAGGCTATAGTCGATACAGCATGCAGCTCTAGTTTGGTTGCCTTACACCATGCCGTCCAGCAGTTACGACTTGGTCACTCGCGAATGGCCATTGTGGCGGGCTCCAATCTTATCTTTGACGTTTTTGATTTCATCGCCGAGTCAAGCTTGCAAATGCTTTCACCCAATGGCAGGTCCCGCATGTGGGATATTGACGCTGATGGCTACGCCCGAGGAGAAGGGGTGGCTGCTGTGGTACTTAAGGTCTGCCAAACGGCAGAGGCCGACGGAGATCATATCGAATGTATCATCCGGGAAACTGCACTGAACCAGGATGGCAAAACCCGCGGACAAACTATGTGAGCTTCTGCTGGTTTTTAGTGCTCTATGGGGTATTTTAACATGTTGTACAGGCCAAGCGCATCAGCTCAGGCGCAACTGATTCGAGACTGTTACGCCCGGGCTGGTCTCGATTCAACAAACCCTGAACATCAGCCGCAGTATTTCGAGGCACATGGTACAGGTACTCAGGCCGGCGATCCGGTTGAGGCCGAAGCTATCAACGTTGCATTCGCGCTCAAAGGCGAAAGGAATGCAGGGGAATTGTCTCGCTCGCCAATGCTTGTAGGTAGTATCAAGACTGTGGTAGGACACACTGAAGCAACAGCTGGGCTTGCCGGGATCCTGAAAGCGTCTCTTGCGCTTCAGAATTCCACAATTCCACCAAACGTTCTTTTCCGACGTCTCAACCCACGGCTGGAACCGTTCTATGACAACTTAAACGTTCCGGTCTCGTTGATGCCATGGCCAGCAGTTCCTAGCGGAAGCCCTCGCCGAGCAAGCGTAAATAGGTGAGAGTGCTTCTATGACCATGACGCTAATTGTCTAACTTGTTACCATGTCTAGCTTCGGCTTTGGAGGCACAAATGCCCACGTGATATTGGAGAATTACATACCACTAGCCCCATCTCTACAGTCATCTACTTCGGTGGTCACCCCGTTTCTTCCCTTTGTCTTCTCCGCAGCCTCTGAAGTATCCCTCAAATCATACTTGGCAACATTTTGCGATTATTTAAGGGAGTATGGGGGTTGTCAAAATCTCAGATCTATAGCTTATACTCTCATGGCAAGGCGAGAACATTTACCGGTCAGTATCGCCATTGGCGCTTCCACATTCAACGAACTTCGCGCAAAGGTAGAGGAGAAACTTCAAGCTGCAAGGCTCAATCCAACCAGTACAGTCGGTCTCAGACCGACGCGGCGAATCTTGAGTGCAGGTAAACCCAAAGTTCTCGGTGTCTTCACAGGGCAGGGAGCCCAATGGGCTCAAATGGGGTTGGACTTGGTCATCGCATCTACTGCTTCAAAAGCAATCATCGAGAAGCTTCAAGCCCGACTTATCCAACTGCCAGATCCGCCGACATGGACCATTCTAGGGGAGTTACAAAAAGGCGGTTCTTCGTCACGTCTACAAGAAACCTTCATTTGTCAGCCTTTGTGCACAGCAATCCAAATACTTCAGATCAAACTGCTCCGTGCTGCAAACATCAAATTTACTGCTGTCATTGGCCATTCGTCGGGTGAAATAGCAGCAGCATACGCCGCAGGCTTCATATCGGCTGAAGATGCTATATGCATCGCGTACTACCGTGGCTTATATTCACATCTTTCGCAAGGGCCCGACGGGCAGAATGGCGCCATGATAGCTGTGCAGACGTCCCTGGAAGATGCACAGGACCTACTCGAATTCCCCGAATTCAGGGATTGTGTCTCCATAGCGGCCGTCAACTCAGCAACTAATGTCACGCTTTCTGGTGATCAAGAAGCCATTGAATTGTTGAAGCTTATTTTCGAGGACGAGGGAAAACGTGCCGGAGTACTGCACGTCAATCAGGCATACCACTCCCATCACATGAACGCCTGCTCTGCCAATTATTTAGACTCCCTTGCTGCATTGGACATAAAAGTCGGACTTGGTGGAGAGTCTCTCTGGTTCTCGACTGTTTATGGATCGGAGATGTGTGAATACGATTCGCTAAAAGATTCATACTGGGATACCAATATGTTAAGACCGGTTCTTTTCAAACAAGCGGTCGATGGTGCTTGTGCCTCGATAGATCTTGATCTGATCATTGAGTTGGGCCCTCATCCGGCACTTATGGGGCCGACACTTCAGACCATAAAGAATCGAGTACAATACCCAGTTCCCTACACAGGCTTATTTAACCGCGGTGCTTCGTCGATTGTCTCGTTTGCCGATGGTCTTGGCTATGCCTGGTCACACCTAGGAAAGGGTGCTATCGACTTATGCAACTATAACCTAGTTGTATCTGGTGATGCGAGTTGCGACTTGGTGAAGGGGCTTCCTTCCTACGCTTGGGATCATGACAAGAAATACTGGCACGAATCAAGGTATGCCAAAGCCGCACGCCTGCGGTCCGGCCCTGTTCATGAGCTACTTGGTCACTTAACCCCCGATAGCACCGAGCAAGACATGCGATGGCGCCATATATTGCGTCTTTCTGAGATTCCATGGCTTACAGGTCACCGAATCCAACGCGTTATCGTTTTTCCGGCCACTGGATATATCGTCAGTGCGCTTGAAGCAGCGTTGCTACTATGCAACAACATGACCGTCAACTTGATAGAAATCATCGATATAGATATTGTCTCGGCTCTCATATTTGAGGACGATAATTCAAGCGTCGAGATAGTTCTTTCACTAGGAAATGTCACTCGGAGTACCGGCGAAGTGATTGATGCGGAATTCAAATACTTTGCGACTTCTGGAAAAGGCGACAGCCAGCTCGAGCTCAAAGCCAAAGGCCTCATTCGCATTCTTCTCGGGAAAATATCTGTCGATGCCCTTCCCGTCCGACCGCCACGTCGTCCAAACTTAGTACCTGTGCGAGAAACAAACTTTTACAGAATGATGTCCGAGCTGGAGTATTACTACACTGGCCAATTCCAATCACTTGAGAAACTAGAACGTAAACTCGGTGTCGCAGAAGGTTTCATCAGCCAGGTTGAGAAAACGGGTCTCTTAATTCACCCAGCAACTCTAGATGCTGCCCTTGTAAGTTAGAAGTGCCAAACAACTTGAAAAACATTTCTAACTGGAGCAGCAATCTTCCTTCCTAACATACGCAGACCCAGATGATGGAACATACCAATCAATCTATCTTCCTAGGAGGATTCAACAACTGTCCGTAAATCCTGGGCTTTGTGCCCGTGAAACAAACAACCAAAAATCTCTAGAGTTTGACTCGATTCATCCCTCAACTTTCCCACATGCCAATATGGTTTGCGACATCGATATATACCCACACGATCTCGATCATGCAATGATCAAAGTACAAGGACTGCAACTTGTTCTACTATCCGAGAAAAGTGCTGAAGATGACAGAGAAATGTTTGCGAATATTGTATGGGGAGTTGCGGAGCCAGACGCTCAGGATATAATTGATACCATGTGTACGAACTCAGTCCAAGCCGAGTTGATGGCGCTTCGTGAAAGAGTTGCGAGTACACACTTGCGTGCCTTGGAAAAGCAAATGCGGATCGACAACTCATATAGAGTCGAAGATTCTCACGACAATTTGTGTCACTTTGCTTCCCGTATTGGGCGTCTTTCCGCAGCTGATGAGATACCGTTTTGGCAGCCACACTGGGAACAAGACGTTCCACAAATGCTCCCTACAATTATTGGGCCATATTCAGACTCGATAGATATCAGACTTCTTTCGGTTGTCGGACATGACCTGATGTCTATTGTTGGGGGCAAAAAGCCAATACATAATGCCACGCATGTCACTCTCAAGAAGGAGTGGTTTACGAAGAGTACCGAAGTTGCGGCTTTCGCAAAATGTGTCGGTCGCTTACTGAAGCAGATTATCCACCGGTATCCTCATCTTCATATCCTCGAGGTCAGGGCAAACATGGATACCGCAACAGAGGCCATCTTACAACAAATTGGTTCGACATTCGCTTCTTACACTATCGCCACCTCTGACTCCGATTCCTTGGATCCCCCACCCGCATGGCTAAAGGGGCAAGAGAACAAGGTTAGATTCAAGCCGATGACCAGCTTGAAAGACGAAGCAGCAGATGGACTCCATGTGGCTAGATATGATCTTGTTGTGGCGCCTCTTTCCCTTCAGGGAACGGAGAACCTCGACGAAATGCTACGTACAGTGCGATGTCTACTTAAGCCAGGTGGTTATCTCCTTGCACTTGAAACACAGTCAACTCTCAGTCCTTTCTTTGGTCTCATTTTCGAGTGGTACGGAGCAGAAGAAAGGATACTCTCGCAACCAACAACTAACGCTGTCGAATGGGATAACCTACTGCGTAGCGTAGGTTTCTCAGGAATTGACACTAGGACTCCGGAGCCGGAGCAACAAGATGTCACTCCCTTTTTCATATTCGTCTCTCAAGCTGTAGACGAGAAGATAACGTTTCTAAGAGATCCCCTTTCTCATCGTCTCAAAATGCCAGCTTCGGATCAGCCAATACAAGATTTGGTGCTGCTGGGCGGTGGCAGCCTACGCACAACTGGACTTGTCAGCGAGCTCTCAAGTATTCTACGAACCTATTGCGGCAATCTCAGGACTTGCCGCTCATTGTTAGGTGTTAATGGAGTTCACATCGCACCCAATACAGTCATATTGTGTCTAGTAGACCTAGACAAGGTCATTTTCAAGCAACTTTCCGGCGCTGAATGGGATGGATTAAAAAAGCTCATGCTACATACTGGGCACCTTGTCTGGATTACTCAGGGCCGGCTTGCCGAAAACCCCTATGAAAACATGATACAAGGACTATTGCGCGGCGTGGCGCGCGATAACCAGTCACTTGACTACCTACTGTTTGATATCAAGGATGCTCGAAGAGTTGGCTCGCAGGTCATTGCAGCGGCCGTGTTACAACACATATTTGCCACCCACTGGCAGTATGAAAATATCCTCAATTCAGTTGAGAGTGAGTTGGTGATCGATAATGCTGGCCGAACTCTATTGCCTCGACTCGTTATGAACAAGGAGATGAACGACCGCTATAATTCAAACAGTCGACTATTAAGGGGCCCGCTGCAATCTGAGCCTCGCAACCTTGGAATCATTATGACTGCACAAGGGTGGGAGGTCCAGCTGGTGCCACAACCTCGCTGTCAAAGTGGATTGAGAATCACACACTCGCTTTTATCACCTATACGAGTAGATGAACTTCATTGTATGTGTCTCGTCATCGGCGAGGATGATCTCTCGCGCAGCCAGATTGTAGCGTTATCACCCAGGAACAATGCAATTGTTGACGTGGAGAAAGGCCTCTCAGTCCGTGTCAAGGTCTCAATGGAGTCCCAAGCTCTGTTCCTGAGGCTTACTGCATATCACTTGCTTGCATCTACGCTCCTAAGGGGATTATTCAAAGACGACGAGATATTGATCTATGGGGCGAGTCCTGAGTTTGCATCGGTGGCAGCTGGGCAAGCGACAGCTCTCGGAATCCAAATCACCTTTGCGGCATCGAAACTCGACTACGTATGTATAGACGGTCATTGTACGTGGAGGATTAATGCAACAGCATTTCGTCAGTCTGTGTCGACACTTGTGCAAAGCCGTTTCTCGGCTTTCGTAAACATGATGGACAATACGGATCCACAGTCCGTTGGGAACCGCATTGCACATAGACTTCCGATTCACTGCAGAAAAGACGACCTCAGAACATTGTTTGGGAAAGCAGCGCACAGCCCTACAGTGTCGAGGATGGTAGAGATACATGGCCGGTTCGCACGGGCAGTGGCTTGGGCATCTGCCGCATTAACAGATCCGTCAAGGCCAAAATTGGAGCAGGGTCTGGAAACAGTGACCATCGATTCTTTTACTCAAAATCGGGAACAACTCACACCGGTTTCTGTCATTGAATTTTCGACAAATTCTCGGGTCACCGGGAACGTCAAACCAATCGAAACACAGATATGTCTACCCGGCAACAAGACTTATTGGCTCGTGGGGCTCACTGGGCAACTTGGTCTCTCGCTGTGCGAATGGATGGTACAACGCGGAGCCCGCCATTTCGTCGTCACCAGCCGAAGTCCGAATATTGATACGCGTTGGTTGAATCAAATGCACGAGAAAGGGGCTCATGTCAAAGTCTCTGCGTGGTAAGTGTTGCTCTACGACATGCCATTACCAAACTTCCAAGTTAACACCAAATAGTGACATTTGCCAAAAAGAACAAGTAACAGCTCTTTACCATGAGATATGCTCGAGTATGCCAGCCATTGCCGGAGTAGCCCAAGGTGCAATGGTACTTCACGATACAGCCTTAGAGCACATGACATTAGAGCAATTCCGGATAGCTACAAAGCCCAAGGTTGACGGAAGCATACATTTGAACGATCTCTTTCAACAAGGCACACTAGACTTCTTCGTCATGTTCTCATCAGCATCAGCTGTGGTTGGAAACTACGGGCAGGCAAACTATGCGGCAGCAAATACGTTTATGGCCAGTCTTGCAGCACAACGTAGGCGACGAGGTCTAGCTGCGTCAATCATACATATCGGTCCAGTATTTGGAGTCGGATATATATCTAGGGCGGCTAAAGGCTCAGCAATGGGTACTGCGACCATGCAAGCAGGTGGCTTCGAACGTACATCTGAGCGAGACTTACACCAACTCTTCGGAGAGGCTTTGCTGGCAGGGGAACCAAGGTCCACCCAAAACTTTGAACTTGTGTCAGGGATAAAAACAATAAGCCAACAAGAGAAAAACAAGCCAGTATGGGCATCGTGGTCATATATGGGACATTTTATCCACAGCCATTCCGAAGGTGTGAATGTAGCAAGAACAACTGGTCGACCTGACGCCCCTGTTAAAGCTCAACTCGCAAATGCTGGGAACCGGGAGCAGGTTTATGAGATCATTTGGGATGCCTTCACTCAAGAGCTCCGCTCTCGTCTCCCATTTGACATCAGACAGGTTAGCAAGGATGAGCTAGCCGCTATGCGTTTCGATCAGATGGGTATCGACTCTCTCATGGCGGTAGATATCCGCGGCTGGTTCGGGAAAACTATCGAAGTCAGCGTACCTGTTCTCAGAATCTTGAATGGTGGTTCTATCGGTGAGCTGGTTGCCGCCGGAACGGATTCTATCCCCTCATCGCTTATACCCAAGTGTGATGGGAACTCAATAGGGGAGAGAAGATCAGCATCCTCTGTCATCAACCAGAATATACCCGATGGCTCGATAGCAGCACCTCATGCCTCTAATATCCCTAACCAAAACAATGCCGTGGCCGCACCAAGCCTCAACCAGGGCGAGCCTACAGGCGCCGATTTCAACGTCCTTAAATCTGTCCCGGTTTCTTTTACCCAGTCGCGATTTTATCCTTCAGGAATCTTCCTAGAAGATCAAACCGGCCTCAATCATACCGTTTGGGCTCGTTTCGTGGGCCGAATAGACGCCGCAAGACTACGAAAGTCCATACGCACTATAGGCCAGCAGCATGAGATCTTAAGAACTGCATTCTTTAATCAAGACGGAAAGCAAATGCAGCACATTCTAAGAAACAGTATTCTGCGCCTAGAACACCGTTTGATAGAGAGCCGAGAGGAAGTGGCCGCATTGGCCTCAAATTTGCAGAAAGAATACGTATATAACTTGGAGCGCGGCGAAACGTTGCGAGTCGTTTTGTTGTCTCGCTCCGCTATGGAGAATTTCCTGGTTCTTGGTGTGCATCCTCTTATCATTGATGCCACCTCGTTTCAGACTTTGTTCTCGTGGCTTGCCTTTCACTATGCCCATCCCGACTCGATACGCCAGGTGAAGCAGTATTCGGAAGCTTCAGAGAAACAACATGCGGATTATACGTCCGGTATGTTTGAGACCGAGCTTCAATACTGGCGAAAAGAATTCGCTACTCTTCCACCTCCATTGCCACTCTTGAGTGTCATTAAAGCACAAGAACGACCAACATTAAAGGCTTACGAGAACGTCCGGTCTACTTGCGTGATCAACAAGGACGTCAAGGTTCAAATCGCCAAGTTATGCCGCCGTCTCCGAGCTACACCTTTCCATTTCTACCTCGCCGCTTTACGAGCTCTGTTACTACGGTACACCGTAGGCGGCGAGGACGTCACCATCGCAGTTGCAGAAAGTGGGAGGAGTCACAGCAGCGAGAATATGGAGGTGATCGGACCGCTTTACAATCTTGTGCTCGTGCGCCTAGTCAGTCACGCATCCGAGAAATTTGAAGACATGCTGGAATATGTACGCGACAAAACGTTACGGGGTTTATCAAACTCTAGGCTGCCGTATTCAGTCCTCGTAGAAAAGTGAGTTCCTCCCGGGTCGACGACTGCCAGGTAATATGGTATGTAGGTCACTCATGCGCTAAACTTTCCCTAGACTCGATCTCCAACGCAACGCTCGATACAAGCCCTTTTTCCAGGTGTTCGCCGACTACCGGATGGGTCAGCGCATGACAATGGAGTGGGGGGAGGGAAATGAACTGACCTTCATGGGATTTGATCTGAATGTCCCCTATGACATTTATATTGATACGGTCGATGAGCCAGAAGGTGACTGTCGCCACGAGCTTTTCCTGCGCAGGGATCTCTTTGGGGCATCCGAGGCGGAATTACTTGCTATGAACTATCAACGCTTGATACGGGATTTCGCGGCACGGCCACGGATGACAGTAGAGGAAGCAGATATTGCCGAGCCTGGGGAAGCAACGATCACAGATACTTAGCGTGGATTGTAGAGGATGAGATCTTGTCAAAAACTGGAGTCAGTGAAATATAGTACGTCTTTCCCATTCCAGACTCGTGAAAGTAGTGCCGACGGGTAAGCTGAAGTGCCGACTTCGTAGTTGAGAGTTACCGGTATTCTTCGTTATTGGTTCTGAAACTTCAAAGTCCAAAATCCCCCGGTTATCCCTGCCCATCTTCATAAGCAATGCATGCCAGGTTCTCTCGGCCGTGTTCTCACACCTTTAGGTTGCAGTGGCCTTCGTTCTCTTGCCCTCAGGGCTGTTTTAAGGCCCTGCTACGATTAGGTAGGGGGTGCTAGGCTAGGTTCCACCTAGCCTGGCACCCCCACTTAATCGTACCTACTTTACTATGTAGGTAGTGTTAGGGAGGCACGAGTCACAGTGTATCATAAGGACCCCTCACGGCTAAGGCCAGGTCACTAGATTCCTCCCTTCTACATCCCACCTTTTAAGTGTAGCAATCAACCCCATTACAGTAGCAAAAAACTACCTACCGGGCTAGGTAGGTACTTTAAGTACCTAGGTAATTATACAGAATCTACCTAGGTTTAGGTAAGTACCTAGGTAGGTACCTACCTAGGGTAGGTAGTACGGTACTAGCGCTAGCGTGCATATGTAGGTACGTACCTGTAGCAGGTGTGGTGTTGCATGCCGTGGCCCTGGTATTCCGTACAAGAGGGTAAAGGTCCATGAGTTTGGACATGTGGCCTGATTCTTTCTCTGCCTCCCGAGGACGAACAATCACACACGTTTATTGTGACCAATTTCATTTCATCTTGGTTGCTTTGTGTTTACAGAGCGTCCACCTAAAACATTCTCAACTGCGCAACGTGGATTTTTGAGGCTATCGCCGATGACGGGCTGTGATTGGGCAAGATCGGCGGGCGCCAAATGGAGGTAATTTTAGGGGGTAACGCGTAGCGGGCTTAGGTAGCCTCAGGAGACACAGAGATATAGGTAGACACCAAGCTCGAAACGGGCAGCCCACCCTCCAGTCCAAGGAAACGAATCTCTCCATTTTGTGACTTCATGCCTTGAACAACCATATTGCGATCCAACTCCTCGCCACCCTGCGCGACGCGCAATTTCTCTCGTTTTCAACACTGCGCCGTCCGTCAAGGGCTCCTTAATTGAGACTTGCACAACAAAGGTATTTTACCTCGCCGAACCACCGACGCAACACCACGCTGCGCCCGACGAACCCTGCGACACCAACCTCCCGACTACCATCATTCGATACAACAATCCAATCCATCACAGAAATCGCCCCTGGAGACACCCTAACAACTCGTTCCATAAAAATCCGAATAATATACTTCAAGTATACCAGAACCACACTACTCCGCACCTCAAAACGCTGCCGAAATGGCCTTCCAGGACGAGGGTCATGGCATCTCGCCAATGCCCGGCATTTCGCCAATGCCCGACATCCATCGGAATCGACTACCTACGCTATTCGAGGTCCTGAGTCGCAGGACTCACCCGCCAGTCGACCTGTTCTCCTTCTACATCTACATGCGTGACCAGCAGCGCTCGGTTGATTACCTCGATTTCTGGTAGGTTTGGATACAATTGCCCCGTGGAATTTGGCAGAGGTTGACCGCCCTTGCAGGCTCGATGTGGCCCAACACATGTCGCTGTGCCGCCACTATGTACGAGAATTACGGAGATCGGTCCTCGTCGGGACCCCGGATCTGGAGAAGGAGGAATCGAAGAGGTCGTCGAGGGCCCTTGAGGCGATTGGCGATATCAGCGCCGGGCCATCAATGGGAACAGAAAAGGAACGAGAGCAGAACGCCCAGATGTCCGCATACCTCCGAGACCAGCCCGCACCCAGCGCCAGCGTCTTCAACGACTCGCCCCAGACAAGCCAGGAGCGACGGGCGAGGGCCAGCACGCAGTTCAGCTCCCAGAATATAACATCCGACTCCAACTCACCAGCCCACGCCGTGGCAAGAGACGATATCAGGGCATCGGCTGAGAAGATCCTATATACCTTCCTTCTGCCAGGCGCCGAACGCGAGATCACCCTGCCGGGCTCCATCACCTCAGACATTACCGCTGCAATTGAAGAGGAGGGCCGTGACGACCCCGAGGTGTTTGATGTGGCCAAGGATTACGTCTTCCAGGCCATGGAGCGAGACGCATTCCCGGGGTTCCTGAGAGCCCGTGCTCTCGGCAATCTGGTTCCCCCGACAATCATTGCCCGGCTGATACTTGGGCTCATTGCCATGTTCGGTGGTTTCTGGACGGCTTTCGTCCTCATTTTCCTTGATGCGTCGCGTGCCACTCGCTGCTGGGTATGTTCATTCTTACATCGACGGATATCTACTATCCGAGCATCTTGCTGACGAGTCCAACAGGAGATTCTGCCGTTCACCATTGGCGTGTATTTCCTTGCGTCATACCAGTATTCCCTGGACCCTATCATGGCCCTACTCGGACTCACTGAATACACACCTTTCTCCTTCGTCCGCATTCGGGAGCCCTATGTCCGCAAGCTGCTGGTCAAGCGATCCATCACCGTGCTGGCCGTGACCGTGCTGGTCGACGCCGCCATCTCTATCCTCTTCATCCTCGTCCCTGGAAAACGCCTCTAGGCATTCAGGAGATGGGATGGTTTGGACCGCACCCCCCGTTTACGACATCACGACCAATTCCGTCAGTTTGCGTGATTTTACACCCTTATAGCACTGATTTCCCCTGCGGGTTTCCTGTCGTCGTCCACTTGTTCTGAATACCAGAGTTCTTCGTCACCTGTTATATTTTGGAAGGATGCTCATTACTTTGCTCGACACGAAGGCGACTTAAATCACCATGTGCTAAACAACGCAGGGGCTGAATTCCAGTCCAGTACCCTGAACCCGACCTCCTCGTTTGTCTCACACACACACACCATCCATTGTCATATTTATAGCACGCTACCAAAGGTTTTCGATGTTCCTCCGCCTCGCCGTAATTGTTTTCAGCGAGTCCGGTGTCATCACCCACAAAGCATAGGGAAAGAGAGGGCAGGCGTTCAAGGCGGCGTTTGTTATATTTGTATCCAGACTTAGTCTTCTTGTCATACTTTTTGCTTGCTTGCAAGGCCTGATATCCCTAAATCGATTCAATTCATCAAAGACGATGGCATATTTGCTTTGCTAGAGTGTTCGTAATCATGAATTGCATTTTCTTCTATGTATCAGTTGAATGCTCATCTAGTCTAACCCACATGTAGGTTGGTAGGCGTGCGTGATATCATCATAATGCTGTTTCGCTCCGTAGACTCGTATGTGTCCGTCTTGTGGCAGTTCCTCACCAGCTACCTGAAAAGGGGCTCTTCGCCATTCAGACGAAAACAGATGGCAAGAATCAAGGACGTGGCGATGGAAACCTCACAGACTATCGCCACGTCACTTGGTAAGTATTTGCTTCCAAATTCTCGTCACCCAAGCCTCGTTGCTGTGGCTTTTGCGGACCGTCTGTTCATGTTCAGCCTTTTGATGACCTTGCCCGCCACTTCGTCGTTCATTAGCAATCAATCATCGATGTGGAACCGGCTCTGGATAGTCAGTCCGTCCACTTTCATAACCCGTAAATTCGTCATTGCCTCCAACCAAAGATGTGATGGCATACCCAACGCTAGCAGCCATGCTACAGCTTCCGACGACTAGCCCGCTTCTTCCCGCCTGCGGTTGTCGAGGAACCGCCGCCACCCACAGCAGCACCTCCAGCAGCGCTCGCCTCTCCGTCATCTTCATACTCCTCGTCGACGTCCATGGCCTCGTCGTCCGTGGGGCCCGCCTCCAAGCTGCCGCTGCCCCTCTTCCCAAATCGCTGGCCCTGCATCCTAGCCAAGGCACGGTTGAGTATAGCGCCCTGGCGTACGCCGTGCATACCACCGCCGCCGCCGTGCCCCGGCCCCTTCTGCAGCAGCTCGATCTCGCGCTCCTCCTCGACGAGCTTCGCAAGCTGCTCGGCCCACGCCTTCTTTTTGCTGTGGCGTCTGGCGGCCGCAGCCTTGATATCCGCGACCTCCTGGTCCAGATCCTCCAGCGTCGTCGAGCAGCGCGATGACCACACGCGCAAGGCGCTCAGCATCGGTGGAATCCCGCCCGGCGCCAAGTCTCGCAGGGGCGAGACGGAGGAGATGTGCACGCGCGCGTCGCGCGCGTCGAGCTGGGCGTCTACGAGGCCGGCGTAGACGGCGCTGATGACGAGGTCCTCTACGGCACGCGCATTGTGTAGGCCCAGGCCTTGCTGCAGGACTGTGTAGGAGAGGTTTGGAGGCCCCTTGGCGAGCGTCAGGAGGGAGAGCTGGCGCAGTTTGAGGGTTTGGGCGTCGTTTAAGGGGGGCAGGGGGGCGGAGAGGGTGTGGTAGCTGGAGTAAGTGCCGTAGGAGAAGATCTCGAGGAGCTTGAGGTGGGAGGCATATTCGGGAGAGGAGGACAGGCCTTGGATCTGCGGCGTCTGCAGAAGCTCGGTGAAGACGTATGTGTTGGGATTCGATGTCGCCTGGGTTATCAGGTCGGCGGCGGCGCGGGGGGATGTTGCCGATTTTGTGAGAGCGAGGTAGGGCTGGGAGGGGCGGGCGTTAGTTATCTATTTTGGACGAGCAGTCTTGGACTGGAAGATTTGCACTGAACAGGAAATATCAACGAGCTACTCACCTCCAAGGCGTTGAGGGCCTTGGTCTGTTCCAACATGGCTCTTGGATGTGGTGGGCGTCGATGACGAACCCAGAGGTGTGGTAAGGTACGCCGGTTTCGGTTCAGCCTCGCCAACAGACTGGGGATATCTAGTCTTGGCCTTTTCTTTTCTGTAGATGGGCAGCCTTGCGATGATGGAGCCGTGCAGCCCGTGCCAATGCGGATCAATGTGAAACGAAAGACGAGAGTATGGATGATGGATGATGGATGCTCCGTGCCTGTGATCTGTGCCTGGGCGTGTGTACCACCCGGGTGGATAGAGGTGGAATCTAAAACAAATGTATTTTGCCCAGCCTCCCCTACCTTGCGCAGGTAGGTAGGTACCTTGAATTGTAAAAAGGTTCCCTGTCGAGCTGTTGCAGTGCGGTCAGGTACCTGATAGAAAGATAGTAGTGTCTGCAATGAATCAGGCACTTGTGAATGTCGGGTGGGTAATGAAAAAAGTACGACCAGGTTGTGGACTCTGGGGAAACGCCGCCTCTAGCAAACGACGTGCTCGTAGGCTACTTCAGGTGGGCTGAATGATGATGTTTCAATGATGGTATCACAGGTGTTTGAACTCGCAGCGCTACTGTTGTTCCTGACGCGGGGCTACGGGGGCTACCTTAGGTACCTGGGTACCTTGCGAGCCTACTCGCCTAGGCAGGTCCTCCTCGGTCGTCATTAGAGCCAAAGTGGGCTAGTCGGACGGCATGTCCACCGAAAGAAACGGGCCAATGGATTGGCCTCGTCGCACATCTCAGAGTGCGAAACCAAACATTCTTGGCTGTCACTAGTCGCAAGGAGCATTCCATCCCATGTCAGAAACCAACAACATTGGTACCTACAGTACATGTAACGGCTCTATGCGTACATACGCTCAGTCAATCATTACATTCGTGCATGTGCTGGACACACAAGTCTGAGCCTCGTCACGAGAAACCCACTAGGAAGTGCTTTTGAATGCCTCACGAGGGCGACTCGGAGCTGAAGTCAGCGAAAATGTCATGTGTGTGTTGTCGGAATCCTGCCGAATCCATGTCATGTCACTAAGGTAAGCATGCATTTTCGTATTAGAAGCATGACTTGTGAAGCAAACTGAAGAAGAACTAAACTACACAAGGCAAAACACATCAATACAGACCTAATCAGAAATTTTAGTTTAATGGGACGGGCGGGAGCTCCCCAGCAAATAGTACCAGGACAATGAGAGCCTCGAGAGCCTATGTGCATCTCCCGACAACATTTCATCCGTTGTGATTATCCGGGATCACTTATTACGTCCGCGTTGCCGGTCAATTAATTTATTTATAATAAGTAAGCACCGCCTGCTAAAAGGTTATCATCGCAAGTCACCAGACCATGCCAATAAGATCCTATCAGATTTACATGCCTGTCAGTAATGCACCTATATACAACAACGTGTCCGCTTCGGTCAAATGAAGATGGAATGGCGCAGCTCGGTGCTTGGATTCCCGCTTTTGGGGACATCGGTCGTAACACGCTACGATGTATACGATATACTCGTAAGTAAGGACGTAACGCTCGGGCTTGGATTCGCGCGTGCTGTGACCGCCGAGCTTAGGGCCGGGGTTCCTGAATTACCAAGCGATGTGAAGGGTTCAAGGTTGCTAGCGCACCTAGGCATCTAGGGACCTACGGATGCGGATGCGGAAAGCCTTCCTATTCCTAACCTTAACTAAAACCCCATATTTACGCTGTCATTAAGGTTGGCTCCAGGACCAACCCGAGTCACTGCGTATAGTTCACGCGTGGCGCTGCAACTACGAGTATTGTAGTGGAGGATTGCGAAGGTTTATGATCGCGTGGCGGCTGCAATATTGAGTCAGTGCATCAATCTCCGCGCCGCGTAGCACTGTGTATGGGTGCTCGGGGTGTTATAGATTACAAACGCTTGGGGAAGAAAGAAGCCTGGAGCAATGGACTGTCGCGGCATTAGCGGCAGCTTTGTCACCCGTGCCCGCTTCTTCAAGCACATTAAGCCTCGTACCTGCACATAGGTACCTCGATTAGGTACCCAGCCGCTGCCGCGCTCTTCCGCCAATCTGCAGGTACCTACTGCAGTGCAGATACCCTCGACCCGTCACCCGCTAAGGGAGATGCCTAGCAGGTGCCTAGCTCGCCTCGCAGCGTCGTGCCGCCCGCCAAACCCGAGAAGGCCACCTGGGCGGAGAACCCCACCCCTGCTAAAGTGCTAACCTAAACCACACCAACCACACCATGTTCTCGGCCATTGTCCTGGTGCGGGAGTTCCATCTGATCACCCGACTCGACTCCCCCCTCCCCTCCCAAAAGCCCAGGACTGAGTGAGTGAGGTGGAGGTACATGCCAAGCAACCATTAGCATCTGTAAGCGCTCCGCTAGGCACTCCCCATCGTCTTCCGTAACTCTCGCCTGTTGGCACTTCGAACAACCTCTCAAGCTTAAACAACCTTGTTCCACCACCCGCGCGCCCCCAAAGAGCTGGCCTCGTCCATTTGTTCTGCTTTGGTCACTGCATAGCCTCAGCGTCCGTCTTTTGTTTCTGTCGACGTTGTTGTTATTGTTGTTCGTGATACCCGGTACCTCAGTAATACCGACCCCGTCTCGCCATGCGCTTTTCTGCATAGCTGTGACCGCTTCACCTGTACGCCCAACTTCGGAACGACCTCACATAGCCTGTCGTCCTCGTTGCCCATCTTCCGCCTGTTGTTTGCCCTCGATCCTCGTCCCGGCGCGTTTCGCCATGGCTCCCACATACGCCCAAGTCCCTCAGAAGGACTCTTCAGACCCCGGGCATACTTCCTCGCCCTTCCAATGGGCTACCACCAACCTCAAAGTCGGGGGCATGACGTACGGCGCCCACCCAAGCGTTCTTCGGACGTGACAGTGTCAGCGCCGACATGGAGCTAACGATTCGCAGATGTGCCGCATGCTCCTCCTCCGTTGAAGCAGGCTTCAGGGGACTCGAAGGCGTCGGAGATGTGACTGTCAGCGAAGGTCTCGGCCGCGCCGTCGTCAGGCACGATCCGCAACGAATCTCTCCCGATGAGCTCAGAGAAATTATCGAAGACCGTGGTTTCGAAGCCGAGGTTATCGACACCATCGAAGACCGCCGTGTCGGCGCAACCTTAATCGACAGCGAAACGAAACCTGGGAAAGACGCCACAGCCGATGACGAGGATTCGAATTCGACAGTTGCCACAACCAAAGTCGCTATAGAAGGAATGACCTGCGGGGCTTGCACATCGGCTGTGGAGGGCGGATTCACTGGCTTAGACGGCATTCTACGATTCAATATCAGCTTGCTGGCGAATAGAGCTGCTATTACCCACGATCTCAGCAAGGTATCGCCTGAAATGATTGTTGAGATCATAGAGGATCGGGGATTCGATGCAAAAGTGGAGTCCACAGTGTTGGACGTTGCAGCTCAGAGCACGGCCTCTTGCGCTCAATTCAAGATTTTCGGAAGCCCGGATGCTACAGCTGCATCGGGCATTGAAGAGGTCCTGTTAGCTCTCCCGGGTGTCAGCTCGGCCAAACTGACTCTTTCTACTTCGAGGCTGAGCGTAACGCACCAACCCGGCCTCACCGGCCTTCGTACAATTGTCGAAACTGTCGAAAGCCTAGGGTTCAACGCCCTCGTCGCCGACAACGATGACAACAACGCACAGCTTGAATCTCTGGCGAAGACAAGGGAAATTCGGGAGTGGAAGAGAGCCTTCCAGGTCTCGCTGACATTCGCCCTTCCCGTCTTCTTCATCGGCATGGTATTCCCCATGCTCCTCCCGGTTTTAGATTTTGGAGGCTTAGAACTTCTCCCTGGCCTATTTCTTGGTGACATTATCTGCTTAGTCTTGACGTTGCCTGTCCAATTCGGCATAGGAAAGCGCTTCTACACCTCAGCATACAAAAGCCTCAAGCATGGGTCGCCGACCATGGACGTATTAGTCGTTCTCGGTACATCTGCGGCCTTCTTTTTCAGCGTTTTCGCCATGATTATCTCATTCTTATTCCCTCCGCACACGCGGCCAAGCACCATCTTCGATACCAGCACCATGTTGATCACCTTCATCTCCCTTGGACGGTACTTGGAGAATTCGGCGAAAGGTAAAACATCCACTGCACTCTCAAAGCTCATGTCACTGGCACCATCTATGGCCACCATATACGCGGACCCAATCGCAGCGGAAAAAGCGGCTGAGTCATGGGACTCCAAGACTGCTTCAGCAGACGCCAAGGCCGATGCGCCAGAGGGTAATGCAACAGAGGAGAGGGTGATCCCCACGGAACTGATATCTGTGGGTGACATTGTTCTTATCCGGCCAGGAGATAAGATCCCCGCCGATGGAGTCATCATCTCGGGCGAGACGTATGTTGATGAGAGCATGGTGACTGGTGAGGCTATACCAGTCTTGAAGAAGAAAGGAAGCAGCCTCATCGGCGGAACCGTCAATGGCGATGGACGAGTCGATTTTCGCGTTACGAGAGCCGGTCGGGATATGCAACTGAGCCAAATCGTCAAGCTGGTTCAGGATGCGCAGACAAGTCGAGCACCCATCCAACGACTCGCCGATACGCTGGCTGGTGTCTTTGTACCTACAATCCTGACTCTCGGTATCCTGACTTTTATCGTTTGGATGATCTTGAGCCATGCCCTCGCGGACCCACCAAAGATATTCCTCGAGGAAAAGAGCGGCGGCAAGCTATTCGTCTGTTTCAAGCTCTGCATCTCTGTGATAGTCTTTGCCTGCCCATGCGCCTTGGGTCTAGCCACTCCTACGGCGGTCATGGTGGGCACTGGCGTTGGCGCGGAGAACGGAATACTCGTCAAAGGTGGCGCGGCTCTCGAGACTAGCACCAAGATCACACAGGTCGTCTTCGATAAGACAGGTACCATCACCCACGGTAAGATGAGTGTGGCTGTTGCCAAACTCCCTGCTCGTTGGCAAGATAATGAACGGAGTCGACGACTTTGGTGGACAGTTGTGGGATTAGCCGAGGGCGGCAGCGAGCATCCCATTGGCAAAGCTATTGTAGGTGCCGCCCGGAGGGAGCTTGGCCTCGATTCGGAAGGTTCAATTGAAGGCAGCGTCGGCGCTTTCAAAGCAGTTGTTGGACGAGGTATAGGTGTTACCGTGGAGCCGGCCATCAACGCCGAGCGCACACGGTACACTGCCCTGATTGGAAGTGTCCGTTTCCTTCGCGAAAGCAGCGTTGAAGTGCCGGAGACAGCCGTGGAAGACTCTGAAGAGATCAACACCAGGGCGAATTCGTCAAACAAGTCTTCTCAGTCTGCCGGCACAACTAATATCTTCATTGCTATTGACGGCACTTATGCCGGTCACCTCTGCCTAGCAGATACCATCAAAGACGGAGCAGCCGCCGCTATCGCTGCTTTGCATCGCATGGGCATCAAGACCGCCATCGTCACTGGTGACCAGCGCTCGACTGCACTCGCCGTGGCCTCCCAAGTAGGCATTGCCGCCGAGCACGTCTTTGCCGGCGTGTCTCCCGATCAAAAGCAAGAAATCATCAATCGGCTCAAGGACAGTGGCGAGTGCGTTGCTATGGTTGGTGACGGTATCAACGACTCACCCGCGTTAGCCACGGCCGATGTCGGTATTGCCATGGCAAGTGGCACTGATGTTGCGATGGAAGCTGCTGATGTAGTGCTGATGCGTCCCAATCAATTGATGGACGTACCGGCATCCTTGTGCCTGGCACGCACCATCTTCAACCGCATCAAGCTCAACCTCGCATGGGCCTGTGTGTACAACATAGTAGGCCTGCCATTCGCGATGGGTCTCTTCCTCCCTCTCGGCTTCCACCTCCACCCCATGGCTGCCGGTGCGGCCATGGCTACTAGCAGCGTCAGCGTAGTTGTCAGCTCCTTGCTTCTCAAGTTCTGGAAGCGACCTGGTTGGATGGACGAGGTTCTGCTTGCAGAGAAGGGCGACATCAAGAAGCGAGGACGCGGTTGGGGCTTCGACGGGGTTGTCACCCGGGTGCAGGATTTCATGGGCTCGCTGTCGGGCAAGAGGTCGAAGACGGACGAGGGATATGTTCCGTTGGCGACGTTGGATCATGCAAATGTATGATCGGGGGCTATGAGGGGGTTTGCATTACAATGAGCATCATGTAATGAAATGAGGCATAGACGGAGCGAGGCGACAGGCGGGCGTTGTTGGCACTCTTTGGATACTCAGTAATTTCCTTTTCGTCTTTTATGTTAGAAAGAACAGATTCTACATCGTATATATACCAATCATGATTTTTGATAGCAATTGAGATTATATTTATTACTTGCCATCGGTACCACGTTGACCAACTTGCGTTTTGCGTTAAACGTCCAGGCTGTGAGAGTTTAGTGGTGTTTTCTGAGGGTCACGACAAGCGACCAAACTTACCGAGGCTAAACCGGTCTCACCCTCGCGGCACATGGCCTCAAGGACGCCAACGCCTACGCCATGACTCATACAACATATTAAGAAGACCATGACTTCAAAGTTTATGTGTTTCTGGTCGTTGCCCATGAAGCCTACCTCACGGGTAGGTACACAAATCAAAGTCATCCAAAGGAACCTGCTCTCTCATGAACAATTGCACAATTGAAGACTTGAGCCCCCAAACATTTCGGAAACCGAGTAGGTTACTACGACCTGCACAATCAGCTCACAATGCCCACGTCGATCCCATGGGTCACCAATGGTGCGAAAGGGAACATGACCATTGCTCTACTCGTTGCTACACCCATAGTTCTTCCCGTCGCGTACGCGGCGTACGTGATACGGCAGTGCGCACAGCAGACGAGTGTTTCGACGAGCGTTTCGACGAGCATCTCGCCGCCGGGTCCGCTTGTTGGTAGAGGGAGATGCAGGCGCAGACGGGAGTCGATGAGAACTAAGGGGCAGGAAAATCTTGACGCTGCAGAAGATGAGGAGGAGGGTGAGGAGAAGGGTGGGGAGGATGATGAAGAAGTGGGTGAAGATGGCATCCTAGGCTTCTGTGACACACGCGCTTTCTCGCCATCGGTCCTCGCGGCGTCGGAGGAGTATGTCGTCGCGAGAGAACGAGTCGTTTCCGAGGCCGTGCTCTTGGGAGATATACTCCCTGATCTCATCTCTAGTCTTCATACTGATCTCGTCGAAAACAACAACACCAAACACGAAAGCACGAAAGAGTCTCTTCTCAACAACTATTTGGCAACCACTTTCCGCACATTCACATACACCCCGCAGTCCTACATCATGAAATACCTCGTCTCCCGTCTACAGCCCCCATCCCACGGCGCCGCGCTCGCAGAGACGTTCTCTGCTGCGTATTTGGATAAATGCGCTTTTGAAAAGGGCGATCGCGTCTGTGGGGTTTATGTTGTTAGGGAGCGGGTGAGTGGAGGTGAAGGGAGGGGAGAAAGGGTGTTGTTGGATCTGGCTGCGCCTGAGGGGTGGAAGGGACCGGTTGTTGGTGGGGTGCTGGATTGTGGGTTTGTGGTTGAGGAATTAAGGAGTAAGGGAGGTGAAGGTAGAGGAGAGATGGTTGTGAGATTCGTTAATGAGACGACGCTTTGGAGAAAGAAGGATGAGAGGCCGACCTTGTTGGAAGGTTGGCTTTCGAGGTTGGCGCATACGGCTATGGTTCGGTGGATGGTGGTTAGGGGCGTGGAGGCTGTTACGAGGAGGGTGAAGGAGAGGAGGGATTGAGAGGAGCATTGGCATTTAGAAATGTTGTTAGAATAGCGTTGGAAAGAAAAGTATTTGGATATCTGACCTTGGATTCTCGGATGCCCCTTTTGAATAGTGATAATGGCGCGTCTGGTTGTAGGACTATTTCCACTCAGAGAGCGTTCCCACTCCGCAGAATTTAATACGAGTCTACGCATTGTACCAGTTCCAATCATAATCATTTGCAGCATCGATGAAAACAGTGTTGTTTGAACATTCCTTTCGATTCAACTAGATCTTCATCGGTGGCAGCACCAGGTCATGCTCGTCGCCCCTAACCTCGATCGTATCTACTCTCCCCCCAAACGAGTACCGGATATGCAGTACCTTTTCATCCTCAGGCTCAGGGTCCCAGAATCCTAGGATATGGTTCTTTCGCACCCGAGCAGGTATATGTAGCTCTCCACGATCAACCAGCGCTGCCACAGGCACCGTAACATCGGCAACCTCCGCAGCACCCCACGCCGCCGCGTCACTCGCATCCCGGTCTTTGACACCATACTTGGCACTCAAGATCACCAGTCCATGCTCCATACCCTCTACCCTCTGCCTGCTCTGAACAGCAGGCGACATGAGCGACGTCAGTGTGTCCGCCTCGTTTCGTCGTTTCTGTGTGTACTCGTGCTCCTGCAGTGTTTCGAGGCGTTGCTGGGCCCGCTTTCGGCGCCGGTGTTGGTCCCATATCTCCCACAGCGCGAAGCCCGTAAATGGCAGGATGGTTGTCAGTAGGAAAGTTTTGAGATTTGTGCTTGAGCGTGAGCATAGGTAGAATGGGACACTTATGCGCTGACCCAGACGTGACCAGTATACGGATAGGTGCAGCGAGTACATGCTAAGACCCATCTCGAAACCGAGCTTGGAGAGACGTCCTACGCGTTTTAGACAGCGGAATGCGAGGTATCCGGTGCTGAATGGGCTCATAGCCCCTATCTCGGCCTCCATACGGAACCGACGGGTAGTGGTGCTGGCAGCCTTTGGAGATGAGAGTTTGCGTTTTTGGAGTAACGTTTCCAGGAATCTGTTTCCTAGATAGCGAAGTCGAGGAGGAGATAGACTGATATCTCTGGCGTACTTGGCAGAAACTGAGTAGAACAGAGGCTCGGCCGATGCAGTGAGGGTCCAGGCACGCTTCTCATCACTGTCCAATGCGCAATCCAAAGCACCTATGCCTTGATTCTGACTTTCTGATCTGCTCGTGATGAGAGCCCTTTGCGACTCGAAGGTGCCGCCAGTTTTGAACGCAATCTCCGCTCGGGGGGGAAGTGTATATGGTGAGCCGTTCAATAATCCCCCTAGTATTCCTCTACCCTGAAAAATCCCGCTGAAACCTGTCGAGTAGCCACTGTCTAAGTGTAAGAGAAGCCGACCATCCAAAGTCGGGCGCTCTAGGGTTGTGGCTAGCCTGGGTGGTCTTGATCTCAGTAGGCTTTGCTCCGTCTCCATCGATATGAAGGTCATAGTGTTGTCTAGTGGTAAGACCATCGGTTTCGATATCCTGAGAGCCGTGGCCGGATGAGGAATAACTGTTGTTTCTATCTCAACTACCGTGTCTTCTCGATTAGGGCTATTCTCCAGTGGTAATATATGCCTGGCACCTGTCATGGAGTAGTCATTTTCGTAAGGGATAACGTGTCGTAGGTTGACAGCCATCAGAGGCTGTATTACCGCATTTCGTAATGAGATGAAGTTGTTCCGGTTCGCGGCGTACGGAAAGCCCAGTAGGCGACGATAAGACGGAAACGACACGGGCACCTGGTCTCTGAGTATTGTGTAAACAGATCCCCGAAGGGTCATGGTTGTGCCGTCAGTCCTCCTAGCTATTGGGTGTTTCACTGGGCCCTTGACCATTAATGACCTGCTAGTTGTGAAATACTGTTGGAGTCGGTGCACGATTCGATTAATTCTCCAGTCTAGTTCGGTCATGTCGAAAGACGTTGCGTGATTCATTTCGAAATCGATCGGCTCGAGCCCTACTCCTCCCAGTCTAGAATCGCTCTGTTCATGCTGTGCAGGCTGGATCATTCGCTGGGCATCAAACCTAGCACCTAGGTCCCAAGTACTTGGCCCTTTTTCAGTAATCGCAAGGTGTCTCATTCTCTGGACGGCCTGGTCGTGAGTTTCCTGGTCATCTGAAGCATCGCCAATTGCTACATCATACTCATAAGACTCTAGGTCATACTTCGCCCGTCGAGAAGGATCAAGGAGCATTTCAAAAGCCGCCTGTATGACCCTAAGGTATTCCTCGGCGACTTGACGGAGTTCTTGAGGCTGCTGGTGCGGATCGAGTAAAGCGAAAAGCCTGAAGTATGCCCTTCGTATGCTTTCAGCTGAGCTATAGCGAGACACGCACAAGACATCGTAGACATCGCTTTCCCCTAATGGTGGCAATGCATCAGGTGAATCGAGGTCTGCTAGCCCCTCCCCATTGGTGTTGGGCACACCACCAGGTGTATCAAAGTCATCGAAATGATGGGAGGATCTAATCGTACCCCGTTCCCAAATAGATGATGCATCGTCAAAAGCGCCGAAATCATAATCCCGCCGCGTGGTAGAGAACTGCTCATTCAAGGAGAAGCGCGATGGCGCAGGTCTCAGCGACGGGTAGCTCTGAGCTCCCGGGGGGGTCAAGTAGGACCCAGAAACCTGAAGATTATCAGTTTACGAGCAAGACTTGGTCACTTGCCGAAAGATCTCACATTGGGATTGAGCAGGGCATCTGGACCCTGTGAGCGTCGCGCAAGTTGGGCGCTGGACGCTCTACCCCATGAAGCAGTAGAGGAGTTATCTGCCATGTGCCTTATGATTTAGCGGTTTCCCAGGCCCTCGCACAGGCCCAGGATATTGCGCCGCACAGTAAAGTTGTCACTGTCACCGTAGCTGTCGAATCCGCCGAATCGGTGATTTCTGGAACGATTGGAACAATAACGCACTATGCAAATTGAGCTTAACAAGAAAACAATTATAGAAGCCATCGCAACAATCCTCCGATACCACAACCCCTCCCGCAATGACACATCCAGCATTGCCAGCAAAGCAAGCAATTATAGGTCGCGAACACGCCACATATAGGCCATTTGACAGGGGTCTCCTCGTCACATCGGATGAGATTGGGCGACTAGCTTGGCGATTCTGGCTAGATTTACACGTCGCATGAGAATGCCTAGTATCGCTGCATCGAAATACAACCACGAAACGTTTCAAGAACAGCCTAGGAACCATAGCCGCTTGGAAGCTATTGAATGGTGGGACGCATTGCAAAGCTGGGACAACGCACCCTGTCCCGTCGAGCCGTTATTCTTGATGTGCACTGCTGTATCATTATGTAAGCCAACCCAAGACTGCCGAGGTCACTGACATCACGCTACACTACACATGACTGAGATGTGCATGTTGTTCTGCGAAAAAATAATGAAAGAATAAAAGGATGGCGGGGGATCAGTGAAGACATAAGCACATTCTGATACATAGGACCGCGTAATAATATGTATGATATTATAGGCATAGTAGAGTGCAATTGAGGAAATGTTCGCGAAGAACGAAAACGGATCACAGTCGCCATCGCCACGATCTTGCCATGCCCACATTATTAAACACTTGAACACAACTCGCACACCTACGGAGCCAAGACCATTTAGTATTATAATATTTACATACAAACGTGTCAGCATTTTAAAGAAATACCAGCACATCAACTATAAAAATATAAACTTGATATCGAGTTTGGGTAAAACCTGTGTCTATCCTTTAATCACTAGTTACTAAGAGTTTGACTTCTTACAGTTTGGCGATGTGCTACATAATATCTCAGACAGCCTTATCATTGGAATAAACAAGGTGTGTGTACTTGTCGATATTGGGTATATGAGTTCAATCGTTTTGCTACAACAAGCACATGTAATCTTGGTATGTGTTTCAATAGTGTCTGCAGATCTCAGATTTAAATTGTCAAGTCGTGGTATATGAACAATGAGAGGGATGAGCTAACAATAACGTGTTTTCTTCTATCCTAATGGATGTACCTAGGTACTTTAGATAATTGCCTCACAGGGAAGGAGCGCTGATAACCTTCCTGGTGGGAAGGCACCATGTAGGATATTTCTACAAACTTGAGCTTCTGCAGGCCCACCTGCCCAAACAGCAGAACCTCTCCCAATAAAACATCCTTCTGAACTCCTTCCTTTCTCTTAGGTGTGCCTACCTTACCTCACCTCACCTCACCTCACCTCATCTCACCTCACTCTTGCCTACCCATTTACCCATTCCCAACCGCATATTGAAGCCGAAAGCAAGGGCCGATGGAAACGCCACCCAAGGGGAAGATCCTCAATATTCTTGAAATCCCCATCTATGAACCAGTTGGTCTTTGGTATGCCGACCATTAACAAGCTGTGGCAATTGGCGCACGCTCTACATCCTCTAACCGGCACTGATCTTCTAGAGTGTAGGATACCTTTGTGTGTTTCTGTTACCGGAGACCCAGTACCTGACAATAACGACGATCGTGACGGCCTCAAAGGCCATGAGGATAACATGGGTACGAGCGAATGTGAATTACTCCCTGATTCGTGATTCTTTTTATTATCAACCACCTTACCCGCGCGGTTTTTTATTCCTTACCTGCCACTTGGGATTTTCTGCTAACTGACGACCTCATGTTGTAGCGAAGACCCAGCAGTCCACTACTATAGGAGCAAGCTGGAACACGGATCAATGTGAGCTGAATTTTGGGGTTCTCAGATTGTCTTTTATCTTCCTTCCCCGCCCCCATCTCCCTACTGGTGCCAAACCCTCGTCACCAGTGGATGAGACTAATATGTATGATTTAGTGTTAACCAACGACAAAGATGTGCACCCATCCAATATCACACGGCCCGCTTTCAATCGGAATGCTTATGGTCGCCCTGCTGCGGCTGCTGCAGCCGCCGCCATCAGACACAACCGAGAGTTTGAAGATCCGCGGCTATCTCCAGCGCCTTCAGTCCCACCATCACCGCGTCCAGAACCTGTAAAACAACCATCGTCGCTGGCCTCTACTCAGTCTGATAAACTTTCCTCGTTGGCGTCTCCCAATCCTCGCGAACTAGAGAAGGGCACGGCTCAACACAATGAACACGATAGTTCGGGCACGAGCCCACCCTCGCCTTCGCCGTCCATCGTGTCAAACTCAGATCGACCGGCCGACAATCCCGTGCGCAAACCTCTGTCTCGTGGGCTCGAAATTCAATTTGATTACCTCGAGGTCAAATCCCGCGAGCTTGAGGTCAGAGCTTGCGAGCTCGATGCTCGTTCCGAGAATCTCGACAAGATCAAGCTCGAAGTCAAAGAAGCCAACGAGCGACATCTGAAGAGCCTGGCAGCGTTAAGAAAAGAGCAAGATGATCTCAAAAATGACCGAGACTCGATCAGTGAGCGGATGACGCAAATATCCCAGATGGAGGAAGAGTTGAATGCTCTCCGTGAAGGAAAAAAACAGGCGGTGTCTTCAGTAATTCAGGAGGATAAATGCCTACGTGTTGGTTTAGAAGATTGGAATTTGGAAGTGCAATGCACTGAGATCATAGAGAAGAGCATTACAATGTCTGGTTCAGATAAAGGCAGCCTGACGATTGTATGGAAGTACTGAGAGATACGGGGAAAGGGGGCATATGACTTGGTCTATATTGAGCCCTGAGTGCCAGAAAACAAATGCAGATGATCAATATGATCGGTAATAACCATAAAAGGCGAGTCTTTCATCCTAGTTCGACAAGGTGCCAATAACCCAGTTGATGAATTGGCCCATGATCAATGCTTTACGACTCGTCAATCAATTACATCGCGACTTGTATCAACAAACTATTCGTATTGAAAGAAAATGACACATACCATTCCCCACGGTGACAACTGCATGAGTGTTGTCAAGCAAAAAGTTCAGATGATTTGATCACTGGGAGACAATTCCTTTTTCTCCGGCACGCATCGTGTTCTCATCGCTAGAAGCCCCGGACAAGCGACAGGTGTGTAATGCTCCCAGGCGAGCAAGAACCTCGACGCCGAGTCTTGTCAGAGAATAACTAAATGCACTCAGCACATTAACTCATGGCGATCATTTGGCAGCAACACTTTTAGGTAGTGGCAAGGGGACCAGAAGTAGTATTACAAGTTACTGAGCAAATATTCGGCAGAGTTCGAACGACTGGGACGAAGGTCCAAAATCTTCATCACATTGCGTCTTCATCAAGACCTCGTCCAATCTCAAAATGATATCAATCGTATCGCGGAGCCCAGCCATAGCGCGATGCCACCAAAGTCCAGCCAGCTGAGGTCATAATGCGTCATATCCCATTTCTCAGATTATTATATTGTACACGGAGAAACAGGTCGATGGTGTGTCCTCCGTAGCCCATCACTTCAAGGCGACATTACTTTCCACCACTTCCACTAGCCTTCGAGAATATCGAAGGGGGCAAAGAGTCGCCCGTGCCGGTGACGGCGTCGTCGACTACTTTGACATTGCCAGCGGCGTTCTCGGCGGCCGTGTTCAGGCTTGCGCTTCCGAGGTCGTTGGCGGGCGCTTGTGGTGCCTTCGAGGGGATGATGTTCATCTTTCCGGCATCGCCGGGGACTGTAGATGATATCAATTGTTAGCATGCGTGCCTATAATCATGTATCTTATCACGGGATATTATGCTGGTAGCCGCAGAGAGAAGATGGACATACTTTTCGTGCCGTCCTTCGCCATGTCGAAGAGGTCTCCGCCTTGGTGTGCGTCTTGCTTGCCCGACATTGTGTGAGTTGTTGAGTGTTGTTGAGAAGATTGGGGTGCTTGTGATGCGAGATTGTTGTTGCAGTGATTCGAATCAAATATGAAGGGAATCTTATAGTGGTTTCGTAGAGATCCAGTGTGGTGGTCCGTTGAAAATACTCTGTTGATATGGGTTGTCGTATTAGGTGATGTCATGTATATGATGTCACGACTATGTCATGTATGGAGAAACAGGCAACCCGAATCGAAACGCGAGCGATACATCAGGCAGTATCAACCAAGGACAGATGTGAAAATTAAATTTTATATGTGGTGCATGGCAAGCTCGGGCCTGGATGTCCATTGTGTTGGTGGAGATGTCAAAAAATCACAATCCACTTGCAGACCTTGAGGGCTCCAGAAAAGCGACAACGACTGCCATCACGTTCAGATACAACTTCATTTATTATGTCCCATTTCAAAAGAATCAAAATTTTCCTGTCAAAAACTATGGGCTTCCTATAATCGTGATTCTACTTAGTACATATGGTTGGATGACTACGAGGTACGATCCGGGACACCTTTCCCGATGTACCTAGGGTTCTTTGGCATGACAAACGCATGCATGCTATGGATATAAACCAAGTGCAGGTGATGCACCCCCAGCTCTCGGCATATGCAGTGGCCGGCTTTCCGATTCCCGTTTGTTCCTGCCGTTGCGATATCATGTACGCTCGACGCTTAAAGTGCCGCCTGGAACATGCATGGTTCCGAACCCGTTCCCGAGTCTTGGTTCCAGTCAGCTCTGGGGAATGATTCCATCAAACGCTGGTAGTTGCTTCCATGCCGCTATTTGCTGTCTCCTTTCATGACATATCATGTTCTCGAGGGTATATGCATGATAGTGAAACCATTTGAACCATTTGGTGGATTTCGAGGCGAATCAACTGCGCACAGCTGCACCGAGTAGGTGGAAAGGCCCAACATAAACCTGAACTCAGATGCAGTGGACTTCTCACAAGAGTCCACAGGTACCGTACAGTTCATTACTAATAAATGTAACAGACACCATCTTTGAAGTCTCACGGGCAAATAGACCCCCTTGCTCAATTCTTAAGAGGACTAACAGCTCACTGAGGCGAAATTGTAGACCTGCAAGCCTAGCATACATGCGGTGGGAGGTATGGTATGTCTTCTGGTGGCAAGTTGAATCCAACTCGGTGTATCCCTGTAATAGCAGTCCTATCGTAAACCTACGATATTGAGCCAAGTCGATGTTGGAAAGAATAATCGATGGATGTGAGAGTTCTCAGTTTCCTGTAAGATCACGATACAAACGGCCGTATCGCCGTTACAGGTAGCCGCGCGGTACGTGAGGGCTGTGCGGCCATTGTTGAGTAGTACTAAGAGCCTGGGCTAACTAACACCTCATTCAGCACAAGTGCTACATTCGTGACATATTCTCTCTTATTTGAGCGAATGGGCCAGTCGCACACAGCATCTGGAAACCGGTACCGGAAAACTCAAATCTTATTGTTGCTTCGATTTCGTGCCTTGCCAGAGAGTATTGAGTCACCTCCAGAACAACGATGAGTCAATTGGTATTGTCGAAGGTGCTACTGTCGCAACGTGATTAGGGTGTTCCGTCTTGAGAGACGAGGAACCATCTCGAACACTCAAGTATCTCATGATCATCTCGAACACCACACTCGTTTGTGTAGTAGTAATCAATTCGAGTGACCGGTAGAATGAGGCTTGTGGAACTGACGTGGCTCTTGCCTGCAGCTGTTCGCGTTCTGCCTCGCTGCTCCATGCTGTTCAGGTAGGTCACAAGCAAACGCAGCCGCGGGAGGATGCACGCGCAGGGCAACTCCTGACTTTGTCCACAAGCCAATCGTTCGAATTCCGTTTGCAGTCTGACATGGCCCACAGGAGCGTACTGTAGTATTCTGGTAGTCTTGAGGTGCTGAAGGGTTCATATCAAAACCTGAGGCAGCAACAGAATGCCGGCTATAAGAACATCTGCCATCTCCAAGTGAGTTTGGCACAAAACAAGGAGATATTTGCCGTGAGCAAGAACCTATAGTCTGCATAATGTTCGCTCTACTTCTGAAGATGAGTTCTGTCGCTATTTTCTATAGTATCCTCGCGTTGATGATCCCAGTTTTGATCACTCGTTGGTTCCAACGGCACCTTCAACATTCCGAATGTCAGTGTTCTGTTCAAGACCAGGTTGACACGTACCGACGGATTGCCGACTTCTCTTTTTTCAAAGCGACGACATTGGAAGACCGTCTGAAACTCAGAGCCAAGCCGAATGCTCGTCTTGTCGTAGCCTTCGGTTTGGATAATTCATTCACAACCATCGATAAACACGTGCATCAGCTGTTTCTCAAGAAAGCGCATGATGCTGTCCGCCTGACGGACAGTGCCGATAGATGGATCGAACTTGCTGCTGATGCAACAACGATCTTAGGCTTGAGTGTGGCGCACTTCGAGGGGGAATTCCCTTATTTGCCTCTTGCATCAAGTGAGTCGAATTCCACGATATTCTTTCGCGTGGTTCTTTGGACGGCTATGGATCGTTGATTTCCACTTCTTTCATTCGAGGAAGTGGTGCTAACTGCCCTGTAGTGATTCGAATTGTGAGTCTAAGCATCGTTCTTCGAGTTCTGTTCGGTGTTGAGCCTTCAGCAATCGATCTCGTTGCAGCAACAAAAGCAACAGACGCCATCAATTGTCTGTGGGTTCAGTCGAAGGACACCAACACAATACCATCCCTGTATGAGCAGAGAGTTCTTGAAAACGCGTTAAAGCAATTGTTGCCCGATGTTGCTCAGGACGAAGATGGCACCAGCCCTTTGAACCTCATCATGCCGGCGTACGAGACGCTTTGGCGTGTTGTCCTCCTCACTTTCGTATCTGTGACGAGCCACACTATGGACGACGACACGGCGACAGAGCTCCGTGAAGCAATCGCAAGCGTGCCGTCCTGTTTCTACGAGGACATGGATGCAGAGAGGCGCGCACTAGCCATTGCCAAGGTAAGTCGCACACCAACCTAACGCTTTTCTTCTTTCCCTCCAACGAGACCGAAAGATGAGAAGAGTTGGTGCCATGTTCGCTGAGGTTAACACAACTGACCATGGCTATCAGGAAGGGTTGCGTCTATACCCCCCGACGAAGCGCATATATCGTGCAAAGTCAATCCACGACGAGGAAGAAGCCGTTGCGTTTGCAGACGTGGAGGCTTGTCATCGCGACAGCCACATTTGGGGTACTGACTCCCTTCAATACCGACCAAGTCGCTTCCACGATTGGCCTGGCGAAGATGCTCAGGCAAATTCGAGCTATTTCCCGTTCGGCGTCGGGAAACACATATGCCCGGCAGCTGCTGGGTTTGGTGATAGGATTATCACCCTTCTCGTCGCCGAGCTGACTCGATATTTCGGAACCCAAGAAGTTGGCTTCAAGATCCATTTTGGCGACATGAATTTCAAGCAACAAGCGTCTGCTCCTTTGCCGTCTGGGAGGAGTGACATGGAGGATTGGGTTTTGGAGGTCATTTCTGATCACTGATTACTCTATGATAGTGCCGTGTTATGGTTCTCTGCTGCATGCACAGTGTCTCGAGCTTGGTGGTCTCGGCCTAGCCGTCGCCGTCGCTTACTAAAGATAGAGATGTTGTTGGACTACAGCTCGACAGCCTACGAGACACCAAGACACTAGCATGACGTTAGCTATTTCCTAATGAATTGTTGCGTCTTAGAACAATGTCGCAATCGATGTAGTCCTCCATGTATTAGTCTTCATTCTGCCGCAAATCATCGCCATCCCTATTCCAACAGATGACTGTGTGTACACTACTGGGATAGTTTCTTCAGTGGCTGATCCTTCGATGATCATCTCAATTACCCCAGCACTAACCCCAGTCAGTGCAACATTGTACCCCGCTAGTGCCCAGCTTCACCCTGCTTCGTGCTGGGATATGGTAGCTTAGGATATGCGCTCAAGAACCTACCCCTAAAGGCAGGTTATGTTAGTTTCCGCACATGTCAAATCTGCATGTTCCCTAGGCCCGAATGTGAATATCAACACTGGTCATCGTACCTAGGTAGGTATTTGATAGTCTCAATTATACTTCTTCCTACATACGCAACATTGCAATAAGGTAAAAGGGTTGTTTCCGTCACGCTTAACAACAACCTTATTTCATATGTAGAAGCTAAGGGATGTCATACAGCGATACTTGCTATAACTTACTACCTCTATGAGGGCTAGCTCGGCCAGGGTCCCAACGCCCTGCAGCTATATAATCTCGCTCTTACTATAGTGGGACATGATCGGCGACGCAGACAGCACGCCATTCCCTACGAAAAGTTGTCTAGCAACCAAGGTTACTGTAATACTTCACGAATAATTGAGTATACGCTGTAACGATTTCAATAACTTAAGATGGCCGGTGCCGCCCATGCACTCTGCAGGTAACGCTGCCCATGTAACCTCACGCGGTGTTGTGGGAATTCTCTCTTTCAAATCTGCGATCGCTCTAATACCTTGGCTACTATCGCATTTTATAACGGCAAACCGTCGCAGAGAATACCTGTGACAGTGGGTTCAATCTCTCATCCGCGATCATGGAGAGCCCAGTGGCAGAAGAGAAACCGCAGTCGCGGGGGGAGCAAAAACGCGGCCCATCTATCGACGAGATCGTAGCCGGTCTGGATCAAGAGAGTGTTATACCGACAGATTCTGTTGACCCTACGTACGCGCGCAAAGCTGCTGTACTCAACCGGGCTATCAAGGATATTGGTATGGGAAGTTATCAATGGCAGCTGTTTGTTGTCATTGGTTTTGGATGGGCTAGCGACAACCTCTGGCCCGTTGTCACGTCGCTCATCTTCGTAAGTTCACGTCCTGACATGAAAATACTGACCCCTGGTTATGCTTGTTTCCATGGGTATGCCTCTAATACGTATATGTAGACTCCCATCACGTCCGAGTTCAACCCTCCCAAGCCACCGCTTCTGAGTTTGGCCCAAAACATCGGTCTACTCGCCGGCGCTGTATTTTGGGGTTTCGGCTGCGATATCTTTGGGCGCCGCTGGGCTTTCAACTTCACTCTGGGTCTCACTGCCATTTGGGGGCTCATCGGTGCTAGCGCTCCCAACTTTGCTGCGATAGGTGTCTTCGATGCCCTCTGGAGCTTCGGCGTGGGTGGAAATCTGCCGGTCGATTCTGCCATATTTTTAGAATTTCTACCCCCTTCGCATCAGTACCTGTTGACAGTCCTATCGCTTGACTGGGCTCTCGCTCAGGTCGTTGCCAATCTCATTGCGTGGGGACTGCTGAGCAACTTCACCTGCGATGTCACCGATACCGATTGCACGCGTGCCAAGAACTTCGGATGGCGCTACTTTCTGCTTGCAGTGGGAGGACTTACGCTGATCATGTTCATTGTGCGATTCTTCGCATTCAAAATTTACGAGAGTCCCAAGTTCCTCATGGGCAAAGGCAAGGATGACGAGGCTGTTCGCATTGTCCACGAAGTTGCCAAACGCAACAAGACGGAATCATGGTTGACCATTGAGCACCTCAAAGCGTGTGAACCCGAGGGATACGAGCAGCACACTACTGCTCGAGATGCAGTCAAGCGCAAGCTAGAATCTGTGGATTTCACCCATATTCGCCGCCTTTTCTCAACTAAGAAGCTTGGGTACAGCACGGGGGCTCTCATGCTCGTGTGGGCATTGTAAGTCTAGCTCGCACCTCCATCATAGCGGCGACGTCCTCGATCGCACCATACTCTACCAGCTAAGCATCTACTGATAAGCCATCTCTAGAATCGGACTGGCTTTCCCGTTATATCACGCCTTCCTTCCCTACCTTCAAGCCATCCGCGGCGCTGACTTTGGTGATGGGTCAACGTACCTTACTTACCGTAATAATCTTATCCTCGCTGTGAGTACATTTCGCCTGTTGACTCTTCCTGGTCATCATATTTCACAGACAGACGACAAGTGCTGCTTTCGCTAGAAATGTCTTCTGGTTGAGCTTCGTATCCAAGATCGCTAATATCACTTAATAGGTGTTGGGTGTGCCTGGTGCATTCGTAGGAGCTGCATTGGCCGAACTACCAAAATTCGGACGAAAGGGAGCTTTGTCGCTCGCCACCGTCCTTACCGGTGTTTTCCTGTTTGCCAGTACCACAGCAACGAACTCCGCTGCCTTACTCGGTTGGAACTCCGCTTACTCGTTTACATCCAACATCAGTACGTTTTAAATCTTCAATGATCTCCGTTACCCCAAGCGTGTACAGGATTCCAACAACGCCTGTTTAGGCCAGTGTCGTCAGAAAGATTTCCGTTCACTGACTTAGATGTACCTATAGTGTATGCCGTTCTGTACGCCTTCACGCCAGAGATATTCCCGACCCAGGATAGAGGAACTGGCAATGCGTTGACGGCCACCTCAAACCGTATCTTTGGCATCTTTGCCCCCATCATTGCTATCTATGGCGATTTAACCACGTCAGTACCGGTATATGTCAGTGGTGCCCTGTTCATTGTGGCGGGTCTTGTTGTCGTAACTCTGCCATTCGAGTCGAGAGGAAAAGCAAGTTTATAGACGGCATACCAACAACACCCAACTGTCGGGACAAAGAGGAGCCATCAAAGATGTAGATGTGTTGTGTGCACCGTGGTGATGCCTCCTCCTGCTGGTTGTTTTATTGTCAGAATAACTTTGATACCCCCATTATATCGTTATTTCAGCACGCAGTTAGATCAAACATTTAATAGAGAATACCGAGTCCTAAGCTCAGTCAACACTCTTTACTTATTTGGCAAACCGAGTCAAATTATCTATACATGTTCTTGCTTATGTCCAAACATACTAATAAGGTAGTCTCCGAGCCTCAATTGCGTGACGTGATTTGCATAAAGTTGAGTTGAAGCACAATGCTATTACTCCCCCAAACCACAAAGTTCTAGGCACATTACGCCTTCTTGTAATGCTGAGTGAAGTCATAGCACAGAGCAAATCCCGCCAACGCCATCTTTTTCTGAGCTTCGGGGTCGTTTTCGGCGGCCTTGCAAGCTTGCAAGACAGGATCCCTCTCCAACAGGGTGTCTGGGTCGCTGTCTGAGACGCGCTTGAAATTGCCGCTCGACACCGGATTGATGACATCCTTCCACTTCTCGATACGCTTCTCGCTGTAGAGATCCAATATCGACTCGTCGGCCTTGCCGTCCCAGATCCCGGCCAGACAGTCGTAGAGGCCACCGACGTCGACAAAACCGCCCGTGATACCCATGCCGCCCCAGGGGTTGCACAGATGCGCTGCATCGGCGCACAGCAGGATCCGGCCGACTCGGAACGACGGCGCACAACGCTGGTGCATCTTGTAAGGCGACACCATGATCATTTTGTAATCTTCAGGTTTCGGGTGTCCCGGTAGCATCGTCTCGTACTTCCATGGCTGGCGTTCCCTCATCTCGTCCCATGTCAAGCCCGGGCTCTCGCCGTAGGTTACCCGGTAGAGACCGTCGTTCGAAATCCTAGCCGCCATCTATGCATCTCAATGTCAGACAATTGCTTCCATGTCATTGTTGTTGGTGGCAGCAAGACTTACGAAGAAGTTTTCCGGGTGCACTATGAAACTCGAATCCTTCCAGCCGAACTTGCTAAAGTCGTAATACACCTGTAAATTGTCAGCAATGCAACAGCTCTCAACCATCTCTCCAGAGTCACGTACGTTGGTCGCTACAATCTGCCTTTCCCACGTGAAGCCAGGGAAGTCGTCCCCGAACAACGATTTCCGCACCTGACTCGTCGCACCATCACACCCAATGACATAGTCGCCCGTAAACTTCTTCGTGCCCTCCGGCGCGTCGACGTCAATCCACGCATGCGTCTCGTCCTGGCCCGTGCCCGTGACTTTGTGTTTCCAGTGGATCTTGCCGTTGTACTTGGTCAGGTATTCCTCGAGCATGAGCTCGTCCAGCTGGTCCAGGACAAGACAGGCCATGCGCAGGTCCTCGCCGTTGACATCGGCCATGGAAGAGCCGTCCATGCCCGTGATGACGGAGTGGTCCTGCCAGCGCCGCCAGCTCACCGAGGTCGGGCTCATGCCGCGCCGCCGGATCTCTTCGAGGATGCCGGCGCGCTTCAGCTCCGGCACGGCGGAGGAGCCGTATATGGCGGCGCGCGGCTGCTTGTCTAGTTCATGAGATGCCTCGAAGATCTCGACGGGGATTCCATGCTTGGATAAGAGGAGGGCTAGAAGCAGGCCGGACGGGCCCGCGCCGACGATGAGGACCTATCGCAAGCGTTAACAGCCGTTCTTGTAAGTGTCAATTGTCAGCTGGCCCAGAAATTCCCTATTAGTCTACCATACCTTCTTGAATGGATGCTCCATGGTGAAATTATCTTCAAGTGTGTAGATAATCTAACAAAACTGGAAGAAAAGAAGCAAGGGCTTTTCATCCTCCTCGGCGATAATAAAACCTCCATGACCGGGTTAATTCACGCGGCATATCGCAGGCAGATGGCCGCGAGATACTCCCGTGGACAGTCCCGTGGGCCCCCCTCCCATCGATGCGTTCATAAATCCACTGCCGAGAGCAAGGCATGTTTCAACAACCCACAGCCGAGAAGACTTCCCGAATCCCCGCAAATGCTAGCTTCGAAAAGTTGGGGGGGCCGAGGGGCCAACCCTGCAGAGGATGAGTTCAGTTCAACCTATCGGTCGTTGTAGATTTTGGATCTTCGGTTGGCATCTAATCCCAATTCAATTGACCCAGCCCAGGCCCGCCAGGAGTTCAAGGTATCTATCTATGTGCCCCATACGCGTCGTGTCGCTTACCGACGCTGACCGATGACGTGCCAAGACGGTGGTATTGATCCCACATCTATAGCCAAGGAGATAATACTAACCTTTAGAGACGACAGCGCTTCCGATCCGAGATCCCACATACACAGTTACGTTATCTGTGTGGGGATAATATGCAGTGAGGAGGAGGAGGAGGAGAAGAATTTGATGATGAAGAAGCCGTGCCTCATCTGTGATGACACCCAAGAGTCAGGTGTATCGAAAGCTTTTGGTATATATACGCATAACTACTGCACCCTAACAACAACCTTCCCAAAATGACTCCCACTAAACATATACCTGAACGCCTCATCGGCCTTCTCAAACTCAAACACACGGTCAACAACAGGCCGAATCTGAGCCTTCTCATAGACGCCCAAAACCTCCTCGAAGCGATCCTTCGGACCGTTGAGAATGCCCTTGAACGTGACATTACGGCCCAGCGCCATCACGTTCGCATTCATCTGGTCAGCGGCATTCTCTTTTCCCGACAGATACCCGATGGCGCTGATCAGGCCGCCGAAGGCGACGCATCTGAACGACTTCCCCAGCGTATGCGCGCCGCCGCACTCGAGTATGATGTCCGCGCCGCGGCCGTCGGTGAGCTTGAGCACGGCGTCGTCCCAGTTGGGCTCGGTCTTGTAGTTGATGACGTGGTTGGCGCCGAGCTTCTTTGCGCGCTCGAGTTTTGCGTCCGATGACGACGTGAGAATTGCTGTGATGTTGTCGTTTTCAGCCCTTGACTCAAGATGTTTGTTGCGATTAGAGAGGACTTTGTAGCATCCCAAATGAAGGGAAATCCCGTGTAGTGACTTACTCGTCAACCCCATCGCATGCGCAATCTGCAGCCCTGCGATCGCAACCCCACCGGTTCCCTGGAGCAGCACAAATTTATCCTTGCCGGTGAGAGGCTGGCCGATAGGCTGGAACGAGTTCATGCTCATCCACGCCGTGACGGTCGCGATGGGCAGGCAAGCGGCCTCGTCGTTGGTGAGGTAATCCGGCACCTTGACTAGGCTGCGGGCCAGGAAGACGCGGTACTGCGTCAAAACGCCGTTGAGCGGGAGTCCCAAGGTGTTGATCTATACATCGCATCGTAGAACGTCCGAGGTCAGCAAGAGTGCGCAACAGTTACGCTTTCGTGTAATTAAAGGCATACGCCCAAAGATCAACGGATATATTTCTGACGAAAGACTTGACTTACAAGGTCCTTTTGCTGAACCTGTCCCGTCAAATGCGTCTGACTAAAAGTCGACGCGACGCGATCGCCTTCCTTGAGTCCCGCATCGCCTGTCCCTGATCCGACTTTCACGATCGTCCCGCAACAGTCGGAGGTAGGGACAAGTTCGTTCCCTTGCTTGATGAAGTCGTAATGTCCGTAGAGACCCATGCAGACTACATGATAACATTTAGTGCACTCTTTGACTTTGCAAAGATATAGATAGGCATGCGGGTTTGCTTACCTTCAGCGTCACGATAGTTCAACGACACGCTATGGATCTTGACGAGCACCTCGCCCTCCCTCAAGTCAGTGGGCTCGGGCACGTCGACTAGCTTGAGCTTGTCCAGCCCATCTTGTCTGGTCAACCACTGTTTCATTTTTGGGCACTTCTGTGATATGTACACTTGATAAAGAGAGCAAAGTGTGCGATAGTCAAAAGAGGACGAAGCGACAGAACGAAGTCGAAGCCTAGTTCCAAACGACTGGAACCCTGATAAGCTTGACGGTACGTACGTATGCTATTTTCCTTGAGGAGTACTTGCTAAAATATTATATAAGAACAGGGGCCTCTACTATGAGTGGAGTTGCTTACCGGCTTGTGGAAGGGTAGTTAGTACGACACTCTAGCAACAACGATAAAACTTCGTGGATAGGTATGCTTACTCAGACTCGGAAGAACACCAAGTTTCTCATCTGGATACATCCTTGTAGAGCACGGATGACTTGACGAATAGCACCTCTTTTATCCACTGGTTGTGTGTGTATATTGACTGTATTTGTACATAATCGTTGTCGTCAATCATGATTTAGCGCCTTGGAAGCCATGCCTGTATATACAAATAAGCCTTTCCAATGCGTTCTGTACATCTATATAAACAAAATCGAAAAATGCGCCTGAATGTGGGTATCCAAATACCAGATCAGATCAGATCAGATCAGATCCCCTTTCCAAATCAACATAACTAACTGATCTTATCTTATGCCCCACGCTGGTTGATGTATTTGAACATAGGTAGGTACGTCATCATGTCTTCTTTATCGTAGCTCGCCGGCTCCCTTTTCCACGACAAAAGCAACCGGACGCCTTGCACGGCGATTGCGCGCACCGCTCGGGGGCAGAATGCTCAAGTTCTTCAAATCCAAGCCGTCTATGCGGGGGGTCCGCTCATCGTATCCCCATCGATTAACGCCGCCGCTCTTCACCCAGTTCTCGAGATTGCGGCATTGGCTGATATCGGTCCAGGCCAGTTGGCCGCAGCCCTCAAGAACACTTTCCACCCCAGCAGCTGTTACTCGTACACATCCTCTGACACTCAACCGCTCGAGATCGTTCAAATGTAGAGCAACGCAAGCGAGACTGTTGTCGCTCACCGCACTGCCGCAAAACGCCATCTTGAGCTCTTTCAAATGTGGCAGCCCCAGGGCGACCACTTCCGTCGCGGTATCCGACAATGCGCAACAAAAAGATAAGTCAAGATGAGTAAGGGCCTTGGCGGAGTTAACAAGAGACACAATGGCGTTGTCAGATAGATAGGTACAGTCAGCAAGACATAATCGAGACAAGTTTACAAAGCGGAACGGCGCCCAAGATTGAAAGCCGGCATCCGTGATCGAGGTGCAGCGCGTTAGCGATAGCGATTGTATACGGGCTGAGGCGTGAGCAGCCATATGCGCCATGGAGCGATCTGTAATGTGCTTGCAGTATGAAAGATCGAGTCTCTTGAGCTTGGGGCAGCCAATGACAGTTCCTGGTGGGGGCAATGTCACAGTCTGCGTCTGCTGCCGTTGCCCTTTGATACGCGCGGCCGAGCTTGTGATGACAACTTGCTTCTGCGGAGCATGATCCGGGACCACCCATCCCACCACACGAGCCAGGAGATTATCGCCGACTTTACGACAGTTGCTCCAGTCAACTTCTTCCAAGTTCTTTGCATGGTCGCTCATTTCGAGGATCTGATTGGCCGATACTTCCCAAACAGATTTCATCTTCCATATCTTGACATTCTTACCACAGAGCCTCCAGAATTGCGAGAACCCTTCATCCGTTACGTGGAAGCAGTTACTGACATTAACTGCTATCGGTCTGTGGCCCAGAAAGGGCGCGAGCCGGTTGACTAGGACTTCGTCGGTGATCTGGCGATTGAAAACTGACAGGTCGACGTTGTGGCCCAATCTAGGCGAGCTTGATAGGACTCTCTTCCAATGGGTGGACAGTCCTCTCAGGCGATACAAGTCGACTGCGTTCGAATATTCAAAGATGCTTATTAATAAATCATCGGGAAGAGCCTGATTTTGTTTCCCTTCCTTATCGGTAGACGACGGCGTTTCCAGAAGCCTCGCCCTTTTCGGGGGTGTTTCCAAGCTAGGGGATGACATGGCCGGCGCAGTGAGCTTGACCGGTGTGCTTGTATCGATCATTCGCAGACGAGTACCGTTTACAGCATGGGCAGTGGGCGAATCGCTTGGTGGTGTTGGTGGAGCGAGAGATGCTCGCCGACGGCTTCTCATGTTTTCCATATCGACGCTCAGATAGGGATCGGGGTCTTTTGGTATCAGCTGTTCCGACTCGTCTCTGATAGGGGAGGCAGGCTTGGAAGGCGTCGTGAAAATAACCAGAGGAGTCGCCCGTATGGCAGTCGCTGGTGCACTATCTCCTGATGAGCTCTTGGTATCAATCATCTCAATATCTCCAGCATCGTCTTTCATTCGTTTTCTAGCCGTCTCTTCCACTTGCTCCTTTACACTGCTCGGGCATCGTTTCCATAGCTCCTCAAGCGCTTCACCGCCAATCATTAAACATTCGACGACAGTAATGGACCTAACCGTTGCGGTTCGCTTTAGAGATAGACCAAGACTGGCGACCTCACCGAAATATTGCCCTTGTCTCAGCCGCGGCCGTATCAGGGATGATCTTTTTGCTTGTTTCGGTGTCTGGCCTTCAGGTACCTCATGTATCACCTCTGCTTCGCCACGTACAACAAAATATATCTCATTCCCTGGCATCCCCTGTCGAATTATGTCTGTGAATGGAGAATATGTCTTGGGCTGTGCGCTCATGCCCAGGAAATGAAGAATGTCAGGTGGCAGCGCAGAGAAGAGAGGAAGCTCCTTGAGAGTCTGTCTCACATTCACTAGGCCGCTGCCGAGAGCGCTACCTGTCGTTAGATCTTCGAGCGCACCCGGGCTGGGCGATTTTCTCTTCTTCGAGTTTATAACGCCCCCTTCTTTGATGACTCCTTCATCGCCAGTCGCAACTTCGCCGGGCACGGGTTCTCGAGCGTACGCCTGCCGTATCTCAGGTTTCAGGACATTGTTGCTTTCCTGGCGCTTCTTGACAGTGACGGCTAATCGTTCGTGAGCCTCGTGGCGAATCGCCTTCTCCATTTCTGGGAACCTCGGGAGTTCGATGTGAAGGTCTTCTTTCTTCAAGACAAGCAGAAGGCATTTGGTACGTGCGATAATCGTGGCTGTTCGGGGCATATTCATGAGGACACCGATTTCGCCGAAGAAGGAGCCGGGCTTAAGCTCGGCATATATAGCCTCCCCATCTCGAGAAGTTACTGCGACAACACCGCGAACAAGCCAGTACATGGCCTTCGCCTCGTCTCCCTCGGTCAGGATGAGGTCGTGTGCCGAGTGCACCTGCGGTCTTAAGTACTTCCCAATTGCTATTAAGAAATCGTCAGAGGCCGACATAAAGAGTGGAAACGTTCTCATGCGGTCAACTAGATCCAGCGGCATATCGGGAAAAGTCGAGGCTGTGAGCGGGGAGGGGCGTATCGGCCGTGCCGGGTTTGTCTCAATATTGAAGGACCTAATCAAGGATGCTGAGTCCGGTGGCTGGCTGTTAGCCGGATGGTGTGCCAGGGCCCTATAGGGCGATGGGGGTGTTCTTGCGCGCCTCATGTTGCTCAACAACCCCTGACAAGCTGACAGCCTCCGGATATATCCAGCAACCCAAGGCTTCGTGACTCGATACCCAAAACCAAAAGTCCACCACCTCAACCAGGGACGGCACACCCTCTGTGGTGCTAGGGAAGCAGGGCGAAATGGTACACCTCAGCCAGGCAATGGAGCATGCTACACCCTTGAGTGAGCGTGACGTCAGCCACAGTCAATGCCGGCGCGTAATACGACGTTTGAGATTCTGCCTTGTTCTACACTTTCATTTGGAGGGCGATGGACCAGCAATCTGTCCGAAACAAGAGCAGAAGCTGGGGTGCTTCGGCTGGCACACGGGTATCGTTGTGGATTGATTGCGCTTCTACCTTGGCTCAGATTCTCGCACGCGAGCTGGAATCGAACACGGGACCAGGGAGGCACGGCACGGCACGGCACGGCGCAGGAATAGGTATTGTCGCAGAAGTGGGAGGAGTGGTCGGTGGGCGAGATTTCAGACGGTACTCGATCGGATGGCAAGACTAGAAACCAGCAAGCCTTGGTCAGTTTTCATGCGACTAGAAGTGCGACCATCCGACCTATAAGTGGCCCGGTCAATCATGCAGGCTGTGGTACCAGAAACTTACAGCGAGACGGGTGAAGACGCCGTTCGTTTCCTTTGCTCCCGCTGCCAAACTAATAGCCCACAAAACAAGAGAAGCTGATGGGTGGTGATTGTCAAGGTGCCGGCTTGATGCGACGGTCAAACGCTGCGAATCGCAAGCAGGCGGCGCGGTCGAATAGAATTTCTTTCAGGGGTTTGACTTTGGGGTCGCAAGGTGATGTGCCATCGAATAAGATTCGAGATTCATTCGCACAACGTCAGATCTGGGAGCTCAGCCCGTTGCACAACCTGTGTGCCCGTGTGTGTCTGTGGTGTGGCTCGACAACTGGTACGAGTTCGTACTCCTTCTTGATCTAGGTAGGTCTGTCTATGGGGAGGAGGGGAAAGCAGCGGTTGAGCTGTGCCACCTCCAGAAGGAGGGTGTTTTGAAGTATAACAACAATTTGCAGGTCTTTCTCTGGGGTTTATGCAGCTTGTCGCATGCACACACTGCACAGCAGCAATGCGGGAGGGCAGCGCAAACAAGGGGGGAGGTGGGATGGATGATTGAGCGGGTGCGGAGGGCCTGTGCGACGACAAGGCGACCCAGGAAGTTTGGATATGTCCAAGGTAGGCGTGCTGATCTACACAACGAGTAGGGATTCTGGTTGTCAACTGGCGGTGATGGGATTGCTGAGAGACCTGGGGTGGAGCGGCAATGGGAATGAGAACGAGATGCGAAAAGGATCGTGATAATGACATAGCAGAGCTCCCTCCCGCATAATGGCCTGGCTCCTACTACTGTATGTGTGTATGTATGTACCGACCTGCCAATGTCGACAGCTCCTCGGACTTGTCGATAGATAGTCTAAGTAGGTCCACGGGCTGGTCTGACCAGTAGGTAGCAGTAGCAGTAGCGGTAGCGGTAACGGTAGCGTGGGCGTCGAGGTGTGGGATATACTTAGGTACTGTGTGGTGTGTGCAGTGTGCTTAGGTACGTGCTGTGCCCGCCCATGATGCCCGGCATGGCGATAAAGCGGACGCCGCATCCAGACAGACACCCAGAGTGACAGAGCACATACGAGTACATAGGACTCAACGACTAAAAGTTTCCGTCATCGAGAACCCCTAGCAGCCGGGCTTGGTTGGTCAGACGTGGATGGCGGGATGGGACTGTGCGATGAGCTAAAACGGTCTGAGACAGACGCTGGGCTGATGTAGATCATGGCGGGCATGGGTGCTGCTAGGCGACCTGCCGGGGGGGCTGCCGGGGGTGGAGGGGGCGCTTGCCATATACCCAGGTACTTGTCTGGCCCTAGCTCGTCTGCAGATGTCCGCGTCCACTCCGGTATCTGCCAAGTACTTACCCAGGTGCGCCATGTACCTACAGCGTACACACAAGCTTGCTGCGGTACCTGGAGTGGCCCTTGTTACACATCGCTCGTGGAGTTGCCCTCCTCAACTTCCAAACACTTACGATGCAACTCCCAAAGGTTTCCAAACACGCAACATTCACTCCCTCCCCAGGGAAACACTACAGACATGGATGCACAGCAAACTTCCAGGTTTTGTTTGGGGTTGGTCTATATGTCGCCTGGGTGTGCCTTTCATTGCTCTTAATCCTCCTTTGATGATTAGGTAGGGAATAAGCCTCGGCGACCTGCCTGTGAGCGCGACTAAAGACCTGCCGGCACTGGGCGAAAGCGAACGATGCTAAGATTTGCTCCGGCACTCCGGCCATGTGGGAACACGCTAATGTGGGGTGAACAGGAGCTTCAGCACGGAGCACATGTTGGCTCGACAGCAATCTATCTGACTTGGGCGGGCTAGGTACTGTAGATCCGCAATGGCACGCGTCGGGGGGTCGTCGAATGTCAATGCGACAATAGGTTGCGATACTTACCGAGAGACCCCCGGCCCTTCAACGCACAGACGCCTCTTACTCTGCTCTCCAAAGGCGCCATCGAACATTCCCCAAAATGCGACAGAACTCTGGACGAATTGATCAGGATCGAGGCACGATATCAGACTCAACCACATCGGTGGGTAAGGTACTTACTGGCTTAGGTACACATTAGGTTCAATGTTGATACGCTTGTACCCGACGTCACTATGAGCGCCATTGACGTATATGGCAATGCGCAATCCACGGACAGTCCTTGAACCAGGGTCGTGCTTGTCTGTGTGAGTAGCATCTCATTACGAACTGCTTTGTTTTAGCCTTGGGTGTGGTACCAGAGGCGCCAGTAGCCCCAGAACAGAAGGCCAGCTGAGCATATTAAGCATAAGCCTCATGATCGAACCTCGTCCAAGCAGATGTCAGGCTGGCTCAAAGCTGGCTCGGTAAAATCATACAATGCTATTTTCAAGTCGACGGCTTGCCACCACAATACCTACAATCGCTGAATGGCAGGCAATGAATGGCACACACAATGGCACACCGCTGAATAAGCACTACACATTGTAGCACTGCATAAAGTAGGCGGTTCCGCTCTTTGTATGCAGCTAGTCTCACCACAGAGATATACACGCCAAGCTGCAGCGTTGGCGTTTGGGGCGGAGGGAGCTATTTTGGGATCCCAAGTTGACATGAAAAACCACAGCTTGGGTCTCTGTGTACAAGTAAGTAGACAGATGTTTCCATCGGTGGAGGCCATCAATGTTCTAGTGTACGCTCATCATGTAAATTAGTGCAGCGAGAGGGGAAAGAGTTGTAACTGGAAGCATGGAGGATCAGGCGGACCACCGGAGGCTCCCAATCAGAGGAGGTCAAGCGAGGAAGAAACCGCTAACGATCCTGCTACATGGCGCATGTCAGGACGGACAACATGCCTGGTCCTTTCGTTCCTGAGAATATAAACCAGCACCACCTGCGCAGCTAAGGTTATGAAGGAAGGACTTCTGCCGAGCGCGAAGGATACGGCCATGACGTTTCTTGCAGGCATACTGGGTGTTACGAGTCGTTTCTGGAGTCGAACGGCATCAAAGCCGGAGTGGAGTTGTCAAATTTTCAGTTCGTTCGTTCGTTCGTCAAGGGCCGTGAACTCGTTTCCTGTAACTCGTTTTCGACTGATTGCATCCTCCGAAGCCATGTGGAGCGCAACGTTCACCCCTATTACCCACGGCACACCATCTACCTGCCTGCCGAGCACAGCCCCAACAGCCTGCTCATGAAGAGGCAGAAATAATGGTCACCAGGCAGTGAGAATGAGAAGGCTTACATGTGTCCATGGTCGTCGAGTTGTTGAGCCCCAACAGGCCATCCACGTTAACTGCCGCAGATCACGCGTGGCTTACTAGGAATCTTCGGTTTCGCTACCGTGGACTAGGAATCTTCGGTCTCTCCCCAATAGCGATATCACCTAGTGTTAGGTGCTATGATATTGAATGCCGCACGCAGATTCAACTAACATCAGTCAAAAACAAAACAAAAAACCCCTGGCTGCCATCATTTGCACACGACCCGCTTCCAGTACCATGCTACAGCACCTAGTTCAGCGACAGCGATCTGAGGCCCGAGCCGCCGCGCCATCTTTCTTAGCTGGCATGATCATGGCTCGAGCTTTTCTGCTGCTGTGCCGCCCGCGTCCAAAGGCCCGGGCAACAAATGACCAGGTACCACCCTGGTCCGTGACACCGAGCCACGGTTCACCGTAGGTGTGTAAGTGAATCGGTGTAAGTAAAACGAAAAAAAAAAGTATTCGTGCTTAGGTTACCACCTAGTATCGGCCGTCCCGCCCAATAGTGGAAAGCAGCCCGCACAACCCCTCGTTGTTTCAACTGTTCGAGAAGTTTTCTAGTGCGCGACAGCCAGGTTACAGCGGCGGCGTGTGCGGGCATGTGCAGTGTTGCAGGTACCTGTGTACGTACATCGTACAGCAGACCCCACCACCACCACCCATCCATCATCAGCACGCGTTTCTCTCCTCTCTCTCCAACTTGGGTTCGGCCAATGCATCATTGTGGTACAACGTCCGGCCAGTGCGACGCTGTCTATCCGGAATGCACAGCTGCCGACGACCGATTTAGAATACAGAGAATTACATCGAATAGGCCACGAAATTATATGCATTTGTATGTAGTTGCAATGGTCTGACTACATGTAGGTGGGCGGCTGGGAGCCTTGCTAAAGGAATTCAACCCTCCACGGCCAAAACAAATAACGCTGTCTGGTCCATAAACGAGTGGCGACGTTGTAAATTTACAACTTCTCGTACCGGTAACCCACCGGCAATACCCTGGATTATCTACTCTACGCAAGGTCCTTTTAAAATCTGAACTAGCCCAGATTTCAAAAAAGGCGTTAAGTTAGGTATCTTCAGTCGACCATCGGTCGTTCCCCTGCCTAATCTTGCCGATCCCGGTGTTTGAGATCCTTGTTTGCAATTCCCGGGCTGTTCCTTGAGTGGCAGGTATACCGAGGCGGGACCGCGGCATGTTGGGATCTGAAATCGGAAGGTGGGCGTGTGATATACGGGCGTGTGATGTATGATAGATAACAATTTCATCTGAAAATCAAAAAGGAAAGGGAAAAAAAGATCAAGTAATATCAGGCTACTTATCTATTGTGGCAACGTTGTGACAAATAGGACAAATGACGGGAGGTGCTAAAGATGGTGAAGTGAGAACCCGAAGTTTGACAGCAGGTTCAAGCAACAGATAGGGCTGGAGTCTGGCCCTGAACACATCTACGTCAAAGCCCAAGCGGAAGACAAGAAGTCCCCCAAATAGACTTCCTGGTGTAATCGAAAGTCTGATAGGGCTATCATAGGAGGAAATCATGACATACAATCTCTTGTATCGCTATGGCTCCAATGAGAGTTTATGTCCCATGTCCCCTGGATGCCAAATTGGGCGCCTTGCGTGAAGCTGGAAACAATGCCTTGATCTATTTGGTACAATAGTCTCGAGTCCACGTCCGACTTCAATCTACGGCTTTGATTCGGTCAGTTGGCGAAGTATTCGGCGCTATGCGGGCAAATCTTGAAACCCGGCATTCACACCAGGGCCGACCTGATGGCGGTCGAACGAGGTCGCTGTTATCTGTACTGTTCAGGCGAATTGTTTTGTGTAGATACGTTCATTATATTTCGAATTGAATGCAGAAACTTTTATGAGATACTGTTCGATGTAATGCCACACCATGCTCCATACGAACCTGAGACCGATTGGTGTCACGACAAATACGTAGCTGCTCTATGAAGCGCGGAGTTCTACAATTCGCGAACAACAAGCAGCTTCGCTGGACTCTTCTTCTATCTTGATGAAATTCAGTTCACCATCTTACGAAAAAAGAGAGCTAGAAGGAATGTCGATACGAATCGCTCGCAACTATCATAGAAACAAAACGTCTTGAAACCACATGTTATAACATACCGTAATTATAGAGGGAAGGGATTTTTAGAATGCCAAAGCCTCATGAACACCTGAGTCACCCAGCGGGTTTCCTACAGCCCTACAGACTTCCTGCCGCGAATGGGTATATGATCCACACATTAAATCACTGCCTTCTCTGGTATGAACATAATGGAACTAACAGCCCAACAGGCCAGGTATGCCTATGCCCTTGATCACAATAAGGCAACCAGACCCCCATGTTCATATCCAGACCATCAGCGGCCTATACTTCTTCCGCTGATCTCGACTACACGATCCGTCCCGTGGTATACATTTCTTTCCGCGCCTCCTCACTCAGGGTTAGCTTACTTCAGTCTCCGTCCAGACACTCCCCCCAAACGATGATCTATACGTGACAACTATCCGTAGGGCACTTGCCGAATAATCGGCAACTACGGCCGAGACCCTCCTTTAAGGCCAAATTCATATTAAGGGATAGCACGACTCCGGCTCCAAACGGCATAAACATAGAAATAAACGCCTACGTCATGTAAGGACGCCTCCTCGACATGCCTCAAACCTCTAAACGGGAGGGATAGCCCTACCGCGGCGATTCCGACTGACAGCTGTCGCTATGGTTTGGATGTTTGAGATTGATTAACTCGGGAACCCGATGATGAGGATCGGTTGGAATCCAGATTCCTGTTATTTGTCAAGATAGGTTAAGTGTCTAGTTTGAACCACCAACGCCCTCGCAACGCCAACTCAAGGCAAGCGTTATTCATGCAATGCATTGTTTTCAGCCAGGGCAATTGCTTGTTGTCATACCTGCAAGGACATTAATTGAACTGACTGGTATTTTTTTTCTCTCTTTTTGGGGTTTATTTTACATGCTAGTACAGAGAACCTAACGTTCCTGATTTTGGTTGTGTGGTTGTTCTGTCTCGTCGATTAAGAGAGGAGTTTAAACAAACGCATTTCATCACTTTCCCTAATTATCCGAATGAACTCCATTTCCCATTAATTGTGCACGACAATGCGACTCATTCGTCCAGCACTTCCCTCCCCGTCGCAAACGTTACTGCTTACTAACGGCGACTTTGCTGCATCATCAGAATTTGAAGCATGCGAATGAAGATGTTGAGGAAGTCCAACTCGAGATGGATACTCTCATTGACGGCATCTCTCTTGATGATTCCTCGCTCAGCCAAGCGACCGTGATGCAGGATCTTCTGGACGTCGTAAAGAGTGAAACCGCCGAAGACGGCAAGACCACCATACAGCCAAACCTTCTCGGTCATGGCCAATGTTCGGACGGCGGTGGCGGGGATGACGAGAGGGGCCAAACCGGAAACAGCAACCAGGGCGGCACCGGCCAACAGAGGGCCTCCGATGTACAAGTACTTCTCCTGCTTGGCCGTGGCGCCGACAAATGAGATCGAACCCATCATGGCGATAGTGTAGAGACCGGCTCGGGCAATGAGAGCAGGGGGAGCAAAGGCAAGAAGAGGCGCAACAAAGGCGGCCTGGGTGGCGTTGAAAGCGGTCCAGAGAGCATACTTAGGAAGGTAGCTGATGTAGATAAAGTTAGCATGCCGCGCTCAAAGACGTCGTGGATTAGCGAGAATGCGCTTACTTCTCAGGCTCGATAGACCGTGTTCCAATCATGGTAGCAAAACTGAGAGCAAGACCACCGATGCCAACAACCCAGGGATTCGTAACCATCAATCGGTACACGAATCCGGACCGGATCATCTGACGGGCGGTAATACCAATGATGCCGATACCCAAGCCGGTGTGCAGGAAGGTCGAGTTCAAGTACTCTCGCTCGAAAGCAGGCATGCCGCCATCGTCGCGGGTCTCGCGGTTGAAGACAAGATTGATGGCGACAACGGTACCTCCGAAGATGGCACCAGCCGTCAACAGCTTGCGCATGTTGGTGCCCTGGTCCACGGTCTGGGACGAGGACTGGTTGTATGCTCTCGAGAAGACATTCTTGGGCGCGAGGCGTAGAGTCGAGGAGGCGATGGTGGCTCGCGATGTGAAGAAGTTGGACTTGGTGGCGGGTTGGTGGAATGCTCGCACGGGAGCGGCGCGGAGGGGCGACTTGACGACCTGCGGCAGTCTGGCGGCGAGGCGCGCAGGTCCCTGGCGGAGAGTCATTGTGAACGACATCGTCTGTGAGGGTTGACGTTCCCCGGATGTGTGTGGTTTGTCGCAGATGAAGGGCGATTGAGGGGATTGAGGTGATTGATGGTGTAGGGTTGGAGAAGGTTCGGATGTGGCGTGAGGGAACTGGAAGCTTTCACGATTGGCTGCAAGTACCTAGGTAGGTAGAGGTATCAAGGGTAGGTAGGCTGTCCATACTTGCCTTAATTACTGGTCGATGACGATTGGTGGCTGATGTAATCTGCTTGGGCTCTCCATGCACAGATCTGGCCCGTGCTCCGGCGCTATCAATCATCTGATAGGCATCGCGGAATTCGCTAGAACAGTGGACGGGCTTCTGTTCGCCTTAACTCCGAGCAGCGCCAGCTAGACCATATTGCCGCTTCTTAGCCTTATGTTTCTCTTCCTCTTGTTGAACTTGGTTCTCAAGGTACCTATTCACTCGACTTGCTTGGGGGATTGCAAGAATAAAACGGCTAAGACTTTATGGTTCCGTTGCTTATTGCCCCCTGACCTGGCAAACCAGCGAGCTTGAAGCCTACCTAACCTAGGTAGGTACATGGCCAGCCATATGAAATGGACCTGTAGTACGAAGATCAAATGCAAGTGTGCAGGTATCCTTTGAAATGAACTCGGAGCACTAGGTACCCAGTAAGTCTTGATAGAATAAATATACACAGTTCCTTATTCAAGGCATGTGTAAATTTCTATTTCATTTATTTTCCACATTACATATAAGTTTCATCTCACACATCTTTGTCTACTGTCTGGAGGAGAATGGCACACTTTCCGGCATATGTACATGGCATTGACGACATATCATAGATAGGCTACATACTGGTTTCCCTAAGAAGTATCGTCTTGTCTTCTAATAAAATGGGCTATATTCATAAGGAGGGTATTGCATCCAAAGTCCTGCCGTTCAAGACCAAAATTTGCTATGGATCAAGTTGCATCGACCAGTGCGGTTCAAACAAAGCCATTATTGCTCCCAATAAGTCTAAGTTTGAATTTGTGGTCTGTATGTGTGAGGCGCGCCTGGCAAGTGCTTTAAAGCCCAGAATAGTGTTTTCATCCTCACTCAATCCTATACCAAAAAGCTAAGCATGAGCTTACTTCTGTTCAAGAGGCTCGAAGGGCCGCAGGAAATGGCTGGGACATTCGTAACCCCAAGGATTGTTGGTGAGGTACTTTTGGTGGTAGTCCTCGGCATCCCACCAAGGGCCAGCCGCAACGACCTCTGTCACGATGCGGCCCTTATACCACTGGTCGTTGGCCTGTTGTGTAACCTCCTTGGCAATCTTCTCCTGCTCCTCGTTGTGGTAATAGATACCACTGCGGTAGTTAGTACCCGTATCCGGGCCCTGCCTATTCGCCGTGGTCGGGTCGTGCATACGGTAGAAGAACTCGAGGAGCTGGCGGTATGTGAGTTTTTCGGGATCGAAGTAGATCAACAAAGCCTCATTGTCTAATACGCACTGTCAGCTTCGATGTCTCCGTGCAAATTCTGGGGTGCCGAGAAACACGACATATTTTGCGATTAATCCGGTAGCACGGAATGGGGGCAACTCACGTCCTGTTTTTCCTGAGCACACCGACTTGTAACTCGGGCTCTTGCTATCGCCACCAGTGTATCCTACACGGGCATCGTAGAGACCCTTGTCACCGAAATGCTTGCGGTACAGGTGCTCAACACCCCAGAAGCAACCAGCGCCGACAGTGCACTTCTCGGCATTTTCGGGGATGGCGACGCGGGGCGAACCTCCGCCGCTGCTGGTAATGCCCATGGCGGTCGACATTGGGCGGAAGAGTCGTTGGACAAAAGAGGGCATAGCCATCAGCGCGATTGCGAAAGCGATGACGAGCAGCGCGGTGCGTAAGGAGATAGTGTTCTCGGTATTGTCGCCGGGTCCGGATGCGCGGGGTGTTTTCGATACCGGAGTCGTGGATGGCGACATGCAATTTACTTTGTATATGTAAGTGGCAGCTGGCTCTGTATGATTCCACGGTTCAGCTTTGATGGAAGAGGGAAAACAGAGAATAGAAAAGGGCGGTAGAGGGATTAAGAAGTGCGGTTGAGGTTGCGCCGCCACCACTTCAAATCAATGACAGTTTCAAGACTCCATGACAAATCTCAGGATGCTCAATTGGGCAATTGGGATTTCGCAGCTTCGCCCCACGGAAGCTTGTCCTAACTTTCGAGCCCCGCCAAAACGTCAATCACGTCAGGGTAGCAGCCTCGATGGAACCTTGCTTCCCCGCGGATTCCAAATCGCTCGGCTCGACGCCTGGTGGGACTAGGGCGGGGCAGCTCGCTCTATTCGGCAATGGCGTCTTGGGTGGATCTTGGTACGTACCTGCAGACGAGGCTTATCTTATCGCGCGCGCGCGTTGCCCGCCCTACCTGCCGCACATCCCACATCGATACATTCCGATACCGAGCTACGCCATCAGCCTTGTAGCGAGCAATCACGACTGCACAATCGCAGCCGAAGCATCCAAATCCGTCATCTACTCACAATATCGACACGATGCCTACAGAAGCTGGCCACCGCCGTGAGTGGTTGCTCCCAATCCTCTTCAATTCTTGTCATGGCACTTGCTAACCCGTTATCGATCTTCAGTCTACGTCAAGTCAGTAACACCCCACGCAGATCCCGTCGCCACGCCTGCGCACCGTCGCATCCAGAACCCTTCCAGACCCAGACAGGATGCGGGATGTGACTGACAGGGGCTGCGAGTAGGGCCCGTCACCTCGGGTACAGACGCAACAAGCATACCACCCACCCCAACCGAAGTATTGTCAAGATCGAGGGGGTCGACACTACCGACGCTGCCAAGTACGTGCCTGTTCATATGCGCCTGGTCCTATACACCTACATGCGCCCTACCTAGGCGAGCTCGGCTTGCTGACTGGACCTTACAGCTTCTATCTTGGCAAGAAGGTCGCCTTCATCCAAAAAGCGCCAAAGGAGATCAGTGAGTTGAGCCACGACTATATTTGCATGGTCAAGGTTCGGGGCCATACTAACTGAATCTTCACAGGGGGCACTCACACGCGTGTGGTAGGCAGCTTCACGAACGAACTCGGGGCTTGACATGTCCAGTTACTAACCAGAATTCCCTTGATAGATTTGGGGCAAGGTTGTCCGATCCCACGGTACGGCTTTGGCATACATTTGGGAGTTACATGTTCAATATCGCTGATAACTACTCCCAGGCAACTCTGGCGCCGTCCAGGCTCGCTTCTCAACCCCTCTTCCCACCAAGTCTTTCGGCGCTAGCCTACGGGTTCTACTGTATCCCTCGTCTATTTAAGCATCGAGATCGGTAGCAATCCGCAAAACCAACTCGACTGAGAATACGTTCATTCACCAAAAGAGGTGCGGAGTGTCATATAAATATAACACCAAACAGCTACGTGGGGCATCACGCTCGACCCACGAGATAGAACGATGGCTTTACCACTAAGAGGGCTTTAAAATTGAGAGGTCTGCCTCGGGCAGTAAGACGAGGTTGAACACCCAAGCAGCCAGCCCGATCTGGCCCATGGGCAACGATATGAGTGAATGAATACCGGCTAGACGAAGAGAGAGAGATAGAGCACACGCTCTTATGGAAATTTCGCACTCGCATCGTCTTTGTGCCACTAGAACGCGAGCCTAGCAAAAGCAATAAAATTGTTAATTCACTTGAGAGCAAACTTGGCGCCATCGCACCTTTGGCCTACAACTACTGGCTTCGCATGCTTCTAACAGCATCAATTCATACTTGTCCGGTCAGTGTTCCTATCAGTTTAGCGGCCATTATTGAGCGTATTGCTACGCTTCTTGTTTTCGTACTTCCAATATGAGAAGTGGAATCTGTTCTGTTCTCCCCAGTTCATATTCGAATCATCAACATCGCCTCTATTGTCAGACTCACGTTGAGATCCAGGCTTGTCGCAATATCTTCTCTCTCTGTCGAGCATCATTTGGCATTGCAGATACAGGTACTCGTCCATTGGATTTTAACGCTGGAATGACAACTTGAGTATCGTTTCAAGACCGATTGGGAAACCTGTCGTGCGAATGGTGAATGCTCCCGGTATCAACTCCTTATGCAAGCATTGTATCCGCCTAGCTTTAGTATGCGTATGATATTGCACTTTGACAAATCAGTAAATCAATCACCAATTAATTGCCAATTGCAAGAGAGAGAAGATACAACACGGTTACTTGGTAGCAGGAGGCCAGAACGTCTCACGGAATTTCTCGGAGAATTTCAAAGTTTCAGGTGCCCGACTTGTGTAGAATGTTCTGAATTTCCGTATCATCTCGTTTCGAATACATCTAGGATCACAACCAAGTATTAGCAAATGATCTCGAACTCGAAAAGTTATAGCGCATAACTTGTCTCAACCTCGTCGCTAGGCACGTGCGGAATTAATAGGAGATTGAAGACAGTAAGTACCTAAGCAAGAGGCAGTATGCTACCATTCAGGGATTTAATTTGAACAGCAAAGCGCAGTATATATTCCTAAACAATAGCCTGACATGTAAAACCTGATCGTACGGTGACAATCATGAACAGCCAGGTTTTAATTCCTTATTGCCTCAGGTGTCGCTTCTCTTCCTGCAACCAAGCCTGCGGGGTCCGGGCGCTTCCGTACCTGGTCATGCAGCTATGAAGTTCTGCTGGGTGCGTGCGTTGTCGATGGATGGATGTACTTAGGCAATGTCCATGTTTCCCGTACGATGCGGCTGATCTGATATTCCATCTGAAATCTCCAATCTCCGCTTTCCGCGAATCCCAAACTGGGATGGTATTTCCGAGATGTCCATTTTTCATCCCGACTGGCAATCTCAGCAGTTCAACGGCGGGATCTCGGCCGATCTACGGCGATAGCTTGCGATGCCTGACCTATAATTATAGAAATCATGGCATTTCCAAAGTAAACAATTCATCAAAGCAAACCTTCCGAAAATTCCGAGTGCCATATCTGGAGTTGGGTATACGTGTCGCAGGGAGCGTTATATTCAATCAAAAGATCTGATCACGGGTTCTATTAATATCTCCAACTGCTCTTTAGCCGTGGGTATTGAACCCACGCATCAGCGTGGTCCAGAAACCTGCAACGGAATTTGCAATTGGGGAATTCTGATACGCGCTGAAACGATACGCACATCTAGAATCCGAGGAAACGGGGAAATATATAGCTTCACAGCCCCCTTGGAACGAGTACCGCTCTGGCCAGCCCAGCCAAGAGGCCCGAGGGTAGCAATGGCGTCGCCCAGGGGGTACCATTGCATCCGTCGCTTTGGTCAGGTGTATGCAGCACAGCTTGCTCGCCGTGTATAGGTAAATGGCGTTCTACAGAGTTCCAGAAGACGGGCGAGCTTACCAATACATGGCATCACGTAGCACTGCTTGCTCAAGGAACCAAGAATAGAATACGGGTTGTACTAGGTCTGGTTTACTACGACATCGGACGAACTGGGAGAAGCTGCAGGTAATATATTGCCTGGCCTAGACTGTGTCTTGCATGAAGAGCAGAAATCTCCGGTTGGCCGCAAGCAACATTGCTTACGGGGAGACCCTGCCCGATATTGTACTATACTACCTAGGTAAAAAAAAGCCCGGGCTGGCCCAGCTTATCTGGCTGCTTGGCCCTGATCTGATGGATGGCACGACGAGGATGGCGGGCGGGCGGACCCGGGGTGCAGGGCGGGCGATTTTCTCTGGTACGGTTCGCGTAGAGCTTGACGCGAGCTCTAGTAGCTTGGTGCTAAGGTAGGGGTAGCTATCTCATCGATGATCGGAATCATGCAATGCACGGCATTGAAAGTGATGCCATACGAGTAGAGCTTTTATGATTGAGATAGGTATAGCTCAACAAGTATGCTGGTGGTGTGTTTGACGCGTGGTATGTAGACGTGAAGCAGCGTCGGTGGCATTACGTAGGTGAAGTCAAATGTGTGGGAATAGTGAAGTTTCAAAAATGACGTCGAAGATGAGTCTGATAGATCTGTATTGATTTGATAGGCTTGAATACTTGGTTTCGCAGTCCTGTATGTCCTTTAACTAGTGAGTGACGGGGATCGTTGACATTGCTGGTCGCTAGTCTCTCCCTCATAACGAAACCCGTAGGTAGGTAGACCGTGCCCTTGTGAAAGAACAGACCAATGTGTGAAATCCGATGCATTCCCATCGATGAGGCAAAAATGATTTTGGCGGGCTATTGGTACAAAAACAGTTAATGGTATCCCCCCCTTCCCGAACTCCGGCCATGATGATCGTAACAAATAAAAAAGTAAGTATAAGAAAAAAAAGGGAAGAACGCTGCGCTGCGCTCCGCTCCTTGCAACATCAAATCATGATCGGGTCATGAAACCGACCGTCTTGGTAGGTAGTTTTAAGTTTTGGTGAATTAGGAAGACGAGTGCTGTGACCTGCACCGACGTCGTGTGATCCTGTGCGACAGCTCTTCCCAAGCGCGACCACTTCTCCGATGTTCCTCGCTAGATGAAGACAAGACACTCTTCGTGACGAGAGGCTGCCGATCCTAGCTCATCGCTGTCATGTATTATGGACACGACGTCAAGGTGAGGCCCCAGCTGGCTAGCCAACGCCGGGGGGGCTCCAAAGGTGAAAGGTGTTGAACGTGGTATTTGTTTGCAGGGTATCCCAACGACCATTCATCTGAAACAGATGTAGGTCGCGGTAGGGTTCCATCGTGTCGACGATGCCCAGCGATGTGGCGGTAGGAGAGCGTTCGAGACCGATCCTCTTGCCGGGTTTGTGTAGGCCATCGCGACCGGGATATTCGTATGGATGTGAAGTCTAGGCCGCCTTCTCATCATCGATCTGGAGCCGATGCTGTGGATGGCAATACCAACAACTACCGGTGGTGTATTCCGTTCCGCAGTTCCCACATGTGTGCATATGCATCGTGTTGACAGGGCTTCTAGAAGCAGCGCAAGCCGATGTCGAGGAGGACGCCATGGGGACGGGTTGATGTGAATTTGGTATAAGTGAGTGAGAGTGTGTGCTCGTGTGCGGATGTATGTGCCGAGGTGACTATATCATTTCTGTCAGAATATAAAATTCCTCTGCGGCATCATGGATATATATAAGAGCCCTCCGATTTCCACCACGGAAACGGCTGGTCTGGAATCCGGAGTGCTCGATTGTTGAAGTGGCCAGCACATACCTGTATGGCTAACTAAGCTTGAAGCAGAGTGGCGGGATGGGATGTCTCAGACCAGTTTGGAGCTATATGGTTGCTGGGTAGGTGAGGCAACTCTCAGTGACAAGTGGATTATTATGCTGATGAAGACTGGTGTTCACAATAAGACGTGCGAGAATGTTTTTCTCAAGAGTAAGGCTTGGGAGGACAGGTGAAGTTGATATCGCATGTCGATCGTGCCTCAACTCGGGACGACGGCCCTTGGAGGGGGGATTTGCTGGCATTATCATCTGCACGACTTACTCACTAGGCTCGTGGACCCTTGGGACTTTTCACGGCGCTCGAGCTACAACGTACATCGTGCATCATTACGGTACACGCTACCAGGCGCACTTACGCGAAGCCAACAAGGGAAAGAAGAGGGGACGGAGCAACATTGCCCAGTCACCCTCGTCGCCCAGTACGTGCTCTACCTCGTGGGAGGTGCCGATGCAGGCCAGCAAGCCCAGGTGCGCCCCTAATGCAGCATTCAATAGTTCGACGATGGGCTGGAACTCGAGATGAGACCCTCCCCACTGCCCACTGACCTGCCCTCGCCTGCCCGGCGCCGATTGCGTTTTTAGCAATTTTCAGGGACATCGAGCGAACGATTCCCGCTTTGGGCCGCCCCCTTGCCCGCCGTCTTAGATGATCTAAGTATAGAAACCGATATTGTGAATAACCGGTGCTGGCAGCTGCTGCCCTGTTCTTCGAGATGGATGTCTGACGGCATGGTTGTCTTGTACTCACTCGTACATGGGCGTGTAAGTCAACCGATCAGTGTCCCAGATTGCCCATTACTTGCGCGGTAATAAGCAAGCAATAATAAGCTTGCTCCCTCGGCTCCTACTCGCCTGCGATGGTACATTGCGTTCAGGCTGCCTACGCGGTACTTGGCCATCTGCTTGGCGCCGCCTGGAGGATCAGGCATGTCAGGTAGCGCAACGACCGTTCGGATGGTTGTGGCTTAGGAAGACAGACACCTGGGACCTCGCTTGCCCTGATCCGGGACAGCCCACGATAACTGGCCAACGACGGCGCAACGACGTTGGCATCACGCCACCCAAGCATCAGACCCCTCGACCCCCAAGACACCCCTTCCCACGTGGACTCCGCCTATTTACCCTAAAGAGACCTTAGCGTCGCGATATGCTTTCTAGCCTACCTTTTCGTTGCCTTTCAAGCCTTTCTCATGTACCCTCTACCGCACATCTCAGGCGGAGAGAGGCGGATCAGCACTAATACGGCGCGTGGGTGGACTGCTAGGCCCATGCCAGGCGAGCCAGGCTACTGTACCTGCTGCATTGAGTCCACAGTAAGGTATATGGCATGCTCGTGGAAGGCCTATGGGATGCAATCGACAGTGTCGGTGAGCCATGCAAGGGCGACAAGATATTCGAAGCACGTATGCACGCATCATAAAGTCGAATAAATTGCCAATATTGTGCCGCCCTCTAGTCGCTTACAGGTCCCATCCGGCGGGATCTTGTATGGCTCTGGCGCCCCCAAAACGTCGTCCGTCAGACGGGGGAAGCAAGGAGATAGCTAAGGAAGTACACATCACGATCCCGGCCGTCCCCTCGGGGGGTGCCAAGCCGCCTATCAAGGTCAGATTGGCATCGACAGGGTCCATGGGATACGGAAAATATGAGACCCTCTCCCGCCTCTCTACTTCGTACATGTTGCGAGAATATGACGAAGAAAACCAGCTTTCTCTCCTGATCGACGGACCACATCACACTATCCGCTATAATCTGGTCGAGTATCCGGTCGAGAATCAATTTGAGGAAGATGAATGGACCCATGTTGTTCAACACAATGTTTCGCGCGTCTTCTTGTCTTCTTTACGCTCCAATGTTTTTTTTTCTCTTTTCGAGGGAGGTCGCTTACAGCTTCCAGCGGATCCGAAATTGAAAACCCATACTTTTTGTGGCGACCGGGGCCCCGGCTGGCAAGATATTCTCCGTCCGTACCTTTTACACTAAGTGTAACCCACAGGAGAAAAGGGAAAGGTCGCGTTCTGCACGGATGGGGGTTGAACCTGGCGGCATTTATTTCCTCACTCCATAGGACGAAAAACCGCCGGGTTCGCTACCTGCAATCACAACCGGTGGTGCAAACTCCGCCAGAGAACCTGGATTAGCGGATACACCCACAAGGCAGGTACAAGAGGTTGGTACCATGACATATTACTACGGTAGAGCGCTACCGCATACTACATTCAGGTTGCATGTACGAGTATACAGAATTAAGCCCCTTCGCCAGTCGAGTTGCTAAAGCCGTCCGTTCGCACTAGCCTTCAACTTACTCGCATCGCACAGCCTGTCTAATGCCCTCATGCGCTAGCCTGCAACCTACTATTGTACTTTTGCTTCGCCGGGCTTCGACGAGGCGCTTCGAGGCGTGAGCAGCTGAAAGCTTGTGCTTGGCTTAGTCTGGTGCTTGCGCATGGACGATGTCCGCGGACGCTGCCGGTCCCGAATCTCTGTTAGCGTGAGTTGCGCCAGGCTGAACGATGGGCTTTGGTTGTCGACAACTTGAAAGTTGACACTAACTACGGGCAGGGCTGAATAGGCTGACTGCCCGTTGGTGTTAGATTGTGCTTTAGTCCCGGCCCAAGCGAGACACCAGAGAGAGAAGCTGAGAGACGTGCTGACGAGGATCTCAGTCGTATGTTTAGCTTGAAGATCATGCTTTTGGACCGGCAGAACGATTACGCTCTCTGATTCCCATGTGATGAAAGTCGTACCGATGATCTGAGCTTGAAGTCATCAATACGATCCGCGCCCGGGTATCATTTATATACTTCGCGTGCTACAATACCAGTGCTAATCGCGCAGCTCTAGTAGGTCCAAACATCTTATCTTGGTTTTTAGGGGTTCAGCCGGCTTGGCAAAGCTCAACGGTTGCGATCGTCACACGATGTGTGGGGATCTGGGGAGACATCACCAGCAGTTCGTCGCAATAGACAAAACGTATTCCTCTGCCGGATACCCGATAGCTAGTAGTGTTGTATGCCATAGGCGCCACGGAACGCATAAAGGGTCCTACCGACCCAGCTGTGAAAGCCTTACGTTGAATGGATGCCAAGACATTTATATACAATTCCTTTTAGGCTCAAGACGATATCGTTATCTTGAAGCAAATCCCCCGAACACGCTGGCCATTTGTGCAATGACGTACCTTTCAATATGGATATGACGATAGCTATAAAGACCGATGTTGTCATGGCCTCTATCAATGGCTCTACAGGTTGCTGGCATCAAGCGACTTAACAGAGGACCAAGTGAGGTCGTAAGCGCGCGCCAAGAGTCACGACGCCGGGGGTCAGATTCATTGAGAATTCACACAACATGGGGCAGCAACCCTCGCTTCCAGGGCCGCCTGGGACCAGATTTCGCGTCATTGGGGCTGGAATGTAAGTTGTGTTTGCGAATCATATCGTGATGTGACAGGGGAGATGCGCGCGCTTCCATTGAGACATAGAAGCCGCTCGATACGACCTTCTAGAAACAAACATGAACATAAGCTGACTTGGAGCAGGTCGCGCACTGGAACCAAGACGCTGAATCAGGCCTTAATGATACTCTTGCAAGGGCCAGTGCATGACTCTGGAATTCAATCACTTGGCGGGCCAATGGATCAGATCGGCACTTGGTTAGACATCATGGCTTTGGCCCCCAAAGCCGAGTCTTTCTCGGACCAGAAGAAGCTCGACTGGCTGTTATCCTCCGTGCTCGACGGCTACGTAGCCACCATGGATTGTCCAGCCGCTACGCTAACTCCGGAGATAATGCGCGTCTATCCCGACGCTATCGTAATCGCTACAACTAGAGACGAGGCATCGTGGTGGAAGAGCATGAGCCACCTCAACAGCATGATGGCAACATGGTACCTGCCCTTGGCGGTGCTCTGGCTACGGAAGAGTCAGGTGTACGGGATGTGGATGGTCAAGTTCAGTGGAATCATGCAATGGCGGTACCAATCGGAAAGGATCCAAGAGGATACGCTGCGGAAACACGAACAGCATTTGCGCGAGACTGTGCCCCCTGAAAAGCTGTTCTGGTACAATGTCAGCGAGGGGTGGGAACCTCTATGCCGTATCCTCGACGTCCCCATACCAGACATGCCGTTCCCCCATAATAACAACAAAATGGACGCCTCGAAAGTAGCCCGGGAACATGTTGTAGCCGGCATCCTGTCGTGGGTATTCGTCCTATCCACATTCATACTTGGGATTTGGTTCTTGGCCAATTGGTCCCAGACGCATTTCTCTTAAGTCTTCACGGATACCATAGAATAGATAGAGTTTGAGCAGACGATACTGCTTCGATCTATACACATTTCTCCCGATTTGCACCACCGCCGGCCTAGTTTATCTTGTGCATTTCATTCGGCGCCTCGCTCGGTAATAGAAATTGGACCAAGATAGAGACAGAGGCTGACGATAGTGTTAGTGGATACGCTCAAGCCAAGAAACTAGTTCCCGCAAATTGGCTGCTTGTTATCACGGTGGTGGGGGAGCACGGGTAACAAAGGAATAAATATTTCCCCTAGATGTGGATATACCCGCTATAGGCACTTTACCCTCAAACCCTATCCTTGTATTAATAACATGTGAAGTTTTTAACCAAATCGCAGATCTTACCAGTTCCTTTTCAGTAGAGGGGTCGACCACATACTTACTTACCGGAAGTTTGGAGCTCAACGCCCGTGACTGTTGGCTTTGGGCATCTAACTCGTTAAGAAGTCCCATGCCTCGGAGTCGCGGCCTTGGCGTCTCCGTGTTCACACCTCCTCAAGTACACGCGTATGAAGACGTTGCTTTTTCCGCGACAAAATGATCCCACGATCTCAAGTCCTTGATCATTCACGGCATCAGTTGAGACACATCACATTTCTTGTTGCGGCCTAAAGGACTTCGGTCATGCGCTGCCTGCTGTACTTTTGAGCGTCGAGCTGACTGGTCCGTTGACTCACAGATCTACCCTATCCGGCGTCCTGCGACATCCTTGAAGGAACAGATGCTGCCCGAGGCTGAGTAAGCCCACGATGTATTTAATGTTCGCACCGCGGCTGCCGCGTCCTCACTGTCAGAACTGACTTGGCGTCGAAATAAGCCTCAGAATGACTGCCTGTCATGTAAGACACGCAGCGCAGCCGTGAGGGCCTCGGGAACTTGGCGGGCTTCAGCCGTGCACAACCGTTTTTCGCTCTAAGAGGGGAGGAAGCAGACTCCCGAGACTCCCACCGCCTTTCCAGTTTCTGAAAGTTGGCCCGAGAAATCACTAGGGTATGTGTCTCCTTTTCGGTCTTCTTGATCGGCAACGCTTCTTCGACGATCTTGGGATATTGATATTCATGATGCGGCACCTGGCGAGCCTAGCTCTCGTTGTACACCTGCCAACATCCCCGGTGGATGGTGTCATAGCTCCAGAAAATTAAATAGTCACTGATTTCGCTGTGCATTGACCGAAGATCCATCCCAATGCTGTGCAGACATCCCCCACACCCCCTCGCCCTCCAAAAAGCCATGTACGGGCCCGTCGGTGGGGGTCAAAAAGAAGGGTCCGTCCCAATTGGGACTTGATTAAATACATTTATATACAAGCCGCAACCAGAGCGTTCTCATCACGAGTTCGGGCTGGACTTGGGGGCCGGGGCCGGCTCTTCATCTAAAATACGGCCGAAGCTTGAATAATATCAACGGATCGGTATATACTTAGGTAGATAGTAATGAAAAGTATTCATGTGTAGCTCGATAGATTGCCATTGTCCAAGCCGGAGTGACGTAGCGTAATATCGCCGCTCATTATTATTCATCGATCTATTGTAGGTACTATAACGTGACCACGATGGAAAATTGCTGTCACTTGGGCTGTCAGCGAGTCATGTACAATTCATAAAGTCGGTAAAGAAAGTGAGAGATATCCAACCGACTTGTCAAGTGCCAAGGGTTTTACTTCAATAATATAACTCGGTACTTCTTCTTGGTGTTGGTTGTCTTACATAAAATGCAACCGCACTGAGCTATTGACGCATGGTGCCGAGGCATACGTTGAACAATACTTTAAGCTCAAATACTACCACACGGTAGTAGTGTACCTGATTTACAGAGATTCCACAATGACGACTAATGTGTGAAAGCGGATATAAAATCGGGTTCGTTTCCTACAAATGCTGTCCTGTGGCATAAACTGCATCATGTTGTTCCACGTCTTCCGCTTCCACCTGACGACCCGCAAGCCGAGCCGTGGGCCGGACGATCACGGGCGGGTCCGGCATGGTACAAGGGTCATTTCTTTAATATTATGGGATCATACTATTTTCACCTCAATAGAGTTACCTTAAGTACCTAGTTCATCAACGTCAAAGTTATTATTTTGTTAACATGTAGCAAGTACAACCAGGTTCAAAGAATGGCCGACGCTACGACCTACGCGCGATTTAATTTTGTGATCAAGATAAACTGCTGTAGCCCACGATTTAAAATTCAATATGACCATCGTGTTGTATATTGTAAGTGCCCCTCAATGACGTAGTATTCATTACATATCACACTACAATTTCTTCATTATTGTCAAAGCTTCATAAGGGCGTCCTTGAATTTATTCAATGCCTGATTAAAGATCAGCGGGCATCAGCCATAAAACTCTTGCTAACCGAGTACACAGACCTTGCGCGTCCCTAGATCAAATTTACGGCTTATTCCTATGACATCCGCGTATAGGACGCGTAGTCACACTACCTAGTAGCATTCGATTCAGGGGCGATTACTTACATCAACGAGGAAAGAACAGCTTGGCGCTAAATCATTCTGTTATCTCAGTAGGCGAATACTTTCAAACTCTTTAATGTGGTCATCACTGGTTGTAAGATACTTTCTGGCTATCGTCGTTTCATAGCCGTGCATGCATTTTTATCTAGCTTATAGGGCTCTAGATACTCTGACTGATCAAACCAACCACGGACAAGTATCGGCCTGTCTAACAAGGGGGCGATAGCGGCTGTTCATACGCGCTGTCTTTCACTTTCCTCGTGAACTTCAACTGCTGGGCGTTTGGTGTCCTCTTCGCCAGCATCTTTAGTTGCGATTGGCGCCTCGCCAAAAAGCTCACCCATATGTTCCAACGAGACACCTTGAGATAAGTTAGCACGAGTACTTGCAGACTTTCCAACTTGCCGGTTGAATGAAAAAGTTTTTTTTACCTTTAGTTTCTGGTACGAAGAACCAAACGAAAGTGACCATAATGACACCGAAGCTGCCGTATATGAAATAAGTACTGCGACACATTATCATTAGCCATGTCCCCACTAGGTATGAGACCGCATTGTCTACTTACCCGTATCCGCCTTCCCCCAACGTCGCAAGCATGACAGGAAGTGTCCGAGCAACGACGAAGTTGAAAAGCCACTGAGTCGCGGCCGCGAGGGCAACGTTCAGCGGGCGTAAGCGTGCGGTTGGGATCTCAGAGACCAGGATCCAACAGGCGGGACCCCAGCCGAATTGGAAGAACGCTGCGAAAACGAAGATGAAGGCCAGAGCAAAGTAGCCGGCTACGGGGACCGGATCTCCTTCTTGGGGCGGAGCTACACGGACGTATATTCCAATGTAGAACATACAAAAGGACTGACCGATGCCGGAAGCAAGAAGCGACCGACGACGGCCAAGAGAGTCGGCCATGAAGAGGAGGAAAACCGCACAAGACACAACCTTGACTACACCGTAGACACCGGTGCCGAGCAGGGAGTTTGAGGTTCCCTTAATTCCGAGATTCGTGAATATCGTGGGTGCATAGACATTGATCGCGTTTGTCCCAGTCAATTGTTGGAAGGCCATCAGCACGATACTCAAGATGGCTCGGTGGCGGTTGGACTTGACCGTCCACATCTCCTTCTGTAGGGACAAGAATGTTGCGTCACCCATGAGCCGCTTCTCCTGCTCTAGCTGTGATGCGATCTCCTGGAACTCTTCTTGGAAATACGGGTGGTTATCCGGTAATTGGCGCAGCCTTCTCAAAACGGTCCTGGCTTCTTCCCACCGGTCTTTGCGAGCAAGATACCTCGGTGACTCGTCGCAGATCAACATTAGCGAAAAGAGGAAAAGTGCTGGAAGGCCTTGTACAGCGAGCGGTACGATGTATTTGGTCGCGCCATGCAAATGCAATTCGGCCCCGAAGTTCGTCCAGAAGGCGATCAGACTGCCGGTCACGATGAATAGCTGGTACATGCCGGTCAGTAGTCCACGGATCGCTCGGGGCGCATTCTCGGCGACGTAAATGGGGTTTACAACGCTTGATGCCCCTACTCCAAGACCTGGATTGATGTAAGCCAATTGATTGATTCTCTCTTTCGCGTTGGTGGACTGTGCTTATGAATCTCTTACCAGCTGCGAACCGACCAATGTATAACGGTTCAAGATGGCCTGACGCTGCGGCTTGTAGGATAACTCCCGCAAGTGTGAACATAGAAGCATATATAAGACACCATTTCCGACCCAGCATATCCGCTAGTGGGTAAGCCGCAAGAGCTCCGACGAAGCAACCAGCCTGGAGCACGGAAACGATGTTCGCTTGAAGGTTGGCAGACGCAACATCGTCTACATCTCCCAGGTTGTAATCACTACATAGGAAGAATATGTAAGTAACCATCGACAGGTCCAAGACAAGGGGACGAAGAAAGTAGATCCAAGCTTACTCGATGAAGGTATCTAGCTTAATGACACCTCCGATGACACCACTATCCCAGCCGAAAGATGCGGCACCGAAACAGGCCTATCGTTGAAAGAAGAGCCGTAAATAGACGACAACAGGGTGGTGGAGGGTAATAGAGCTTACAGAACATGCTAATAGGAATACTCTCCAACCATAGATCTCCTTGGGGTCGGTTTTCATCGCGTCATTTTTGACGATCTTCTTTAATAGCCGTTGCCCCGACATGGTGCTGACAGATGGGGATGCCCCAGATGACAGAAATTGCGTGTGTATGCCTCTCGGAGCCTCATAAATGGATTGTTGGTTCAAGTCGACAACAGTGGTTGAGTTTTTTTGGTCGTGTAGAAGCGCGATCGGAGACCAGGAAATCTCGAGCGCACCATTTGGCCTTTAAGGAATCCCATCCTTGGTTATAAGATGCCGAGCCCATGCACTGCACACAGCTTTCCGTCCCATTCGTGGCATTGGACCGGCCATTGCCGCGGGCTCATTCGTCTGAGCTGATCTTGAGGGGGCCAGATACATGACTTTGTCGGGTCGAGGTCCCGACTTGGAGAACGTTGGGGGGAACCCTTGTTCTTGGCCGTTCACAAACGAACATGCACGAGTTATTCCACAAAACAGAGGAGAGAGTTGTCGGCGAAGCGAACCCCAGCTGTGCGTTTCCTGGGGTTCCCCAAATGCTACCCCATGGGCCGCCAGTCCGGATGAGGAGAAGGCTTATTTTCTCTCAGCACCGAAAACGAAGCGAGATCGTCCATGAGCTGACTCTCTTTGGACTGTCGTACCTTGGCAAAGATTTTCGAGTCGTCAAACAGAAATGGACGTTCTTGCCCATGCTTACCAATTCAAGTCTTCTCGTCTGCTTATTTTGGTTGCCAATGGCAGCACGAATGACGGATTGCGATCTTGTATTCCCTAGCGGGTGGACAAGCCTGATTGAGTAGTATTAACAGATTCTATCTGGTAGCGAGCCAGTCACTAACAACAACAGGAGCGGAGATTTACGAGATTGGTGGAGTCAAAACTCGAGCACTTTAGGCTCATTAGTGAGAGCAGACGGTGAGCCATTCATACAAAAACAAAGCCACCTCCCAACACACCATCTGTCATGACATAAGAATCATGAAAGCTCGAGATGAGGAGAATTGTGTGGCCCAAAGGTCGGACATATGTTAGAATTTCTTTTCGTTTTTTTGCAAGACTCCAATACGCGGATGGTATATGTCCAGTTGGGGTTATCATATGCAGAAAACTCGGAGAGCGGGGATGATGTGAGGTGGTATTGGAGTCACAATCACTACCGGAGTTACACTTCTTAACATTTACTCATGAAATTGTGAAGAAAAATGATACTAAGAGCTTCATATTTGTAGAAAACACGATCAGTTCGTCCATTCCATTATCTTTACTATGATAGTAAGAGAGCAGTCCAAACTATCTTCTTAAATCAAGCTTGTGAAAGCCAAAATCAACGAGCCAAAACAGACATAATCACATCGCGAGAATTCACCACGAACAGATCATCAAAGCTCAACAATGCTACCAAACCCACAACGCACAACTCTAGGTCCAGACCCGACGCACCGCACACATGCTCTCAACGGCTACGCGTTCCAGCAAGATGCGCTACACACCTTCAACGGCTGGCAATACGCATGCTTCTACAGTTCTCTAGCCGGCTCTGAGGAGCCGCTATTCGTACACCTCTCCCGCCGCAAGCTCCCCGACGGGCCATGGCAGACCCTCGTGTTCGACGACTACCCGCAAAAAGTTGACGATGGACACAATACTGTTCAGGTATTTAGAGAGCCATGACAATTCAAGATCTATGCGCTGTCTAATCGTTCTCTGGGACACGACGTGTAGCTGGGAATATGTCCCGGAGACGGCACGATCCATCTCTCGTACGACCACCACTGTGACGTGCTGCGATACCGACACTCTGTCGTCGGGGTGGCCACATCGCCAAATGAAATCTCAAGCTGGGATCGCGAGCTCTTCACGACGACGCAGTCTTCGCTTCCGGGTCTCTCGTCCCCCGAGACGGATGAGCTGCTCAGTTACATCACCTACCCTCGTTTCGTGGCGTGGGGACTAGATCTCCTGTTTACCTTCCGCACAGGCAAGGCCGGGTTGGGAGATGACCATCTCTGCGTGTACACGGCCACAGATAACACAGACACCGCGAAGACCAGCAAAACAGGAAACTCCAAGAAAGATACCTACGGGTACAAATTCCTAGGCACACATCTAAAAGGCGTGCTGAACAACCCGTACATCCACGGCCTAGACGTCTCGCCTTCTCCTCCTTCCAACGAAAACAACCCTACCCTGCACACGACCTGGGTGTACCGCGCCTTCGTGCCCTACGACGGGTGGGACGACCCGCTCGACACGAAGCACAAGACGCAGGCGGGGCCGAACTCAGCCTTCAACAACCACGACATCTGCTACGCGTGGTCGGCGGACGACGGGGGCGGGGCGGCGTGGCGCAATTCGAACAATACCGTCATTGCCGACTTGGGAAAGGGGGAGAGCATACTGCCGAGCGCGGAGGGGATAACTGCTTTTGAGATCCCTAAGGGGTCTGGGCGTGAGTTATAGTGCTTCTGAGGAGGTGATGTGAGAAAGCCGTTTAATTGATTGTGAACAATGTAGTCACCAACCAAGAAGCACAAGCCGTAGACTACGACGGCGGCGTGCACGTTCTAAACAGAGACAGCCTAGACGACGACGGCGTGCTGAGATGGAGGCATTACTACCTGTCTCCCGACAGTGAGCCCCCTTTCTACACACTCCGCGTACCTACTGTAAAGTAAAGTTGACGACCTAATCACCATACAGAAACATGGAAGCGCAGAAAAGTCCCCCATGTCCCCGGCATGTGCGGCGGGAAGCGCGGCCAGCTCGCCGTGAGCCGGGACGGCGACCTCTACCTCGTGCTCCCGCACCACGCGGAGTCGGTGCTGACGATCCTGCGCGCCTCGAAGGCGGGTGCGTATGTGGATTACGAGGTGGTGTGGCGAGGGGAGGGGTTCCCGCCTACGGAGCCGTTGGTGGATAAGGCGAGACTGGTGCATGATAATGTGCTCTCGGTGTTCACGAGAGGGTTTCGGGCAGAGGAGGAGGGTCGGGATAGTGGCAGTAGCCGTAGCAGGTGTGTGGATGTGGTGGTGTTGGACTTCCAGCTCTGACAAAGCCACAGTTTATAACACCGTTCATGTTTTGTGAATCCAATGAAAATTATCGATGATGATAGATGATGTATTATGAATTTAGTTTCCTCGTTAAGAGATATAAAATTTTAATACGTCCCGCCAGTTCTATACAAACAATGCTTATCGTCTCGTCATATCTTCTTTTCCAAGTGTCCACCATTACTTATCGTTTCGCTTTTTGTTGTTGGTACACTGCCATTGGCTTTCGCTTCCGTCTTCTTCTTCCACTTCTTCTCTTCGGCCTCCTTCGCCCTGGCCCTTCTTTCAGCTAGGGGCGTCAAGACCTTGTTTTGCAGCCACTTCTCGGCGTCAAATCCATTGGCTATCGAGACCTCTAGCACAGCATAGGCGACGAGGACGACGAACAAGACAATGTCGAAGACGTGTACGAACCACCAGTAGTACTGTCGGCCGAGCGCACAGGTGGCGAAGTCATACTTCCACTCCCAAACGTCGTAGTCGAACCAAAGGCTGAGGAGCCCCGCGTTCCCGCCAAACTCAGCCATCATGCTGCGGACTGTGATCTCTCGCATACCCGGCAGTCCCGGATCTCCGGGCAGTTTCTGGGCGCGGGCGGCGTCCCATTTGTTCACCTGCCAACGTCGCTCTTCTCTGGGCGTCGATTGGTTAATGAAATGATAAGTGTCACAGCCTTCGTGGTCGTGCCCGTTCAGTATGATGCCCCTTCTACCGCTACCGCCGGCCGGCGCATTGGCATCGCCGTTGAGGCCGTAGATACCCTCCAAGAACCCTCGAGAGGCATCTGCCGATAGTTGGTTCTGCTCCTTGACTCCTCCTCCTTCGTGGAAGTCGAAGAACGGGGAGTCGACACATACGCCCTCCGGTTTGTACAGGGGCATATGGGTTAAAACGAGGGTGAAGTGGCCCTTGAACTCGACTGCCGTAGAAGTGTGTATAATTGCGTTGATGAAGCCATACGTGCTGTCTTGCAAGGATTGGTTCAGAGCAGGGGTGTCCAGATTCATGTTGTTGATGTTGAGAATGCGTAATTCTGGGGCCAGTCGGTTGGATTCCGGGTTCGTATCTGCATCGAAGACAGTCGCATTCGTAGCATTGTCCTGGATCGGCAACTCGAAACGGAGCTCGTATGCAGCTTTGCCAAAAGCCACTTCAAATCGCTCGAGGAGTTCTGGGGTCATATCGCCAGCGTAGCCAATGTCGTGGTTCCCAGCGACATTGATAAGCCGCCGTTGCCACAGCTCGGCCTCGGTGCGATTCTCGGTACCCAGTATGCCCGTGACGTTGTAATCGTCGGCCGGGTACTGCGCGACCTCATCCGGAATCCTCTCGGCGCCCTTGAAGGACCGGTTCCAGAAGCGCTTGTTCCGCCTCTGGAACTCGCGATCCCTAATCCACTGGCTTCCGAGGAGGTCGCCCAGAACGGTGACGTGCGTCGGCTTCGTCCACCAGTGAAGGGTGCGGTAGATGTGGGCCAGGTAGTAGTCGTTGCCGAAGAGGTCGACGTGCTTGCGCATGGACTCGAGGGTGTCGGGGATGTCGTCGAAGAAGACGTCGATGAGGTCGTGGGTGACCTGGCGCAGGCGCTTGCGCAGCGAGGGCTGCTCGGTCTGCCAGGTCAGGTGGCGGATCGCCCACCAGAGGTGTAGGAAGTTGGGGCGGCCATAGTTCCTGATGGCGGTGTCGCCCTCGAGCTGCGGATCGCCGAGCGCGAGGAGGCGGAAGGGCGCGGAGACGCCGGTAGGACCGGATATGTGCTGTTGCAGGGTCTCGCGGAAGGCCGAGGGAGCGGTCGTCGAGAGGCTCGGGTCTGAGGTGGCATTGGACGACTTAGACGACGCGGCGGGCGGTAGGGGAAATGCGCATCCCAACACGAGAGGGTAGAGGTACAGGTGCAGAGTACATGCTACGGCGACGATGGGCAGGATGCGCACGGCATGGCGAAGGAGCGCGAGGAGCGCCGCGGGCGTCATTGGGAAGACAACATGGGCCGGAGCCGTCGACGATGCCTAAGGTGCCCAGGCTGTCGTCGGGTTGGGACGAGGAGGAGAACAGCAAAGGAAAGGAAAGGAGGTGTGGAAAGGAGAGACCGGTAGATCTAGAGTCTCTGGCCTCAACAGGTTTAGACACTGCACTCAGGCAATAGGGCTCGTAGGTAAACTGACATGTGAGTCTCAGGGGGTTGAGCCGCTGAGGTAGCGCATTGAAAAAGTCGGGCTAGGGCAGGACTGGGCCAAATAGGGGTCCTACCTATCTGGATCTCCCTGCAGTGATTCGCTTAGAGCCCAGAAGCGTCTAAATTATGATGCAACCCTGACATGACATGCCTCACTGCCGGGCCCACCTCTGTCTTCTAACATCAACTGTAAAAAACTACAACATGGCCTGCTCCCAGACGAGATGAACTACCTTGGCAGCAAATATACTCAAATTCACACGACATTTCAAGACTACCAGAAGAGTCCTTTGTAGACATTGCGACAGGCTTTCCCTGTTTCGTTTCCTTTCCCTCCCGTCCTTTTCTGGTCCTGCAGTATATCCATATCCCTCTATCAAGGCATTGAGTTGCATCCAATGAGACCCATCGCTGCCTGTGTCTGTCACCTCACATCGGCTCGTCCTCCCCCTCGTCGTCATAAGAAGGCAGAGTGACTTCAAACACAAGTTCGTCCGCATCATCCGCATCCTCGGGCTGTATGGCAAAGGCCACCATCGTGTTATCCTGAAAGCCTTTGTCGACAGGCGCCTCGTCCAGTTCGAAGTCGATCTGGTTCCATCCCATTGCCGGGTTGGTCTTGTCTTTTGGTAGCGCAAACTTGATCTGTGACGCCTGGCTTGGGAGCCTCATCTTATCCGGAGAGTCGGGGATATCGATGCCATGGGGATATCTTTCTTTCAGCGTGTCGAGCAACTCCTCCTGCACCTGACTGAAAGTCGCCATGGGGTCGACGAAGAGGACGACGGTGTTCTTGCCATGCTTGAAGCGGATTGACAGGTCGGTGTCGCGGACGACGTCCCGCTGAACCTGGGGGATTAGTTAGCATGCAATATGCAATTAGAGCCTTCCGTCTCCAATCCTGTCAACATTCAGGTTGCAGGTTGCATGTGGGGTTGGTTGAGTTAAAATTGGCAGTCAAAGCTCAAAGGTTTCTGGGTAGACTTGGGCAAGCAAATACGTACCATGATGAAAGCTGTGTACTGTGAGGTTTCCTTCCGTGTGTTGAGAGGTAAGTAATGAGGACCAAGTCTTGATCATGCGATGCGTGCAGTAAGTATATTTGGTCCAATGTTTTTTGCAGTTGCTCTTTCAGCTTGGAGTTGTAAGTATATCGACTGGGATAGCGACAGCTTGTTTGGTTGCGCGCTCAGTGCGCGGAAACACGTGCGATTGTACCAAGTACGTACAGCTGCGGTGGTTTTACAGCGCGTTAAGTGGCTTCCAGTGACTTTCACCGAGAACACCCGCATTTGATTTCCTGCCCAGCAGAGGAAATGTTTTGCTACTAAAAGTGGATCCGACGGAGACCGCCGCCCCTCTCCAGCCAACAGCCAACGAGCAGCCCCGCCAGATTGGTGCTCGCTGTAGGAGTTCCTCGCCGTAGCTTGTAGCTTACCCTCGGCCGTACCTAAGGTAAGCTCTCCACCGAGAAGATATCTCCAGTTTCCAAAGGCCCATATAGCATAGCATTCACCATTGAAACAATATCCTCCACGACGGGGAGACGGGGCTTAAGAATTCGAGACGCCATTAGAAACAACCACTTAGGTTTCACACCAACCACGAGACTCCGAGCTGGTCTTCTCACCTCCCTGCTTTCAACGCACCGATTTTTCTCCCCCAACGAGGCCGCAGCATTTCGGCTAATACCGACGAGGCAAGCCAGGCGACCAGGTAGCCAGCCGAGCCAGCCTCGCTGCAACGGTCCCCTCACCTCATTAGTCATCACCACTCCTACTCTGTGTCGAACGAGCCCGCGCCTCTGCCGACGTCAGCCATGGAGGAGAGGATAACCACGTCGAGACGGCGTGCTCGGTCGAGCCTGACCCGCGAGGAATATACCCAGCTCTGGAGGGATTCTCGTCTCTCCATCCCGCCCCTCGTGCGAATCCCTGCCGCCGCTGCAACCGCCTTCGGCATCGGCATGACCCTGGGTCTCGCACACGGCAGCAAGATGGCAGGCCTGCGCTTTCGCGCCGAGCACGCACATCGTCTCCCTACCTCAACTACCGGCTGGTATCTATATCACAAGAGCAAGAACTATCACGTTGCATTTGGTGGTTTGAAGGAGGGCATCAAGATCGGCGCCAGACTCGGCCTGCTGAGTACCGCCATGTTCTGCGCCGAGAACCTGTTCGACGTCTATCGCGGCGGCCAGGACTTTATCAGTACCGTAATGGCGAGTCTGGCGGTAGCAGGCGGATTCAGCCTATGGAGTATGTCACCAGACGCCTTTTATCTCTATGCCTTCTCATCTTCCCATTTGCTGACCATCGTAGATCGCTTCTCGGCTGCGGAGACGGCGAGGACGGCGAAGAAGGGCCTCGTATTTGGCCTGGTGTATGGAGGCATTCAAGACGTTATCTCGCTTGCCAAGGGCCGTCCGGTTGGGTACATCTCCTTCATTAGGAAGCAGATTGGACAGCCCACTGTTGAATCTGCGCCGGCTTCAAAACAGGCAGACTAGTCCGACTCCCCGGGTACTACCAATGGCTCTCAACTGATTTTGCTTTCCCACCAGGAATGGTGCGCGGATGAGGCCTTTTTGCCTAATACGGACGACCGCAGTCCATGGCCTTGGGATTTCTGTTCGGTTGTCGCGTTTGGTGGTGCGCCACGTTCTCCGAGTTGGCGAATAGTAGCATGGTCCAAGCTGCAGCGGCATTTGGATAGGGAGAGGACGGCATGCTTCCAACCCCGCGCTTACGTGGGGTATCTTCCACGAAGCAGTGTCCAGCTCGCCGGTCTACACAGACTCGACAGATATGGCAATCTTCCGATACGCGAATCATGTATCCGTATCCCTCGACCAAGTCCTGAACCGGGTTTTCACGATCGACAAACAAAGCGGTTTCGGTGCTGCAGCGCAATTAAATTGGAGCCATCTTTATTTCCCAGCAACCCACCGGCCAATGTTGGCCCCACGGATTTCCACCTTGAGCCGCTGCCAGAGCCACTAGCTAGACGACGAGGCGGCTCCCATGCAGTCAGCCGATGGCGTTAGGCAGATCTGGGGAGGCACCAAGAACTGGCTTAAGGGGTCGAACAGCCTGCTAAGTCGGGCAATTGACGCTAGACAGGCCGGAGCGTCCTTGCGCTACTCAGGCCAGATTCCCAAGCCTCGCACGATCCCTTGAAATCCCTTGGATTCCCTTGGGCGTTGACTTTGTCGTGTCCCCTGATTGGCCCAGCGCGTACCCGCCCGAGATCAGTCCTACGGCTACACACGGCTTTCCCCTTGCGACCCACGTGACACTGCTCGCGCCTGATAAGCAAAACCCCGTCGAGACGCTGCAGTCTATTGTCATTGAATCGTAATTGGAAAGTTCAACCTTAGCATGTGCATTATGGCGCGCTGCAAGAGAGCTCCCTGCAGGAATGATGACATTTGCCATGGCCCCGGCAAGCTCCAAGTTCGGAGCTTCTGCGAGGCCAGCCGTCTGCGAACTCGGAGATTGAGTTTCGAGCAGCCCGCCGCGCAGGCCAGCTAGAGCCGTAGCAGAGAAAGTTAAAAAGCATACCCGTTGTCCTTTGTATGTCCCAGGCATGTGTCTCTGCCAGATCTCGTGATAAACCTTATTCCCATTCACACTGCCTAGGTACCTATTGCGAATATCCCGCAGCAAAACAAGTTCCCCCACTCGCCAATTTGCGCCTCCCGTCCCATCTTAACCGTCACTTTTTTATCATATCAACCTAAGACGCGTTGCGAAGTAGCTGATAATGCTAAGGACTCCGGCGTTGGGCAGGGCATTGCCTTCTCCCTTCTGCCTTGTCTCAGCCAAGAGCTCCTCGTCTGTTCTTTACATCACAAGTCGATCCATCCAATCACAGAAACTCAGCACATATGTCCACACAAGGAGGAGGACATGCAGCTCATCCGCTCGCTCCCCAACACCCGTTGTTGGGCTTCCTGAACAAGCTCAGTCCAATGCCCAGATTTCAGAACCCACAATAGAGTCGAGACCGCCACCTCTATCCGTTCTTCCCCTAGCCACAATCCTTCGTACGTTGGGCTCTACAACGATCTCCTCGTCAAAAATTCTCCTTCCGCCCTCGCTGGCGATCATGTCCCTGCTCGCACATTCGGAGTTCTTCCTTTTCAACCCGAACAAGAACTTCTTGCTCAGATGGTTCATGAAAAAGACTTTCTACGCCCAATTCTGTGCAGGTGAAAACAACAAGGAAGTGCGTCGCACTGTCGATGGGCTCAAGCAGATCGGGTTTGGTGGCGTGATATTGGGATATGCAAAGGAAGTTGTCCTCACGGACGCACAAACACGTAGCTTGACGGCGTGCGACGAAGGACCACTGGCCGAGGAGTGCATCCGCAACGAAATCAGCCCCTGGGAAGCCGGAACCCTCGAAACTCTCGAGTTGGCGAAGAAGGGGGATTTCGTGGCGCTCAAGTTCACCGGTGCAGGCCGCCAAGCCCTGTATGCGCTGAAGAACCGACTCCCACCGCCCAAGGACTTCAAGAAAGCCCTTGACAGGGTCTGCGACCTGGCCGTGGAGAGAGATGTGCCTCTTCTCTTCGACGCCGAGCAGATTGCGCTCCAGCCTGGTATCGATGATTGGACCCTCGAGTACCAGCGCAAATATAACACAAAGCCAGGCCATGCCATCATTTACGGCACCTATCAGGCATACCTGAAGCACACACCTTCGCTGCTCGGCTCCCACCTCGCCACCGCGTCCAAGGACAATTTCACCCTTGGTGTGAAGCTCGTGCGCGGCGCGTACCTCGGCTCCGACCCGCGCCACGTCATCCACGACACCAAGGCCGACACAGACGCAGCGTACGACAGTCTGGCCGCGAGCCTGATCACGCGCAAGTGGGGTCCCCAGAGCAAGGAGAAGCAGACCAACATCCCGTTCCCACAGGTCAGCGTGCTGCTGGGCTCGCACAACCTCGAGTCGGTGTGCCAGGCGCGTAAGATCGCGCTCGGCCCCGAGTCGGCGGGCGTCGAGCTCGCCATCGCCCAGCTCATGGGCATGGCAGACGAGGTCAGCTGCGAGCTGCTCGTCGCCAAGGCCATCAACAACGAGGGCTGCGAGGAGTCCCCGCTCGCGTACAAGTATCTTGTTTGGGGATCTACCAAGGACTGCATGGCGTACCTACTGCGCAGGGCTCATGAGAACAAGGACGCTGTGCAGAGGACGAAGAGCGGGCGCGATGCTGCTTGGGCGGAGCTGAAGAGACGTGTTTTTGGAAGGGTCGGACTTGCTTGAGCGTCGTCTTCGTAGTTCTCATGCGGCTCTGTTGCCTTTTGTTTTTTTTCACTGATGCTCCTGTTGCATCGCGCATCGCGTTGGTCTTTGTTCATCGTTGGAGGCGTAAGGTGTTGCATCGCATTGTTTAAGGGAAGGTTTCTGGGTGGAACAAGACTGGTTTTTACGAGTTACGACTCTCGCATCGCGGTTCCGATTACTGGATTGGGGGTTTGGGTCATATCGAGATTGTCATGGTTGCTGCTTTACCCGCTGATACTGACTGAGCTGTACTGCGAAAGATTTGAAAGAAGGAAGCGATCGCATCTGGTTCCTGACGACAAGAAGTAAAAAGCAAGCAAATGAGGAAACGAAGGGGAAACGAGAGGGTTGAATGCCGAAATTGCATGATTGATATATATCATCTACATAGCCTACCCTAGAGATACAAATTTTCAAGAAATAGCTTTCGCTAGTCCTTCGTTGCAAAAGTGACATGCTCAGATTCAGGCATTCGTCTATCTTAGTCGTGCAGAAAACAAATCCTTCTTGAACTTTAAAACGTTTGCTTAATTTCCCTATCCTTAGATTTCTCATGCTAGGTCCTTGAATTATACTTCACCTATACTATAATATACTACACCCCCCGCAACGCCATCCCACCCCTCACCAACATATCCAGCTCCCTGTTCTTCACGTCCTGGTCTTTGATGCCGTCGACCCACGGCACGCCGTTCAGCTTGTAGTACTTGCGCACGCGGCCCCAGTCCGTGAATGCCGAGAGCGTCTCGTCTGTGAATGGCGCTGGTGTGCCCTGGACGTGCGTGGCGAGGTGGGATTCTACGTCTTGGGCTGTGAGGGGGGTTTTGTCTGTTGTTGTTGTTGTTGTTTCTGCGTCGGGGTTTGGGGTTTGATTTATGTGTGCTGATGAAGGTTGTGCAGTAAGGACTTTGACGATGACGAGGTGACGCGTGGTGGGGGAGATGCCGTGACGGCGGTAGGCTTCTGAGATCTGGGAGTGCGTGTAAGTTGGTTGCGGTCTCATTGGCATACTCTATGTCGTATGATCGTAGTCTCGAGGGTGGATGTGTATGTGCGTCTATTTTATATGCTCTTTGTGGAGCTACACACTCGGAGGGATAGGAGGACAATACAATCTGAGATAAAGCAAAAAAAAAAAAAGGCATGCGAAATTCGCATGGAATTGACCTCATGGTTGATAGCTTACATTATTCGTGGGACTTAGAGCGTACACCATCTCCGAGTGTACGTTGGGCGTCTTTGCAGCTCCGGCCAGCTGCGCCGTGATGGCTTTGAAGGCGGCGCTGAGGACTTGCAGACGTGATGTGACCTGATGATTGAGAACGCGCATGTTAGTCAGCCTGTGCTATCAAGGTACGTGTATATACAATGTGCTTAAATTTGTCTCTATTTCTTCTCTTCTTATAGAGCAAAAAAAGCAAAGAAAAAAAAGCTTCAGAAGTGAGGTAAAATACATACCACCCCAGCATCGATCAGCGCATACTCGAAATCAGCATTGCGCGCGAGCAACTGCTGATGCAGGAACGCGGCGTTTTCTACGTCTTTGAACACGGCTACTTGCACCGAGTATCCGGCCGGTAGATGCTCGAGCTGCAGCGACTCTAATATGGGAGGAGAAGTGCTGGTAGACATGGTGAGATTCGTCGCTGTCTTCGCAGAGGGAAGACTGTCTTCGGCTTCTGTTTCTGATATTGTGGGATGAGTCTGGTGGGCGGTCTTTTGGCGCTTGGCGCTTGGTGTGCGATCCGTCTCTGAATTTGGTAATTGGGGTGTTTCGGTGTGAGAGTTAGTGTGCGAAGGTATTGGCTGTGAGATATCGGTATCCATTACATAGATTTCCTGAGGTGTTAGGGTATCTTTATTGAGTCACTGCGGCTTTGTATGAGATGAATCTCAGTCGCATTGCATGCAAAGCTCAAGATGATTATACCGCGGGGCAGTGAGAGGCTTGGAGGGGCACGGCGTGCAGCTGTGGCCAGCTGTCAGCTCGATTGGCGACTCTTTGGACTCATTACAGACCTCGTTCAGATCCATCAAAATAATTTGGCACAACACTTGAATCACACTTGTATGTTGAGAAGCTGTCTCTTTCTTGGCTATGAAAGAAGTTTTTGTGTACTTTTCTTATAGAGTAATCAATACGTGGAGGCGGTGGAGGCGATGCAGTTCTTGATGAGCCTTGGCTAGGTACGTGAGATTGCCCATGCATATTATGCCCATATCGGCCCTATGAAGTCATTTGGCAAGCCAGTATCGACGATAATTCCCAAGGAGGCCAATTAGTACGGTGTATTCCGAACTTCACCATCTTTGAATACAAAATACAGATCTGGCTTTACCCTCAATGTTGCATCTGCAGTCAACTTTGAAATTGTAAGAAGAGTATTGATCCGATTGAAAGAACGTGCAAATTCGGATGCTAATGATAGGAGACAACTTATATCCATGACAAGCAGTAGGGTCTCTAACGGTGAGACCATAGTCCTACTGTGTGCAAGAACTATTGCAGATCGTGAGTGGCGGCCATTGGAATACGTCGGATCAGACGAAAACAAATGTTTTAAACGACAATTAGTGACAGTTCAAGAGCAAAATACTAAACTTGTATGAACATCAACCTTCGCCCTTCCTACAATACGAGGGTTCAAAAAAGCATCATTGGCGTGGTCTGGGCGTACAACAATCCCTTCTCAAAAAGTAACCTTCAAACACAGACACCATCCGGAAATATTGGCGGAAAGTTTGAAGCGTCATATAAAACCCCACCTTGAGTGAGCGATTGTGTGGTCACAGTAGCTATTGTGGCTGTACACATACAGCACACACGCCACATACTGTACGCCCGCATGCAACGTCGCCAACAATATTGTAACGATACCTCTAGTTCTAGTCAGAGGACTCTGCTACGCCGTATTATGGTACGGGCTGCTGTCGTGCTATAAAACTATCCGTGTGGACTATTTCCATTCCAAATCTTTTTTACTTATTACTAAAGTACGTGTGATAATCAACAATCACAACCCCTTCGGAGTTATAAGAATCTCCTCAAGTCTCTCACGCCCAGTAATCTCAAAAATACCAGAAGTGTTGGGAGCGCTTCACAACGCTCTATAATAGATCAAGACGCTTCACATTATAAGAATCATGGCTGCAGATACTGCCGTAATTTTCGAATCATCGGTCTGTCCAGAACCTGGAGTGTTTATCTTTATCAGTCTTACCATACTATCCGGATTCACCATCTTCACCCACCTCCTTGTTTCGTACGCTCCAGCAACCGCCTTCAACTACCCCAAGCCCGATGGGCGACCAGAAAAGATTATCAAGTCCATATTCTATCTCGCCATCTCCGCAATCATGCTTGTGGATGCCTGTTGGCTCACACACATCTATTCGTGGGGCTTCGGGGGGCTTCTTGCGGCACAGACTCAGGGCATAATCGAATGGAGCTTTGTCAGACTTTGGGTAGCTGTTACGATTGCTTTTCTGTTGGCTCTAATCGTTCTATGGTCGTGGACTTTGTGGAGCATGGCCTCTTACTTTTTCGACCTTTGGGCTTACCAACATCACTCCAGCGATGTTTCGACAAAAGGGCCGAAGCGAGAGGTTCGGCCTTGATTGGTAATACAGTATGTCGGATGAAATTAAATGATGATGATGCATGCAATCATCCGGCCGCAACTGTTGTGCGGTCATCTCTCTGAATAACGGCTTCTGTGCCAGTAGGGGGACTGGGAAAGCTCTCGTCTTGATGAGAATTTTGTTGCTTAATCGGACGCAAGGGGTTTCACGATGGAGGATAAACCTCGTAATACTGAATGAAAGTCGATTGGAGTGTTCGCATCAATAGCTTCATCTGTAATATGATCAGGTTGCCGCCACCTCCCTCGGATCGTGATGTAGGCCTCGACTGCCTTGCTACTTAGCCTTCCAAGTGTTGGCCGATTACCAACACACATAATAGCTGCAGCGTCAGCTATTATATCGACACCCGCCATTTCCATCGGAAAATGGTGAGATCCTATCTGGGAGGTGTATGCCCACATGAAGCTACTGATGGGCGATATCTCTCGAAGCATAAATAGATCGTTTCCCCCTCAGCTTTGGAGGTCAAAGTATCGATACACCAAGGCACTCACCTAATCTCAACCCTATCACTCGCTTTGAGCCATCTCTGTTTCCCATCTTTGAATTGAACTACTATCCTCAAGTCCTATCACTACTCAAGATGAGAGCTCCTTCCCTCCTACTCTTCCCAATTCGCACAATGGCCGTTGCGACGTCCATGTTATCAGCATTCCCACAGGGGCCGCATCCTGTGGGTTTGTATTCCCAATATGTCGTTGAAGGAACCGGGCAGACTATTAAAGTCATGATTCCGTATTACGAATCAGACTATAATGCTGTCGATGTTGTCGAAATAAGTGGCAATTACACCCCCACGGCGCATTATGTACGGATGGACGATCGCACCCTCCTGGAGCGTGACATCTGTGCGAAGGTCACGGATTGTGCGGGCAAAGCCTACTCTTCACTCACCACATTCGGCACGGCTGCAAAGACTTTGACAACTAGTACCTGCGCTGGCGTTGCAAATTCACTCGAAAGCTACCTGACCTCAGGGGTATGTTTGCTTGATTCCATGTTTATAACCTTGTAAAGCCATACTAGCGAAGGTTTTGACACTTGTATCATTATTATAGAACTACAAAGTTTCGAAGCAAGTCATTGTTGGTGGCGCCGTGGTGGGTTTGGCCGTCGGTATCGTGGGCTCATTCCCCACGTACTATATCAACGCCAAACTTGAAGCCCTCAATGATAAATCTGGCAAGAACAATGACGTCTGCGGCGAGAAAGACCCGAAAACTTTCTCCAGCAATGCCGCGAGCGCAGTGTATGAGTTCTGTCTCTCCATCCAGAAGGAGAAGGCCGAAGAGGCCACGGCGAATTACGATACCTTGGACACGACCAATGGTGTCAACACCCCGACGGGCGGTTTCGAAGGCCGCGCCAAGTTCTTCATCTCCGAACAGGCGGCTACCTGGGGCGATATCTGCCACGATGACTACGGCATCGACTGGAAGCGTGGAATCAGTACGAACTGGATCGCTTAGTTGGGACTCTGACGACTCTCGAAATCAGATCTTAGGCGTCGTTCTGCGTCCTAGCTGACAATTTGTCTAACCCAATTCATGGTTCTGGGTCGGTCTTATTGTATGTGGTGATCGCACACACCAACTCCTACCAGAACTCGTGAGAGCTGACTCAAGATGCTAAGTCTGAAGATGTGAGAGCGTATATATAGAGAGCCTACATCCCATAGATACCAGGTTAGCAGTTATTTCGATACTGTAGCATGAACTCAGATCCTACAGGTTCTCCTCGTATAGCTACTCGGTCGCTGTGCCAACTTATATAGGTACTATCTTCAGCCGGAACAGCCTACATTCCCTTCAGATATTACATATTCTCCTTGCACACACACACACTCACTCCTCACCACCTTCTATTCCCAGCTTATAAGAAAGATGATTTCTACATCCTTCTTGAAATCTTCACTTCTTTTCTATTTTCTGCATGCTACGTTACCTACACTCTTTCTGTGGGGTCAATTGCACCTGGTCCCCCAAGAGTTATTTATAAGTACATAGGTAGTCTAGGTATGCAAATATGAAGTACACTTCTCTATGATTTGCATCACAGCAAAGTTTCCTAAGCATCACGTACCCGCTCCACGCTTGAAGTTGGCCGGATATAAACTCGGCGCAGCAAAATCATGAGCGTCCATATCACCCTATTGGCTGGATAACACAGCAGAGGTAAGATATTCCAGTGCAGATCAAAACGTACGCATAGGTTAGATTAGAGTAATCGAGCGAGTTAACTGTCCTTGCATTTTTCGATATGCCCGTAGATAATTAGTATTTTCATATATTATATCCATGAAAAGGCATTTGCACATGTTTAACGAAGTTTGAAATCGTCCCAGCACTCTTCAGCGTGTTTGGTCCTGAAAACATCAGTCAAATCTGCAACAAGATCAATCTACCAAAACCGACTGTATCTGCTACGTCAATGCAACCAGTTACGGGCGGACCTTCTTTTATCTCAATGAACGGCGATGAATGGAAATATTGGAGATCTCTTTTCAACCCTGGATTCAGCACGGGAGCCATGTTAAATAATGTGTCTCATGTTGTTGATTCCGTTCTTATATTTCGAGAAAAGCTGATCCAGGGCATCGGCAACGGAATGGTATCGCTTGACGAGCTGACGACAAAATTAAGTACAGAGACTATCCTTAGGGTCACTCTGTAAGTGTTTCCCAACGGACATGCCTAACCGTACTCACCAGTGTAGGGATGACGATTCGAAATATCAGCGAGCCTCTCATGTACTTCCGACTGCGCTCAACCGCATCTTGAGCTGGCATTCTTTCTGGGATCCACGGGTGCTCGTGAATCCTCTTCGACCTTTTGTTCAAGAGTACAACGAGTATGTTATAAATTCCTATCTTCGGACAGAGCTCGATAAACGCTTTTAGGAGACCAAGGAGGAAAGGAACTCCGAGACGGAGCAGCAAAAACCCAAAACAATCAAGTCTGCCACTACTCTTGCCCTTGAAGCCTATATCGATGAGCAACAAGGCTCGAACTGTGTTAGCAAAAATGTGATCAACGAGAGATTTGCGACGTATGCAGCGTCGCAAATCCGCCTGTTCCTGTTCGCAGGCACCGACTCCACTGCTTCAACCCTAGTATACGTCTTTCATATGCTTTCCAAGCACCCTGACTGGCTCCGAAAAGTGTGAAAAGAGCACGATGATGTTTTTGGGGCCAACACTAGCGCTGCGGCTACTCTTCTCAAGGAAAATCCGAGTCTGCTAAACAGATACAAGTTGACATTAGTTGTCATCAAGGAAACGCTCCGCGTATATGCGCCGGTTGGAACAGTGCGCTCCGGAGTTGCGGGAGTCGCCATCACCGACTTCCTAGGTAATAAGCAGCCCATGGACTACGCTGGCGCGAATGTGGTGCACCAGGCACTGCACTTTAATCCACGTGTATAGCCAAGGCCAGACGAATTCCTCCCTGAGCGGTTTCTCGTTGGTCCCGATCATGTGTTGTATGCGAACCAAGCTGCGTATCGCCCCTTTAAGCAGGGTCCGAGGAACTGTATTGGACAGACTTTGGTGTGGAATGAACTGAAAGTCGCGATTATCCTGACGTGTCAGGAATTCGAGATCAAGGACGCCTATACGGAATTTGAAGTCCTTCAGGATGAAGAGAGTTATCTTTGGCAAGCCGATTGTGACTGTTCGTGGGGACAGAGCGTATCAGACCGACTCAGGGGGACAACATCCTGTCAATGGATATCCTTGCCGTGTTGAGTGGGCAGCAGGTGAATGATGCGGCAACTGTAAATAATAAAAGCTCTGGTCAAACCGATCAATATGTCTTAGTTGGCTAGCGGCATTTCGTTGTTTAGTTGGATAGTTAGCATGCTGTTAGACGATCTCACGCTACATGTAACAGGGATAGTCAGATCGACAGAGGCATATAGGTCATAAATTTCTCCTTGTCTATCGGTCCATTCGTTCTTGGGGGATCATCGGGGTACAGTTCGGCCTGAAATGTATAATGTAACTACTCAACCAACCCATGTGCACAAATTTGGTCAACTAACTCCAAGCCAGTATTGTCGGGGCGGAAGGTTGGTCGGGTTGTGACTTTGGCGCGTCATCAAAACCCATGTGCCAATGCAGTCGGCGTACCTTGCGCTTTCATTGCGTTGGTGGATTGGACGACGAGGTCTTGCGATAGTGTTTGTGGACTTCTGTCGTACCAATGCAGTGATGGCCAATGAGGATGGCATGGTCCCGCCGCATTTCGTCTTAAACTTTCGTCGTTGGGATGGTCACCAACACATGCTGCCATGCACAGCAGCAACTTATTGATCATTTATCCCAGGGATCATGTTTGCTGATGTACATACTATTATCCCACGTCGTTTGTGGATTTGATTTGTTTCGTTTGTGTTACCCATCAGGCCCAATTCGTTTCTCGCTGCCATATCCTCTCATGTCCCCATGTGTTGCCATCCACGCGGACCACGCCCCAGGTCCAGGGAGAACGGACTTACGGAGTACCTCTCGCTCTGCCCATGTGCCATGGATTATGTAGGGATGTGTGCTGTCGCGGTTGAGAAGGCGAAGGCTAAGCCTCAGTACAGTAAGTTACCTCCTAGCCTGCATTGAACGGGTTGGCAGGAATGGCGCGTTTTTAGTCTAGTAGTTTCCTCAGCTACTACACGATAGCCGCAGCAAAGTCGCGAACACTTGGAAAGGGCAAAAGAAAGAACGTGCGTTTACTCAGATGACGAGCAATCTGCTTACCTCGGCACCCGCGCGCATGCAAGTCATCTTGGCCAGCATTGCCTAGGTAACCTTACCTTACGTAAGGACAACGCTTTACTGTAATTATGGAAGGGTTGGATATAAATACACATATACCCGGTCGTCTTATCATAGCCCATGTGCAGTATGGGTACGGGATTGCAACGTGGATTAGACCTGGAAAGGTCGACTGACTGCATTTCAACATGATATGAGAACTCTGATATCCATGGATGAGTACGTTATGATGATGCACTTAGTAATGTCGGACCCGCAGCGAAGCACGCAGCGATTATACCTCCGATTATACTACTGTAGTAGATACAGAGGTACCTACCTACCACTAGGCAGTCTGGTCGTCGACCCCGCGGCGCAAACTCAGTGTAGAATGGAATGGCGCCCTGGACTAATAGTAGGTCTATGTAGGTAGGTACCGCAGGTACCGCACCACGGCCCGGGTGGAAGCCCGCGATGGATTCGGAATGGAAGCAAAATAAGGTTGGTTAAGGTTATTACCACTATGGGTAGAGAGTTAAGGTTAATTGCTTATACTGACAGAATAATTCTCTCGGCAAGCTCACCCCAGCGATCCAGCACAGCCTACTTACCAAGAATCTACCTAGTAGATACTAAAGTACCAAGCGAGCCAAGTACGAGAGGTGAGTAAATGTCTACTCGTTCTCGTAGCCCATGCATGCTGGATTTCATTCTACTGTATCAACCGGTCTGATTTAGCCACATGTAGTCCATGCTTAGCTGGCGATGCAAGGTACTCTTTCATTGGCCATGACGTGGTACCAGATGCGCGTCCCTAGGTAGGTCGGATACCTTAAGAGCGAGGCCCGCGAGGTTTTTTTAGTGCCTAAGTCGGTCATGTCGGTGTCTGTCTTAGTGTGCCTGGCGGGCCTGGCGGGCCTGGCACGCCTGGGTTCTGCCTGGATGAACCTGGCGCGCCTGGGTGACAGGGCCAAGAGTTCAAGACGCTGTACCTAACCTGCCGAGCCTGCAGCGGCCCCTCCGTACCCTCCCCCCCCATGCTCCCCTAGCGACGCCCCTGCATCCTTCTTTGAAGCTGCATGCGGCAAGTTCCATCCTTCTGGTTTCTGCCATTCCAAATGATACTCTCCCTCACTCTCCGATTTACCAGCTCGCCAGTTCGCCAATTCGCCAATTTACAACCACCCGCCCGCACAAGTACGCATGTAGCGTGTTCTGGCAGCCGCCGCCGCCGAATCGCTTCTTGGAGAACGAAAGAGGAAGAGAGAGATATGCAGCGCCGAACGAGTTGCTTATAAGTCGTGAACAAGAACATAGGCTCCGCCGACCGATCCGCCGGCACCTCGACCAACGAACGGCTTCCTCCGTCTCCTATCTGAAGCGGCACATACCGTCATGCCTCCAGGCCGTCCGCCGAAGCGGCCTGGCGAGGCGGATATTGCCGCCGACGGCTCGGGCTCTGACCATGCGGCGTCGACGACACCCAACTCCTCCAAATGCAAACTGCCGCGTCTCGATCGCGGCGAGCGCCCTGGTCGCGCCGACTTCTCCAGCGTCGTCAAGAGCAAGCTCCAGTCCTACACCCGCACCGGACAGGCCTGCGACCGCTGCAAGGTGCGTTGTGTGTCTGCCTGTCTCAGCTTCGTTACATATATATACACATATACACATGCAAGATCACATATCAAGGGACGCATGGCCGTGCTGGTGGACTTGAGTTCAAGTCTCGACCGTCAGGAAGATGTCCATTTCGTCTGCCCTCGGCTGGCGTGGCGATGACTGGATCTCGCGACAATGGGAGGTCGGTTGGGACTAGATTGAGACACCGTTGATTCGCGATGATCTCTGTGAGACTGGTGTCTCAGGATGGAACCAGTTGTCTCTGTCCCTGTTTCTATCTTTGTCGCTGTCGCTACCTAGGGCCAGTGTCGCGTGCAAGTGCACTCACTCACTGTCTCAGCCTAGGCTTCGGTCATGTCTCGGCTCGCTGCCCCTTTTTTTCCTGTAGAGTCTATGTTCTTTGCACTCCAACAATCTACTTGCCTGTCATCCGTGTCTGATGCAGCTGCTCTTAGGTCCGCAAGATCCGCTGCGATGCTCTCCCCGAAGGCTGCTCCCACTGTATCAACCAAAATCTCGAATGCTACGTTACCGATCGGGTTTCCGGCCGGACGGAACGTCGAGGATACATACAGGAACTCGAGCGCGAGAAGAATGGCATGATTAATCACATACGTGATCTAGAGAGGAAACTCCAGAATACCGGTATCGATGTGAAACCATGGCATTCAACCTCGTTCCCTGCCGACCCGCCCGCCGATGGTAGTGTCGATGGCAATGATAATGACAATGACACATCTGCGTCGACGCCCACTCCCCAGGCCGAAGCGACTGTAAACGACTCTTGGTCTCGGCCAGGTCCACCAGTCTGGTCCAAAGATGAACCGGCCACCGTGTCTATGGCCGCCAGTTCTCACAGCACCGTCGCTTCGCGACCCGCCGATGCCCATCTTGGTGTAGGTACTGATCAGGCCCCCTTGAGCTCCATCAAGGGGACGACCCTATCCATCCTTGGGAGCACCATTGATATCGGATCGTTGGATGTGCCTGATATGGACGAGCCTCCCCCATCGGCTCACGGCTCCTCGCTGTACAACAAATCTGTGCAGGCGCTGCTGCAGTCCGCCATGAACATCAACCAACCTCTTGCCGTCAAACTACCCAATAGACAGGATGCCTTCAATTATGCCGAGTGGTATTTTGTCATGATTCACCCCTTCCACCCCGTGCTTCACAAACCCAGCTTCATGACGCTTGTGAGTGAACCGTCCTCGTTCCACGCATCTTGCACTGTGAAACTAATCCCTTGTCTAGCTGGGGCAACATTACGATAACCCGAGCTACCCTCTGATTCCCGCTGATGAGGTTATGATTCACATGGTGTTCGCCGCCATCTACCTTCAATATGGTATCAGGAATCGAGAACAATCAGCCGAGCAAAGAGCCCATTTGAACGATTTGTCTAATAAGCATTATCATTTTGGGCTGAGCAAATTCTTCCACCTGACAACTAGCAGGAACCTGAAGAATATGCAGGCATTGTCCATGTTGGTTACTCACACGATGCGTTTCCCCAAACCTGATTCCAGCAGCATACTGGCATCGTACGCCGTAACCTCGGCGATTGAGATGGGTCTTCACAGGTCTTGGAAGAAGCCTGGCGAGGCCACCAATCTCGAAAATGAGCTTCGGAAACGGGTATGGTGGGTTATTCTCTCAACATCAGTCGTGCTAAATGGACGGATGGGAAGACCAATGCCGATCAGATTGGAAGATATGGATGTCGAATTCCCGCAGATTATTCCCGATGAACAGTTGACTGAGGACGGCGTGGACACTTCGATACCCGGCCGCTGCGACTATGAGATAGGTGTCGCATCTTCAAGGATGAGTACTTTGTACCTTGAAATGTTCGCCGACATTTACTGCGCGAAGAAGGACCCAAAGAGATATCTTGCTATAGTCGAGGGTCTCGAGAAACAACTACAGTCTTGGCGTGACCATCTTCCTGAAGGGTTGAGAATAGGAGATGTAAATTCGCCCGGTCAGGAAACGAGGATGTCGGCCATCTATGCCGATGTATCAGCATTGGAATTCCGACTGTGTTTGAGGCACCCCTCAGTGGCTGCTACCGATGACCCAGAGATATTGGCTATGAACACTCGTATATGCGAAGAAACTTCCAAAGCCATGCTCCAGCATGCACGGAGACTATACAAGCTTAAATGTCTTGACACGACATGGTACTGTAATGCGGTGTATGTCGCAGCTATCTTCTCCGACTTGGTGGCACACTGGGAAAGGAGACATGAAACAACCGCTGCCGAAGTGCAAACCCTTCGTGAGGATATGCAAGCATGGCTCATGATTCTTGCCGAGACTGGCACCTTGATGGGTGAGTTTTCTGACAACGGTTTTTGGCACACATTACTAAGTACAATGCTAGGTTCTGGCCTTCGCCTACGAGATGCGGTCTGCACAATCATCGACCGCACAATAGCCTGGATCGAGCGAGATTGTCTTCAGGGTACTAGGAATGGATCCTCGCTACGATCTCAGCCTCATTCGCAAGAAGCGGTTAAGCGCGAATCTCACTCCCCTTCGTATACAAACATGTCGATCAACTCAAATTCGAACACGAATCTCAATAATACGCCTGAGCGAGTCAATGATCCTAAGGAACATACAATGTCTTCAAACAACACTAATTATTATACGGAAACCACTACAGCGGATTCTAATACCTTCCAACCTCTCAGCTATGCTGATGCGCCTACACACACGCCCAACGGCAACAACATAAACTATGGCGCCAACAACACCTATTTATATCCACAAGGAACAGGGTCAGTCACCACCGCTCAGGTACAAGCACAAGCACATGCAGAAGCCCAGGCTCGAGCGCAAGCTCAAGTACAGGCCCAGGCTCAGGTTCAGGCTCAGGCGCATGCACAGGCCCAAGCCCATGCCCAAGCACAGGCTCAGCAGCACCCACAAGTACATGTCACCGACCACACCCCGTTAGCCAACTTTGCTACACAGGCCACGCAGCTGACGCAACCGGCTGATATGATGTGGCGGCCTCAGTCGTCAGGCGGAAATACGTGGCATGACTGGACAGCAGCTGTCGTTGACAATCAAGACCGTTATAGCGCAAACGCTTTGATGTCGCTGGGAGGTGCGAATAATCACCGGCCGTCGGGCAGTATCCTCGACAATGGTGGCGGCGTCAACGGCATGAACAATATGGGCACAATGAGCATGAACAACCCGGCCATGACAACCTCGGCCCAGATGCAATGGCCACTCTTGCTGTTCTCAGACGGAGTTGGAGGTGTATAAACAAACGACTATCTGTTGCGACTAATCATTCATTGGTTTTCTTATCTTTATCAGCGTGGGGCTTCTACTTTTTCTTCTTCTTGACTTTCAAAGGAGTAGCATGGCGTTGTTCTTTTTGCGGTGCATCTAAAAAGGAGATCGCTATATTCACCTTCATACGAGTTCTTGTTTGGAGTTGGATGGGAGATTCTGAATTCCAGATTTGCCAATCTGCTATTCATATGTGTGTGCCTATTACGAGGCTATCTTTTGCCCCTATTTACAGGCGATATACCTTTTTGGTGTCTTGCATGCCTATGACACGTATTATGAGAAAGTGTGTATATATATATATGTTCGGGGAGAAGAGAGGCGATACGTTCGATGACTGTATGTGTGTATATTAAAGACAGATATTGATACTGCTATATCCAATCAGAAAATTTGGTGCAAAAGTAGTTAGGTAGTTCTTGCTGGACTAAAACGTTTGCAACATGCTGCGCAAACTTATCGGCTTATTCGTGTTAAGATCGAGATGTATCATGCGTATGTATATGTGTGATAGGTGATAGTGGGAGGTGGCTTTCTTCCCAATGTACCTACCTATATCGAGAATACGTCCGTACAAGATGTCTCTCGTTGCTTGGCGTGCATTCGTTTGAGGTTACATGCAAGCCTGGTAGGTAAGAACTTGTGTCAATTGGGGATTCCCTCAGTAGTTCAAATTGTCGACTAACAAGCAGTAGTCAGGCACAAGCTCAAAGTGTTCAAGACAACCTAGTCTCGTCTTAGTGAGTTGCTGTTGCATTCTGAAGTAGAGCGAATTCGAATGATTGACGGCAATGTGGATCTTCGCGCCGGATCGGGTCTCCACGCGTCATGGAAGCTATAGCTTCTGCGATGACGCCTATATGTCGCCAGAAAGTCGTGTAATGCAGTAAATAATCCGTAGGCTTTGGGAGTTGTAATTGGTCAATTGGTAGTCATCCTTGACACGAATTGGATGCTGTGGAATTTATAAGTTGAAATTTAAACCACGGAACTCCAGGTTCATCTATATATTGAAACAATAATATACCACCCAGTACAGAACCACACCTCACTATACCGAAGCCTTGCGCAATCTAGTCGAAATACCACCTCATAATTCCGAAGCAAGAGAAGAATACATCTACCAAAAATGGCCTCATCAACGCGGTGCCTGAGACCCCTCCTTGCCACAGCGCAGCGTGCTCCTCGACTTATCACACAGTCCGTTCTTCGTCAACAAGGCGCACAACGGTTCCTGAACACAGAAACTGCACCCGTACTTTACTCTGCACATGCAACAGTCAAGGGCGCGCGCACGGGGTATGTATATATCGTTTATAACCAAGACGATGTGACTAACAATGGTGGCCTCTTCAACCAGACATGTAGAAGGCGACGACCTCAAGATTGGCCTGACGATGGCCAAGGCTCTTGGAGGCGCAGGTGTAAGTATCCCCCTTCCTCTTTTCAAAGCTCTCATAAAGCTCACATCCACTAGGACAAAGGCAAGACCAACCCCGAAGAGCTCTTTGCAGCAGGCTATGGTGCGTGTTTCCAGAGTGCCATGAATGCGGCGGCGGCGTCGATGGGGATCAAGATGCCAAGCAACCCAGAAGACAGCATTGTGAACTCGACGGTGCACTTGGTGGGGGACATGAAGAATTTGGACATGGGCATCCGCGTGGATATGAAGGTGTCTATCCGAGGGCTCAAGAAGGACCAGATCCAGGAGGTCGTGGCGAAGGCTGAAGAGATCTGCCCGTATAGTCGCGCGACAAGGGGCAATGTCAAGCTGAACGTGGAGTGTGAGCAGCTGTGATTGATCTGAGGGATAGGAGATGAGATAGGATGAGACCTGGGTACGCTACATTATTGATCCTGCCGAGATGAAGCTATATGCCTAATCAAGCTGTAATATTCTGAACTGATTGACAAGCTTGGGCCCGGCTACAACCTTGGACTGTGTGATATATCCACACCAGATTGTGAAGTGGTACACATCTCCGCACATCAAAAGCACACCGAATACTGTACGGACCAAATACTATCATTCTCTATTCATCTCACGCTACCCAGCGACACAAGACTGGACCTATGTCCGTGCTTGCCTTGTACACAGCTGTCATTTACCTATTGCGAGGCCATCTAATCGGAATCGATCGGAGATCAAATGTCTCGAAGAACTGGCGATTCGGGGCCGATATCGTTATTATGTTACCAGATGGTCGGGTCGAGCAGCACTATTCGGTCATGTTACCTAACACGGACCAACATAGCTCGCTAGATTGGTCAATGAGCTGGATCTACTTGGTTTGATTCACGTCCATGTTGACCGCAATGTTGAGCAACCTTGCTGGTCAACATGTCACACCGTAGTCATATGGCCCCGCATGACGAGTCAGTGATGCTAGAGGTGAAGTGAAAGAACTACCTGCAGAAGACAGCGGCATGGCTCCTTCCACGTGGAGATACTGAGGCGGAAAGCTGCATGTTCGCCCGCGTCCGACATCGTTGAGGGAGGCATATAGCAGGTATTTACCTGCAGTGTCTGATCTGGTGTGTGGTTTGACAAACTGACCGAGCGGCTACACAGGTGTATCTGTGCTTTGCAAAATTTCCGGTATGTGAAACTGCTTTTATTCCGTATCAATGAAGTGTGACTCCGTAAGGGGCACCAAATAATGGATGTAACCTTGCAAGTGCTTGCGGACTAAAGCAGGTAGAACTGTATACGGACAAAGGAAAGAGGAGGTAACAGGCGGGCGGCAAGAGGACCTCGGATACATGCAAGTACGGTGCATGTACGAGGGCTGTCCACGTAGGAAGTATGTGTTGGTAACGCGCCTGCAACCTCATGGAAGGCTGGCTGGCGTCCCAACGTCACAACCAATTTGTGACATTTGTGACCAGTGCAGATTGCACCTACCTACCTAGGGTCTGCCAACATAAGCCATAAGCCATCGGCCATCAGCCCTCAGCCATCATTTTTCTTCTCCAGCTGAGGTTGGTTTTGCGAATCTCTCCCAGACTGGTCGGGTGTCTCCCACATCCACCAACTCACTGTCAGTCCCGCTCTTAAAATCTTTGGAAGGTCCCAACTCCGTCATTTGACTACCCTCATTCGTGTGATAGGTCCCGACTCCCCATCTCAAGCTTCAGGTGCTAGGTAGCTATAGCTACCCTGCCTTTTCCTGCCGCATTGTACTTTCCCAACCTTGTTATTACTATACATGCATGTTAAAACGCAGTTGGTGACAGTGGCATAGGCAGCGTGCGCCGGGGATGGATCACCTGCATGCGGCGTAGCATTCCACCCCTCATCCCCACCCTCTTCCGGCTTCCTTCTCATCTACGGCGCCAACAAAGAAGCCCTGCTCCTCCGCATCCTGACCTCTTGAGCCTCCAAATCTCAGACTGTGCGGGTAGATGCCACCCATCTGTTTGTTCTTCCCTGATACTGCCTTTGACCATTGAACGCTTCTGTCCAATCATCATCAGCCGGCATACGGCATCCTAGCAAGACCGAGCTTCATCTGAGCGGCCTTCAACTTAAAGCCTATTCTATCGCACAATCATAATCTTACACAAACTTACACATACTGTTCTAAAATAAGATTACACTGTATCACTGATACAGTCGTAGTCGTGCCTTGATCCCTGTCGTACATACATATCATATTCTGTCTGATTATTGCAAAACCTACATTCGCTTCTTGTGGCTGGATAATCGATTGCGATCTCTCTGAATCAACATCCACCCGCCAGATTCTGTTCACCAAGACGTGAACCCCCGACATATCTCGAGCTTAGTTTGAATGGCGCATCATGGCCGATACGCCTGCTTCGACACAGCGTACTCGCCGCCAGTCTCTTGATGTTCAATTCAACGCTGCCCTTCTCGACTTTGCTGCCGCCTACATGAAAAATCATCTAGAGCGCTTGGCCCTTGAGTGTGGCCAGCGCCTCGAGCTTCAGCTGCTGCCGAAACTCCATGCCGTCTTGCGTGAAATTGACCAGGAACGGATCTCCTTTGAAGAGCAGAAGCGAGATGCCGTCACTCGACTACGGGAACACCTAAGCTTACTTTCGTTGGATGCTGCCGTGATTGACCATGCTGTCAGCCAGCTTCATGACATTGTACCACCAAATCTTCCATTCGCCCCAACAGCATCATCGTTGGCATTGTTTGCGGCCAATTATAATTCCTTGAATGATCCTACCGAGCCCAACTCATCAGAAGACGTCCGCCACACGTCCGATGAAGACTCAGGCAGTCAAGCTCCCGTGTCACCTCGATCAACGCCAGACATTGTGGGACAACCCGCGAGAGAATCAAGTACTAAAGCTGAGGAATGCATACTTATCACCAAGTCTACCACTACTTTTGAGAGTGACGTCCATACCACCACTTCAGCCCTAGGCCATACTTCAGCCTCTCCACAGAAGCGACAAAAAGGTGATGAACAGAATGAGAGCGATGTGTCGTCAAAGCGCCAGAGGACTGATAATGAGCAGGTGGGTCTCCAATGAACAGCTGTAAACTTTGTGGAACTGACAAGGGACCCGATCAGGTATCGGGAGAGATGCATCCCCGAAGACTGCGGCTGCGGCGAGTTGCATTTCCCAACCTAATGACAGGAGGTACGGCCCCGAACCCCTTGCTCCATCCCATGAAATGCCTGTGAGCGAATCAGTGTATTCTACATGTACCCTTTCATGTGTTCCAACATGAAAATAACGATACTAAACCTTTTTTCTGTTTAGAATGCATGTTTCGCCATGCCAAGATGGAGGGGTTTTTCATCATCCGATGTGACTACTGCAAGCCAGGCATTTTCAAAGACGCCCCTCTACGCTACAATAGGGCCTTGAAGCATTTTCAAAAGCATGGAGACGCCATCCCGGAAAACATGGAGCTGACAAATGAGTATATCTTCGAGAACTTTGCGCTCCATGGTAAACACCCCTGCAATTCCCCTGTCACTCTGGCCGACTAAACTGATTCTCAATAGTGGAAGGCGATGACATGGCCAGCGGGTATTGGATCAGGGAACATGTCGGTGAGATGCCTCACACATGTAAGTATCACGCTTGGATATCGGGTTTCTTTAAATTAATGAACCTTTGCTAACTATTGGCTAGTTGTACCTTCAGGTTCTGCTGGTCGTCCCGGATCTTCTGTGTCCACTTCTCAGTCGGACCTTGCAGAATTCAACGTGCGTGATTACCAAGAGCTTGAGGATACCCTTGATCCTTCATATTCAAAGTTGCGAGAATCACTCCGTGCCCGCGAGTCGGATCGTGAGACAGAACAAGAGGAGCCTCGCCGCGCGCGGCGTAACGTACCGCGACCAGATTACGCGGAAATGGTTGCTAATAAAGACCCCTGGAACTCTCCTGAGTTCGAGATAGAGGTATGTAGGCGATAGCAAGCACAAACGGGCCACGGATCTAACAAAACTCTTAGACAACAGTCAAAGCTGTCAATACAACTCAATCTAGCAAATTTAGCAAGCGCAGACTGACAAAGCATGGGATTGACTCTTTCAAGTCTAAAGACGACAAGAAGTAAGATAGATATCCCCAATGTCACAGCCATTGCTAACCATTATCAGGCCCTTTGGGTACATGTCTGACCCGTGGCCCCGACGCTCGGCTCCACGTTGATTAACCAGCCAGAGACTTGTTGAGCCTGGGTACAGAGCCCGTGTACGGTGTACAACGAAACATCTGGTGATAGGTATATTTAACTGGACCGATTTGTACCCAACTGTACAATATTTTGCTACTTCGAATTACAAGTGAGCGGGCACGGCCCAATATCGGGAACGAAATTAGTACTATCAAATAGCGTTGATCTATACAAATCGTTAGAATCACCGTGTCACCTTTCAGTAAATCATCATAAAACCTGTACGTAAGTAGGTATGGGTTAAAAATCGGAAGATCCATGTTTGGAGTCACGCTTCAAGCACACCATATTATGCAATTGGCTATGGTGCTGTATTATTTCACCAAACCTGAAGGTATCATGTATCAACATGCACATCAAGGTACGGTGGATAGTGCATCCTGCACCCTCAATCTAATACTCTAAAAATACCTATCAATAGGTCACTGAGGCACTTCATAGCTTACGGTGTTTCCAGCTCGACACACAGGAGGCGTGGTTCATCATATTTAGCGCCAAGAAATCATTCCATTTGCGTTACAGCTTAGCTCGCCCTGCATGGAGACTATCGAAATCTTTCGTGGTAAAAGGCACGTACTCGTCTCCTTTGCCATTGTCGGAGATCCAAGATAACGTATCTCCATTCATCTGGGCCGGATCGATACCCGACTTCTTCAGAGGTACCTTGTCTTGCTTGTTGTTGTGCGTCGCGGACCTGGACGAGAGCTGGCGCAGGAAAATCGGCACGGCGTACTTCGGCAAATGCGCTCGGGCGTGTCTGGGTGGAAGTTAGTGACTGTCTATAGGCTCCAAATGCAGGAAGTAGGTAGGGCATAGCTACGGCGAGTTCCTGACAAACAGTAGATGGACATGTAATAGCGTGTCAATGACAGAAAGGGGATGGGAAAAACTAAGGGGCATGCTCACCTCAACAATCCTCCGTAATCGAAACCTGAAGCCGCTTCCTCTTGAATATAGACTGCCGCCATGCCCGCCTTCCCATCATGTCCCGGCAGCGAAACCCCATATACAGTCGCCTCGCTGACCCCAGGGTAGCGTCCCAGGACCTCGCTGACTTCCGCCGTGCTAACGTTCTCGCCCTTCCACCGGAAGGTATCGCCCAGCCGATCGAGGAAGAACCACCGGCCGTCGGTGTCCCGCCGCAGGGCGTCGCCCGTGCGGTAGTAGCAGTCGCCTTTGCGGAACACGTCGTACACGTACTTCTTGGCCGTCGCCTCGTCGTTCTTGAAATACCCCGGGAACACAGGCGTTATGGTCGGGGGCTGCTTCACCAGGATCTCGCCCCCCGTCTCGTAGGGCACGCGCGTCGCAAAGCCGGTCTTGGCGTCGCGGATTATGTCGCCGGTCTCGGTGTCGATGGCGACAGGCACCAAGATGCCGTTGAAGCGCCACCGCGAGATGAGCCCGTGGTGCCCTACGCTGTGCGCGCGGAAGTCGCCCCGCGCGGCGTTGTCGAGCGGCAGGATGCCCTCGGTGGAGTTGAAAAACTCGTGTATCGTCTCGATGCCGAAGCGCTCTCTGAAGGGTATCCAGACGTCCGGGCGCAGCCCGTTTCCGTAGATCGCGCGCACGTTGTGTTTTTTATCCAGCGGGCTCGGCGGCGCGGCGAGTAGATACCGCAAGGTCTCGCCCACGTACACGAACCACGTCGCCTCGGAGGCGCGCACGTCCTCCCAGAAGCGGGACACGCTGAACTTGGGCGCGAGACAGAGCGTCTGCCCCGTCAGCAGCTGCGTCATCCCGCTGATGCCCCCCGTGCCGTGGTACAGCGGCATGCAGTCGTAGTAGCGCTCCGGCCGCCCGCGCGCCGCGTTGTCGCTCGTGGGCGTCACGTTCGGAAAGCCGCATTCCTGGCTCGCGCCGTGGATAAAGCCGGCCGCGGCGGGCACGATGCACGCCTTGGGCAAGCCCGTGGTGCCGCTCGTGTAGAAGAGGCCGAAGGGCGAGTCGGGCCTGACGTCCTTGCGCAGCTCGTCGGGCGGTCTCGTCGCCGGCGACGCGGCGATCTGCGTCTTTGCCTCGGCCAGTTTCACAATCTTGACACCTTCGGCCTCGAGCTCGCTTTCTACAACGTCTAATCGCTCTAATAGCTCCTCGGGCCCGTCGGCGAAGACGATCCGCGGGCTGGCGATCCCGAGACAGTGCAGCAGCGCTTGCTTCGTTAGGTTGTGGTTGATCAGCGCGGGCGCGGCGCCGATGGCCCAGAGACCCATCCACGCGAGCACGAAGTCCGGGCTGTTTGCCATGAAGAGGGCCACGAGGTCGCCGGGCTGCACGCCCTGCGCGAGGAAGAAGTGCGCGAACTGGTTTGCGCGCGCGTATGCGGCGCCTCGGGTGTAGGACCCGGGTGCCTGACGCCAGCAGATGCATTCTTCGTTGGGGTTTGCTTGGGCGTATTTCTCAAAGAAGTAGTAGGGTGAGAGGCGGTGTTGTTTGACTGTTTGTTTGTTAGGGTGTCCGAAGGCGTGTATTTATATATGTGGGTGAGTAAGTGAGTTGATGAGTGAGTGGATGAGCGAGTGAGTGAGTGAGGAGGTGCGAGATAAAAATAGTTGGTGGATAAAGTCGATTCGTACGTACGGGCCTTCTGGAACATCTTATTCCCTTTGCTCTTGGCTCGCATCATCTTCAGGTCCTGCCTTATGTGATACTTGCCATCGATGTATGTGAGGCCTGCGGCGGTGGCCGCGATGCCAGCAGCTTTTGGTCATCCATGTTAGCTTCTCTGATTTTCCCCTGATACTTCTTGTTATGTTTAAAGAGTATTTCTTGGCTCATAAAGCTTTGATGACACACTGCCAGGATGGAGAAGCGTCGTTCACCTTTTCTGGGCTTGGAACATACCGATTGTCGCCATCGCTTGTTATCGCTGTTGTTTGTCAACAACGGCTTACGTAGGAGTTTCACACCGTTCCAGAACCTAGCGTCCCATCTCTCAGCCGACAGACAACCTAGCACAATGAATGACTCGGGGTTATAGTAAGTATCGAGATCAAAGAAAACGGACTCGGGCTGCGATAAGATTAGCTCTCCCGCGAAAAGCACGAATCGCGTATCGTCCGCCCTTGACACGACTTGGAAAGCAGCCATCTTCGGCAATGCAAAAGAGCAAAGCACCTTATATAACGTTTCCTACCAGACCTTGGGCTTACGGCCCAGGTGGTATAGATACCCAGGCCGTTATTAGATCCCAGGGGCAGCGAAAATAGCCGAGCCAAAACTTCGGTTCGCACCATCTTATTGGCCCGCGGACGGCTCGTTTCGTCGGGTGCCAGGCATTGAACCACGGCAGTTCCTGGGGAACTTGGGAAGCTAAGCCGGGTGAGGTGGAGCTTTCGTGGCACAGATGTCGAGGGTGTTGTTGTTGCCCCTGGCCTGTCAGTAGGAAGTTAATTGTCTGCATTACATCACTGTGCACCAACTGTGCGATGATTGCGATATTTCTTGTAAATCGTCTTGTATCTTGTATTGAATGTTTGCGACTCTTGTAGCACTGCGCGATCAATTGGATTGTTCAGTATTGTGGAGGTCTGTGAGTAAGCGTGGTGTGGGTCGACTGGGAGAAGGGTGACGTTGACCGCCAGGGTAGTAAATCTATCTCGAGCTCGATTGGGCCTATATCATGAATCTATGCTCAGCTCAAAGCTAGTTTAGTCTAACGATGCTCCCAAATCTGAACAAATTCATCCGCGAGAAAAGACATGCATATGTCCCATGATTTTCGTGTCGTCAATGGCCGAAGTCAATCCGTAGGTTTCCGATCAGTCCTCTGCGATGAAGGCGTCCTTAGGGGGAACGAATGGTTCTTCTTGCGCCTTCGCGGCCAGGGTCACAAACCTACCCAAGTCAGTTTCCTACATTGGCTGCCAGTTCAACGAGTCCGACAATGAAAGGTGACACGAAGGTAAACCGATACGGCAGGGGAGGATATACATACTTTGTATGGCGACCCAAGGCGGAAACCTCGTCTTTCTGGTTTCGAAAGGTCACGGATGTGTATGCTAGCGTCTTGCCAACTAACATGGACGTGCGTGAGTGACTTCATACGTCTTCAGTTCTCAGAAAAGGAGCATCTTACTCCTGTCACAGACGGCGGTGCCTGTGAGCTTGTCGCCAACTTTGCCGCCGCTACTCAAATACGTCACTAGGCGCGTATTAGCTCTCAATGACTCCTAGATACTCCATGCAGTTTCCCAGTCCTGTCACGAGATAGAAGAGGTCTGGTAGCGTAGATCGGGTGATTTACCATTCAGATCGGTCGAGACGCCAGTTGCGTATAGACCCGTGGATGCGACAGCAAGTGAGCCGCCCAGGTCTACTAGGCTGGCAATTGTGCCGCCGTGCAATGTGCCAAGTCGGTTCTACGTGAGAAAGTTAGTTTTCAACGATTCAACTATGCTCGTTTGGCAGTGTTAGGAACCTCACTGTGTGGTCTTTGGTGATATCTAACTCAAAATCGACTTTGCCGTGAGTAGCGCTATTGACTCTGAACTGATGGCAGATTTAGCTGAAAGCACACAATGTTTTTCTTGGATGCTTGAAACCTACATTGTTTCCCAGAAGTCTAAAGACCAAAAGGTAAGTTCTATCCTACGTATAGAAGAAGAATGCGAGAGTGGTGTGGCTCGCTCACCTTGGTTCCAACCCCGACTCGGCTGTGAACGACTTGAGTACCTGGAATTATATCCGTTAAACCGGAGTAGGTATTTGGGACGATTGACGGAGTTGAGACTCACGGATCGGACAAACTTGGTTGGCGACAACGCGCCTTTAGGTAGGGCCGGCATCATGAAAGTGAAGCTGTTCCCCTCAAGCAGTATATACTTAGTGGTGATCTTGGCTTGTCAACTGCTTCGAGACGGGATGCTTGACTTGGCTTCGGCTGTGCAACGTTCAGCACACATCGGCCGTAGACATGCGCAGTAACAGTTCCGGTCTAGGTGACTACCTGCGAGAGCTCCTGCTGGTGGTGGTTGAAGGGGGCCGAGGGGGCCTAGATGGAACCTAGAGCGGAGGCACCTAGACAACGCCAGACTCAACTATCGACACTAATTAACGGGATCCCTGTCCTGGAGCTTCCCTTTTCTTTTTTTCTCCCTTAGCCGCTCGCAGTCGACGGTTCGACAGCAGCATTGCGCGCGCGAACCCTTTCGACGACCGTTTCGGCTTTTATGTCTATCAGTCTTGTCTGCCATCTACTCTGCGTCGCATTGACAAGGTATGGTGTCGGTGCCGATCGAGTCTGCTGAAGGTCCAGCAACAGCGCCCATGTCCGAATCAGAGACACCATATACCAGGCTGCACATCACGCCCTTCGACGAGTCGCTGCGAACTATCGTCATCCCCTCGTCTGTCCTTCCACACGCGCGCAATATCTCCTACCATACCGTTGAGACATTTCCCGAGAAGCGCTTCGGCTTTGTAGATCTGCCCACCATGGACGCCGACAAACTCAAAAAGAAGCTGAACGGCGCTGTTCTCAAGGGCTCCAAAGTACGCATTGAGACGGCCCGCCCTGAGTCCATACCTGAGCCGACACCCGATTCCGACAACGGAGAGTCTAAGAAGGAGAAGAAGAAGAAAGACAAGAAGCGGAAGCGTGAAGCTGATGTTATCGAAGGGGTGCGTCTCGACGATCGCAAGATCAAGCGCGGCTGGACCACTACCGAGCAAGAGATAATTGAAAAGAAGCGCAAAAAGGCCAAGAAGGACCAGCAGGATAAGAAGGATGGCAAATCTCGGGAGCATGACGAGAGCAGCGACAGGAAGGACAAGAAGAAAAAGAAAGACAAGAAACACGCCACCATCCGGTCCAAATACACCGATGAGCCCGAGTGCCTATTCAAGACCAAACTCCCCAACACCGGCGCTCCTCCTAAAGAATTCGCAGAGACCGACGAGGGGGCCTCGACGACCCCGAAGAAACGGAAGCGAAAGAGCGATCGCGAGGTCGTAGTGCACGAGTTCGCAAAGACAACCAAATACCCGACGTTCCTCAAGTCCACCTCCACTCAGGCTACGACCGAGGCGACTATTTTCACAGATGGTGTTGGCTGGGTCGATAGTGACGGGAAGGTCGTGGAACCGGTGAAGTCGAAGAGACGGCCAGAAGGCATACCGCAACCAGCGCGTCCTAAGCCTCAGAAGGCGGCACCTACTCCTCAGAAAGAGGTTGTCGACGAGGATGACGATGAGACCAGTAGTAGTGGCACATCCTCCGACGATGATGACACTTCCAGTTCCGGCTCAGATTCCGAGAGTTCAGATGAAGAACAAGACACACTAGTTACACCTAAGAAGCTCAAAGTCGACACTGCAGCCCTGAGCAGTCCCGTCGCCACCGCAAAATCCGAGTCCGCAAGACCCAAGTCTTCCGGCTCCATGACGAGTCTCTCTATTCAAATACCACCGAACACGCCCGCGAAGAAGATCCACCCCCTCGAGGCCTTATACAAGCGACCACAAGGAGACACTACGCCCAAAGCTGATTCCGAGGCTCAGCCCTTCAGCTTCTTCGGCAACGAAGATGATATCGAAGAAGATGGTTCATCGATGGCGCCTACCAGCCAGGCCCCCATGACACCATTCTCTAAGCAGGAGTTCGAGTTTAGGAGCACTCGAAGCGCTGCGCCAACACCCGACACCGCGCACCCTAGCCGTTCCTTCAACTTCTGGTCGCAAGGCTCGGGCGCTGATGAGGGTGAGGAAGACGACGTCGAAGGGTTAAAGGACGTTGAGGAGGAGCAGGAACAGGAACAGGAAGACGAAGATGCCGACATGGCGGACGGGGTCGCTGCTGGTGGGTCGACGAGTCAGGCACCTGGCAGCGATTTCCAGAAGCAGTTCTGGGATAGCAGGGGAGATCTCAACCGCGCCTGGAGGAAGAGGAGGAAGTCGGCAGCCAAGGAGAAGAGGTATAGGGATAACAAGGCCAGAGCGGAGCGTGCCATTTGAGGAATAACCTCCGAACAAACTGCATCGTGTTGTCATATTGTGGTGGCAACTCTCATCAAATTTCAGCGTCTTCACAGGCATAGCACAAATCATATCACAGCATAGCATGAAGAAAGTATAATTGTAAGGACTGTTTTGTATTGATTAATGAGTGAATCTGGAAGAAAGCAAAAGAAGTGCTGTCTATCGAAAACCCTCGCAAGACCTTAAATCAACGATCCGTTTCCTCCACCTCAACCCCCAAATCTAGGAATGTTTTCGAACCCATGGTTTCAAGGCTACTAGGTGTATCTCGTGGCGAAAGTCGAAATTAATTGATTGATTGATTGTAGGTTTGTTGGCGTGTAGATGAGATGGTGGTGGAACCGAGGATCTCAAACCAGTCGCTTATTTGCCGCAAGAGCAGCCGGAGCCGCAAGTGCCTAATGGGAGAGTGATTAGCAACAAATTCACTGATACTGGACTGGACCCTTATAATATGTGTTTGGGCGGAACGTCGCTTCGTTATAAGTGAAAAAGGATCAAAGGAACAAGCAAGGGCCGGGGGTGTTCTCGGCCGCGCGCGATAGCGGGGTAACTTGCTCAACAGAGAGGTGAGAAAATTGAAGCTGGATTTTAGTTTGACTTACATCCGTCACCACCAGAGCAAGTGCAGTCACCCTTCATTTTGGCTGGTTTGTTGAGGTCTTGAAAGACGGTAAGAGGTTGAAGTTTGGTTTTGCTTGTTGGATTTGATCTGTAGATCTGGCGCTTGAAAGAAGAAAGAGAGAAGGGTTCTAGAGTTAGGGCCTCGGTGAAGGTGCCTTTTTATAGACAATGGAAAGGCTCGAGATGGCTGCTACTTACTTTACTACCTGTGCCTGTTTAGGTAGTGGACAGACGGATCCATGCGCCACCCACCAGATAGATTGTAGAACCAGACAGGCGAGACAGGCACCGCAGGCACCGCAATCCACCGAATAAGCCCGCGCTAGCAGCCAACAGGCCAACCAGAGCGTTGCTGATTGGGCTGGGCGTGGGAGCGGGCGCCGATGTCACTGCGTGGTTTGTGCCGTTGTTGCCTCCTTCCCTCCCCATCTGCGTGGTTTGTGCCTGCGCGCTTTGTGCGTGAAACCCCCTCGACCCCCCATTGTGGCCGCGCTCGCCCGCTGTGGCCGCGATCGCCCGACGCCACCCGCCCCCCCGGCTTGCAGCCATCTCTGGAATAGGCAGTAGCTTCCCCTCGAATCCTGAGCATGCCTGAGGAAGCTGCGAGGGACTTGCCGGACTGCTCTGTGCTAACCGCTAACCTTGGTAGGTCCCTTTCCACACGAGCACACCTGAGGTACTGAGATACCTAGGATGGCTGCAGGACATTGCAGCGAACACAAGTCACGCCGCGAGAACAGGCTCGACAGGCACGAGGGGTGACATCAGGTCGGGTCTGGCCCGTTGTCCCATTCGCCGCCCGGTCCTGCAGCATGCACAGGAAGTGGAGAGATCGTCGTGTCTGTGCTCCTCTGACGGCTGGGCTCCAACTTGCTCTCTGTCGCCTCGGCCTCGTTGGCCTCGGTTCAGGTTCTCTTCTCGGAAACGACTATGTACGTCTGGGCACTGCTCCAGAGACATGGCTTTTGCCCACGCTTACCCACGCAGCCAGGGTCTTGCCAAGCGTCCCTCTTCTTCGCTTTCCATTCTCTTGGTCATACTCGTTGATAATCGTGACCATCAACCCCGAGACAATACAGCATAACGTCAGCAAAAGTGTCGATACCCTCTCGCATATGGCCTTTTGTCTGCTTCGTGCCTGGCTCTACTCGTGTGTCGCTTTCTGCCTCTCAGCTGAACTCTCGCTTGTCAGGTCGCCGTCGTCTATTTCTCCGGTGGCTTGCTAGACGCAGCCGTGATTGGAGCCCTCTGCTCTCCCCACCCCCCCTTCACATCGTGCCAGACCCCACGTGGTTACCTAACTACTCCCTTGGCAAGTTGGGGCTTGCTATTAGCATCGTTGGCGCCGCACCGACTTCGATTGTGTGAAACATCCGGTGCTGGCGAACGGCGAATAGCGAGGCTCGGGGCCGGCCCCCTCTCCTTGCTCGAGTTGTGTTTTGCTGATCGGGATGACGCTGTGGCACACGAGCAAGGACTCCTCCCCGGAATCGGTATCGACCATGGTCCTGATGGTGGCTGCGGAAGGGTTGCGTCCTCGGCGTCTATGCTTCGATTATTGGCAATGGCGTCCGTATCTCTGGATCCTGGCGCACCCTCCGTTGCAAGTGTGTGACACACAGATCCGGGGCAGCGGCCGGTTTAGAGAGCCATATGTGCGTAATCGCCCATCGATAACCATCGTCACCGGCGACTCGGCTATCGCACAGTGACAGACCCCCCCCCCCCCCCCCCCCAATGCCCCCCTGTGCCTTAGGTCAGCCCGCCCCGTCAGCGGACAACCTTGAAGACGCGCCTTGGTCAGCCATTGTTCGGTGCGTAACGCGGCTTTTGCCTACTTCTCGACCCCGCCCGCGATGTAACAGCGTAGCATTGTAGCTCCTCGATCTTCCGCCATTGGTGTGCTTGTCAGGCTTCTCCGGTGCGAATCTGCCCCTTCGATTGTTCGATGCACTCAACTTGAGGCAAACCCATCGCTCGGACATTATTGCTTCGGCCGTTGCAAGCCGAGCCTGGCGCACCCATTATTTACGATTCGATATGAGATCCATGCCTGTTTGCTTCGAGTATGTACTGCATGGTGAAGTATGTCTTCCAGACCGGGTCACCGTGGTCAGCAACTAGTGTCGCCCTTTTTAATATCACCGTTGCCTTCATGCTTGCGTTTCGCACCATTCTCTGCAACGTGCTGGGTTTTTTTGGCGGAAAATTTGCGGTGAGTACATTTCGGCGTCAAGAGCGCTACCGACGCCTCAAAAATTGAAAGTTTTGGTGTGTTGTAAAATTATCATGTTAAAAAGAAAACATCCCTCCGGATGGATCTTTACGCTCCATGGTGAAATCGAAAGGACATCGCACGTGATACCTCAGCCTGCATCGTGCTTGTGGCGCATGCCCATGAATCTCTCGGTCGAAGTTCGGCTGTACGACAGCTAGTCGATAGCTATCCGCATGAATTGAACAAACGGACGCAGAACGGGAATCGGTTGAGTTGTGTGTCAAGGGTAGAACAGCTGGCAAAATTAGAAGTTGTCGTATAAATGAGGAAACAAAGTTAAATTATGCTGTCGATCCGACTTTCGATTTATATGTCTCAATGCATCTCCTCGGTTTCGTCACTTACCAGCAAGGTCCTCACCCAGACCCATCAAACTTGGACGCCTACCTGTCATGGGAACAGCAGTGGTGGTATCTTATCACTGGACATGTGCTACTGATGAGCTTTGACCGCTTCTTGTTTTTATTATGCCTCGTTTTAATGTTTTGCGTGCTGTTGGGTATTGCTGCTACTCTCTCGAGTTGGCGTAAGTGTATGAGGTCGTATTATGCATTATTGCAAAATTGGATGCGGCAGAGCCAAAGTTGCCCTCAATCAGCCTATCCTCCTGGCCGCGAGTATGTCAATAATATATTGAAGGCTTCAGAAGCATTCCTCGCTGTAGGAGCAGCTCTGGCGTACTAGGAGATCGTCGGCACAGTCGGCCGTTAAGAAAGGCCGTCAAGATCTGCTGTGCTGCATTAGCGACTGTCTTGAGGTACACATACTGTGTTGCGTTGACACTGTTAAAAGTGCCTGTCTCGTGTATCTTCAAACTCAAAAACCCACACACTGACTGCTAGAGCATCAAAGTCAATAGTGCCGTGATCCCTAATTTTATATGTCCGCTTCGCTCATCACTGTGAACGACCTACATTGCCTAGGTAATCTTATCAGATGCCTCAAGGTATATGAAGTTGATATATGGCTGCTACATTTCTGAATAGTAGATAGAGTGGTCTGAATCTCTTATTGCTTCTTTGTAACGTTCAGAATGTCTACTTGACTCCTCATCCCTCTGAAGTTGTCCGTAGCCTTCATCTTCTTGCATCGGGGAATTCAGCTCCGAGCTGCATAGTACTGTATTACTTACTGGTGGTTGCCATCAGACTCTACGTTGATATGATTTGATAACGTCCGATGTCATTGCCCCAAGTATCATGCCTTCGTATCGTAGTAATTGCTAAGGAAAATGTCGACACAGTGCAAGTAATTAAGTTGCACGAAGCGCGCGAGCCAGATGCAACGGATTGCTGGCATTGGGTGAAAAACAGTTCTCTCGTACATCTGTGTGAACTCTATCGATCAAGGGCTTGTAGTACGCGAATTGAGAAAGAATACTAAATTATTCTGAAGGACCCTTCCGTCCAGCTCTCTACCCCTCTTTAGCAATCAACCGTCAAATCTCGCCATACCCTTACATCTTTAGAGCTCCATTGCTGGACAAGTAATTGCATCGCAAGCTCTTTCCAAGATCGCTTCAATATACTACAACGACCCACCTCGAAAACCAATCAACTCGGTCCAGATCTCACAATGTCTGACGAGGAATCTTCTGACAATGGCATTTTAACCGCCGAGGTGGCCCTAATGGTCACCTTTGTCGCTTCGGGTGGAGTAATCATCTTAGGGCTCCTTGTTGTTCATTTTTTTGATGGGTGTCGCCAGCGTTGGCGAGATTTCAAACCTACACGCACACGGGCTGATCTGGAGAGTAATCGGAATCCGCCTCGTGATGATGACAATCCTCCCCCATATGTCCCTTAAGAATGGGTACGTATCAACTCCGATGACTGGTCACTAGATGGGACGGTGGATTGGGAAGATCTACTCAGCAACAATTACTTGTTACCGAAACATGGACTAAGAAATTCTCATACTACAGGCATAAATAAAAAAACATATCAGACCTCTCCACCTCCCTGTCGACAATCGTCGATGTTTCCGAATACCAATCTCGGATCGTTTTACTCTATGCGGACTACAAGTGCGACGCTCTTTCCAAATTACATGGTACATAACATTCCATCTCGGAGGCTCGTACGTCTCGAGGGCTCGAGCGAATATCATGATGTTAAACTTGGGGCTGTGCAGAGTTGAACTTCCGATGTTCGTCTGTTGGGTGTGAATAACAATAAACAAGGAGGTTGTGCTGTTGGGATCTAGTATCGTGGAGTAGAACACCATCGTCGCTACCGAATCGGTCGTGACGCATAGACATGACAGCTAAGCATGTTCCTTCTTTTCTTAGTTCCAACTACCCAATCCAGAAGATGTATCAAGATCCCTATTTTTGCAAACCCCATCATAATCTTCCTATATTCTTGATCATAGGATGGGAGAGCAATGAAATTCCCGGCCTCCCAGCCCTTGTTGGGTTTTCTCTTCGAGCCAATATATTCGATGCAGGAAACTCTTAACAATCTTTGTCTTTGACTAATGTATCATCTTTCTGCTGTGCACCTCTTGACCCTGTGTAACTGCAGACTAAGGTACTTTCCCCAAACACTAAGTTGCCAAGGGAGAACCCCCATACGGGGTCCCATCCTTCGTTGTGAAATAATTTGTTACTAAGCTTTCATCAAATGACTTTAGCCCTCAGCCCCGTGGCAGGAAAATCATTACCGCTGAGTCACTGACGCGACACGACGCTGTGCAAAGCCTCTGTCATTATACACCGCCTTTATTCAATTAATATTACGGCTTCCAGAGGTAGCCTCGGCTTCGCCTTATGATAACTCACAGGCGACTACCTTATAACAGTCTTGAATTAAGATAATTATAGTATCACATACATGAGGTTTCTTGTCAGAAGCCATCCGTAAGTTTTTTTACTAGGGATATTGTCACGAAGAAGTGGATCTATACTCCGTCCCTTAGGTAATCCGATCAGGTGACGAGTATTCCATACGCTCACGCGTATAAATAGCTACTTTCTGTTCCTTTTATACACTTAGAAACTTACCTTAGAGATCATCTGAATCTATACCTATGAGCTCCCTACCAGAGACTGCACTGGCTTTACTTCTATGAGCTATCACGCATCCTAATACGTGACAGATATCGATACTGCAGTCAGTCTCCGATGGATTCCAATCCCTGACTCGGGTCCATACAACTGCCCGAGTGTGCTGCAATGGCGAAAGCCGCACTTTTACACTGGCGCGGCTAATATCCGATGTTCTTCTTGCGATATTTACCAAGGCGTGAACATAATATCTCAGCCGTTGGGAGGGCATAAATTCTTTTCCCAGTTGGACGAAGTTGTCTGGATGAGAAAAGAGCCCCAGAAAGCCGTTCCTTTCTACCACTCACTATAGCTAGCTTTCGTTACGAGAAGAAGATTCAATACGCCACTCGCTTCAGCGTCAATAGAAAAACACTATTTGGTACGAATATCCTTGAGGCAATGTCCAGATTTGGGCTACGCGGCTCGAGACTTGTATATCTGCTTCGGCTATATCAATGAACGCTCATCACCATATCCTTGGTCCACCGCGCGTTATCGGAAGAGTTTTTGTATGGTTGCCTAAAGCCAAGATCTAAGTCCGGTCTGTCTTATATGTTTGCTTGGACCTGCCATTTAGAGCATTGAATGTTTTCGGGACCGAGACACGGCCCAAGTTATTGGTCACAATACGACAAAGGTTGGCGCGGGCGAGAACGAGAGAATCATATCTCATTCTGTATTTGATTTTCTGACCCTACGGACTCTGCTACTTACAATCTGCATCATATCTTGATCTTAGGTTGGAGGCCATCGACGACTGTTATAGATCCTGCATGTAATAATCCACCCTTGTCATACCCATTGTGAGTGGCCGATCTACATCGCAGATCGAAGTTGAGGTATCCCCGGAGCGAGTTATTGAGGGGTAGAGCTGCCAAAAATGGATCACCCTACCGATATCAAGGGACTGCCATACCTATCTATCTGGCGACCGCCCTCCACGGTATCGTTCAGTTGAAAGGATACAGAAATGTGATGGCCGATGTGAGATATTTGCAAAATAACTCTAACCTCCTTCCTGATATAGGAACAGGGACACCAAGCTGCCGTTCACGCCGTTGACGAAGACGCCGGGGGTTATGGAGTAGGCATCCCGATATTCCTAATTTTAGACTATCGACACCCATGCACAGATCGCATTGACCTTCCTTCAAAACCTGATGACTAATAGTTGAGCACAAATCTGGACTTGAATCCCTCAACGATATAGAATCTTTGATTTCACTACTAGAAAAGTCCATCATTTTTGACCTTGATTGTTTAAAATCATCATGTTAGGTTCTCGAACAATGACTTGTACGTTTTCATCATCCCTGGCCTGTATCAGGACGCCAAGAGCTTTCTAGCTAAGACGTTGGAGCCGTTGGCGGTATTAAAGGCGTTCCGTTACAAAACTCTAATGTGCGGTTGGAGGCGACGTGCATATTATAGATGTCCGGAACGTTGCAGAAATTGGAAGGAGGTTAAGCTTTGCCCGCTCCTAAATACCTGGATGTCACCACGAAATTCTGTGCCGCAAATCATCCTTGAGGTTTGCCAAGGCGTGAAGCTCAATTTGAATTTCATGTGAGGGGTACCAACTGAGATCTGAAGCTCCTAAGTAACTGATGACTGGTAACAACAGGACTAGAAGACTTTTTTTATACGTCAAACATGCAACTTTCCAGGTATTCCCAAGTGCGGACGAGTGAACTTACCGTGTATAAGTGGAAATCTTATAGACCTCAAAGTTACACGCGGGCTAGAGTTCAACAGAGATGAGCTGGGGATTCGCGTTTGCAGAACTAGTCGGTTTCAATACAACGTTGTAGACAGTCCGTACAGCACTCATGGCTCACTGGAGGCTGGGACCACGATGAGTAATTTCTGGGATCGCGTTCTTGGCAATGTGAGTGATCACATTGCTGTTTTTTCAACTTGTTCCTGCACAGTCTTGACTTCAACTTGACTCTCAATGCAGGTATGACCTCAACATATTACAGTGAGATGGGCAATAGTCACCTCAAGAATTTGCTAATCAACATCAATATTCACAAATCCTGATGACTAAATTTGCAGAAAGTTAGTGACTGTGTGTTACGATACCCTTTCACGTCCGTCAGTCAACCTGGCTGCATATTTTGTGCCTCCCATCCGCTTTATCAGGCGCATTCAGCCAACACTACTTTTACGTAATATGCAGAAGAATGGCATGCTCCAACAACGTGAGCCGTAATTGTGTTGTCTCGGCACACATGATCCCAACGAGAACTGTCAACATTCTCACTAAACCATGCCACTCAATAGTCTTATTAACGAAGACGAGAAGAGCCCTACATAAGTCTAAGGAACTCTTGGTCCTTCCTGATTCAATGCATTTGAACCAGGACACAGGTGCGGTTGGAATGGGCAGCTTGGCACATGGTTCAGTCTTGGTAAGCCAATCGGCTAATAATCCGACAGGAACTGGATCAGGGGTTTGGGCGTTGCCGTCGCCACAAATTGCAACCGATGTGCAAAAAACAAAATGAATCGTTTTGAAGGACTGTTCTACGTCTCCAATATCTTGTTCCGTCCACGCGGCTGGCATTTTACCCCAGACCGAGAATTTGGAGGGCCAACGAGGGGGCACTGCAGAAAACGGCTATACTGGCATGCATCAATGGACCTTCTAGACACATATTACTGTTGCAATAAAATTCTAGCGAGAGGGTTAGCCGATTAACTAAGTAAGTACTTATATGACACGAGGCCCCTCACAAGATCTTGTGAGATGCAGATATGGAGAACAGTAGAGAATTGGTCTCAGACAACATCTTCTCGACACCATGACAGTTTTCAGGACTATACGCTCGCTATTTACGGGCCTCTTATTCTTGGGCACTGTTGCTTTAGGTCTGAACTCTACAGAATATGTCCAAAATCGATATATCGTCGAGTTTGAAGATGGCCATGTGAGTGCGCCACGTTGAAGTGCTCTGTTGAGACTTGGGAGTTCTCAAATCGCCTTGACTAATCGACACGATTAGGATAATGCGGCCGTGGTAGCCAATGCTCGGGCGCAAAATCTAATCCCCACCGCGCATCTCACCATCTCGAGCAAAATCTTCAATGGCGCATCGTACCAGTTCGAAGAGGGCAATGAGGAAGCCGATGCTGAGGCCACCATCAAGAGGCTTGTCGAGCTACCTTCAATAAAGGCTGTGTGGCCGGTCAGGAAGATTCATCTTCCTAATGATACCATCGAGAAGGTGGGCCGCGACATCGACATGGCTGCTGCTGTCAAACAAAATCATAAAGCCTTGCCCGATGGAAAGTTTTCTCCTCATGTCATGACGCAAGTCGATAAGGCGCACGCACAAGGATACATGGGTAAAGGCATCCGAGTCGGGGTTATCGACACTGGTGTAAGCTTGAATCTTCCAAAAAGCATGATCCGTTTACTCCAATGAAGACAATAGAGGCTTACCGGTTGATTGATAACAGGTTGATTACGATCATCCCAGTCTCGGTGGCTGCTTTGGAGAAGGTGAGCTACTCTTCACGACCCTTGCTGTTCCAGACTGACTGGGGACTTCCTTCCAGGTTGCCTGGTTACCCACGGCTACGACTTTGTAGGAGATGGTGACCCTTTCGGGGAGCTACACCCTAAGGCAAAGTACGCTTCTTATCTGGATACAGATTTAGAAGAGCCATTGATTAATTTTGGTGTTATCAGTCCCTCTCCGGATTGCAATGGTCACGGCACACACGTTTCAGGTAAATCATCCTCGTAACATCGATAACCGACAGTTACAATTCAACGGTAAAATGCTGAAAATGGTATCAGGTACTCTCGCCGCTCAAGAAGACAAAAATGGATTCCGTGGCGCTGCACCTGTACGTGCTCATACTTGAGATTAGGTCAACGATAACTGATGGTTTACAATTTTCAGGGAGTGTCCTTGGGGATGTACCGTATCTTTGGTAAGTGGTTCAATGTTTGTTGACTACCGCTTCGTTACTTGGTGCCCTCAGCCTACATGTCTAACTGCAAATCCCGACCCGTACCAAATGCACTGTCCTGTACGGAAAGTTGTGGGAATGAATGACAATCGATTAAAAGGAAACTAATATTCATGTAGACTGCGGTGGGAACACGGCTGATGATCTGATTCTTGCGGCTCTTGCCAGGGCCGTCGAGGAGAAAAACGAAATTATTAGCATGTCAATTGGCCACGCAGGAGGCTGGCCTGAGGATATCCTTTCTGTCGCTGCCGAACGAGTCATCAACGAAGGAATTATTCTGTATGAACTCTCTGATGTGGCGATACTCCAATGTGTAGTATTGCTAACATCCTCATCAGAACCATCTCCAATGGAAATGAAGGCTCTTCTGGCCCTTTCTACCAGAGCTCGCCAGCTTCTGGTAACGGAGTTCTCGGCATTGGTTCGGTGAACAACGCTGATGTGGCTCGAAGACTCGTCAATGCGAGCTACAGTGTCGGAGACTCTGACGTTAGAATTCCTTTCGGGTGGACAAAGGGCTCTCCAGGAAACTGGGGTAACGTATCTCTTCCCTTATACGTTGGTGATACCGGGGATCGTAGCAGCGCCAACTGCAACGAACAATTCAACTACGCAAGAAACCTGACAGGGCAGATCGTTTTGATTTACGACTCTTGTCCTTTCCCAGAGCAGGCGGCGGCGCCCGCGACCGCTAAAGGGGCTTTATATGGTTTGTACTGGAACTCCGACAGCCCAGCGTACGTATAACGTTCCGCGTTATAGCTTCTGTGCTGCGCTTGTGCAGAACTGTTAACAGGTTGCTACAGAACCGCTGAAATAAATCTTAAACATCGTGACAACTGGGAAAACTTGATCGCTACAGGATCGGTGAGCGCACAGTTTGTGTGATCTGTGAGATTTCACTCCAACTGATATGGGAGACCAGGTACCTGTCGAGGTTGCGGAAACATGGCTTCGCCTTTTTAGAGATCAAGCAAGGGACATCACAGTGCACATTGAAGACCCTGAACATCTAGAGGAATAGTAAGTCCATCTATCCCTTCATATAAACAGATACGAATCGCGTTTGGTCTCGGCACGCGCGTCTTTTCGACTTGAAGTTCTGAACCAACATGCCACGGAAAACTTTGACTGTGCCTAGTCTGCTTCAACACTCACACTTTCGCCTTTTTACCCAATCAGGTTGATACTCATAATATTTCAACAGTCTCGATATTGTTCCTTACGCTGAGGGAGGCGTGCCCAGTTACTTCAGCAGCTGGGGTCCTACGAACTCACTTGGTCTCAAACCTACCTTCGCAACCCCCGGTCACTATATCCTCTCAACTTATCCACGAGACATGGGTGAATACGCCGTTCTAAGCGGTACTTCCATGGCTGCCCCACTGGCAGCCGGTATCGCGGCACTCCTGCTGGAAGCGCGCCCCGACCTCAAGGTTGGGGATATCACAAATCTTCTCACCTCAACCGCGAAACCTTTACCAAGTACCTCTAATGCCAACTCGGTACTAGCCCCGGTACATTTACAAGGTGGAGGCATGGCTCAAATATCTGCGGCTATCAACGCCAGCGTGATACCGAGCAAGACCGCATTGCTACTGAACGATACAGACCACTTCGTTGGGAGTCAATCTTTCAAGCTGCGCAACACAGGATCCGAGGATGTGACATATAGACTAGGTCATTTGGCAGTATCGACAGCCTACACACTGGCTACCAGTCTGCAGTGGGTAATGACTCAGGCTGAGATTGAGCTGGTCAAAAATGCTGCACAGATCAAGTTTGCCAGCGACGAGGTTACGGTGCCCGCTAGGAGCGAGGCCGAAATTCAATTGGACTTCACACCACCCGAAGGGCTTGATACCAAGCGCGTACCCGTTTACAGCGGGTATGTGACTCTCTCGGGCGATAATGGCGATAAATTGGGCGTGCCGTATCTTGGTGTAGCTGGAAGGTGAGTCGTCTTTTCGCAAATACGACCCGTGTACCCCAACATTCTTGATTCATTGCTCATCGGCGCCCCCGGCCAAGCACATTCCCATCCATTGGCTAAACTATAGCTAATACTGTATTTGCGCTCCTTCAGTATGGCCAAAGTTGAGACTATTAGTCATCTTCATGCGTCCAGCAGCCTCAGCAACCCGTTATCTCCTATTCCAGAGGGGTTTGAGTACATATTCAATAGGAACGCCAGCTCAAACTCCCGTGAGATCACCTTGACTATACTCTGGGAACAGTTGATGGCCTCGAAGAAAGTCAACGTTGAAATCCACTCGGTCAACATTGACAACTCTACGGGTGCTATCACGCTCGGCAAAAACCATGGTAACATCCAAGATGCCCCGGAGCTATACCTGTCGCGCACGGAGAGTACGTATGGCGTCACGCGTCGTTTCCGGGGTGTCCTCGCTAGTGGTGAGATGATTGAGCCCGGCAACTACACTGCCGTCGTGAGCGCTTTGAAGCTCTTGGGGGACGAAGAGAACGAGGACGACTGGTCTACGAAGAGAACCGTTTCGTTCGGAGTCAAATTCAACGAGGAGTAGTCACAGCCTTTTAATAGATGGCGATGTCACGGGACGCTACCACATCCCATGATCTGAGAAACGAACTACAATTGACATTGGACTAGCATTGTAATTATTTGATACAAGCCCATCGAGGATACACAAGGACTAGATTATGAGGGTAAAATGATTGCCAATAAGTTTGATACTCGTGAGATCAATAACACTGAACTGAACTGTTGACCCATCAGCAATCGGAACTCATTTCTTTTACTTTTTAGGAGACAAGAATTCCCCGCCCGAGACCCCTGGCTCCTTTCACATCCTTTGTACTTCTTATGTTTCCGTCGATCCATGTCGCTACATATTACTATCGCCCCTACCACGATGAGTGATTTCAAGCGTGAGTAATACTAAAAAGTAGCAGGTCCCATGATCAACAAAATCCAAGGGCACTACGGACTATCAAATGTTTGATGCATCCCATGACTTGCGAAAGAGTTCACCCCGTGGCACTGACTTGTCGTGCTTCCACCTCAATGAGCTGATTCCCTCAGTTTCGTTCACCTCGAATTCTATTTTGTAGTATTCGTAGTCTCGGATGTACTGGCCGCGCTTGACAAGCTCATCGTAAGTCAAATTCCATACGAAGGTATCGTAGTGGTAGTGTCGGAGGTAGTATTTCTCCTCAGCCAAGCCCAAGAACTCTAGGTAGAGAGACTTGTCTTCCAAATCCAATTTGATGTCGATGAACCAGTTTTTGATGCTGTTGAAGTACCGACCGCAGTAGATATCTAAAGATCGTGGTTGCGTTCCTCGCACTTGTTCTTGACAGAGTCGCTGTTCCACGACATGCATTTTCCCCAATTCCCCCTTTACACATTGACTGGCCAACAGAACGTAGTCTTGTGCCGGTTCTCCGAGAAAGATGACGTCGATGATGAGTTGGCATATCCAATCGGCTACATCACACAAGCCGAGTGAGTTCTGCAGTACGACAACCGCCGTTCCGCTCTCTGGAAGTAGATAGATAGCTGCTGTAGTACCAGGCATGTTCCCTCCGTGCCAGATAGCTAGTTTGCCGGGATAACGTTGACCCAGCGTAGGAAAAGGCTCAAGGACTCGCTGATTACACCCGAAATTTAAAGCTCCTGGTAGTTGCGTCCGGTTCCAACCGAGTGCATATGTCTGTTCGAGGACACTTTTCGTACGACGCGCGGTGTGTGGTCGGACGATGGTCGAAATCTGACGGATTGGATTAAGTATGTGTGAACCGGTATCGTCAGTTAGTACTGGCTCGTACCCTAGCGAAGATATTATATCCTTGCCCTCGGGAGTAATTGTGTGTAATGCTTGGAGGTAAGCCTTGCTATATCGCAACAGATCAGACATCGATGTTCGTACAGATTGTCCTGCGAACATCATGGTCTCGTTCGAGGCATTGCAAAATGGCAGTCTCCATGGTTCGCCATTCGAAAGAATATTGTACGGCACGGCCACGTTGTCGTCGTCAGGCTGATGAGTGAAAGAGCGTGTCATACCCAGTGGCTTGAATAACCTTTGAACAATAAAGTCGCTCCAACTGAGTCCTGATACCTTCTCGATCACCAAACCAGCAATGTTATAGGCGTGGTTGTTGTACATGTAGGTGCCACGCACAGGATGGATCTGATCCAAATAGTCGAAAATGGGGATTGCCTGGTCCTTGGGCAACAAGATACGATTGTTAGATTGCAAGTAAAGCGCATCGGCCCAAGCCTTTCCGGTCTGGTGACTCAAGATATCGCGTACTGTTAACTTGGAAGTATATGTCTCGGTAGTCCGAGATAGGTCGGGGAGGATGTTATGAACAGGTGTGGTCCAATCCAATAGACCCTCATCAACCAGCATCCCGATAGCAGTGGCAGTCATTGCTTTAGTGAGGGATGCCACATAGAATATAGTGTCACGGTTGACCTCCATTTGATTTTCAACGTCGCGAAAGCCATGGAAGCTTTCGTGGATTATGGCGTGTTCGTGGATTACCCCGATCGAAAGACCGGGTGTTCCAGCAACCGCACGTATGGAGTCGACCAACGGTGTGATTTTCCCCAGCGGCTGGGCATTAGCATTTGGTGGGTATGCCATCGTGGTTATTGGCTGCGTCAACACTATAGAGTGAATGAGCCCTATGAGAATCAATTTTGATGTAGAGAGAAATTAGTCCCCAAGGAAGAGAGAGGTTCGGTTGGAGGTCGCTACCTACTTATGAATTCAGATAAGCACAAAGCTTTGTTTCATCTCAGTACGACAGGAAGTACATCAGTTTAAATATACCTTGCCTCGGACACTGGTGTTACATCATTGCCCCTTGACATACATCCCTTACATCGAACTAGTAGGTAACCACGTAAACCCCCCCTCCCTGGGTGGCGTGACTTTGTGTGACATATATACATTTGTTTGAACTGCGAATGATCAATAAACTTGACATTGCAGCTCATATTCTTCATCTTCAGTGTTTTATCTTAAAGCAAACCCTACCATCTATCAGCATAACTGAAAATGGCAAGAAGCTGGATTGTGTGCGCTACTGATGATGTATGGCCGGCCTTTCACAGGGTACTGCCTTTTGAAGCAAACCAGCCTTTAGCCTCGTCAATCCCCATGCCCGAGGTCATCAATATGCGTCCGAGTTGATCCACGTCGTCCGGCTCGGCCGACTGCACCAGCTTCCAGAAATTCCACGGCGGGGCGACGAGGTGCTTCTTGGTCCGCCAGGCAATTGCAAACTCGACCGGGTCGCGCGCCTTCCACAGGTGCGCCGACAGTGTGAGGTTTCGGCAAAGAAACGCTCTCGTATCGTATCTCGAGGTGTCACCATGCGGTGCTTGTGTGAACGCTTGCTTGATGGCCGCCATAGTCGACACATCACCTGACGTGCATGGATAAGCCCCTGGAGGAGCCATGTCGGCCGGAGGAGAGACAGAGTCGGATGCGAATGTAGTAGTAGTAGAGGAAGGCTTCTCGGCCGAGGGCGATGGTATCACGGTAGAGAAGTCAGCGCGCATGACAGATTGCAGCTGGGTAAACAAGATAGACACCAGGATGGTCCGCCGGAGCGATTCATGGAAGGTCCAGTCACTATAGAGCGCGCGGGCTGTCGTTAAAGGAAACAGTGGGATGTCCCGGGAGGCGCCCGTGACGCTGTCGTCGTCATCCACTAGGTCGTGTTGCACATATCCGATTAGCGCTTGGGCTGTCTCGCCTAGCGAGTAGATCGTCTCCTCCGCGAGGGCACGCCCTGTGCTCGAGTCGTCGAAGAAAATCATGATCTGGTAAAGAATGAGGGCGTGCATCCGTGCCATCATCTCCGAGACGCTAGATGTTGGTATCGGGGTAGACAGGAGCTTTTGATATCGCCGCTCTATAACGCGTTGAATCATGAACATGTTGTCTGGGTTTTTGGCTCGATGTAGGGCGCAAGCGCCAAGTGCATCTGATCATTCATGTTAGTCTGAAGCAGGTTACCAATACCAAGATGGCTCGCCTTCATCCAACGAAATATAATCCTTGAATTCATCCTGCGTGGGACAATAGTTTGGGGTTCATACCTTCTAAACAAGAGGGCATGGAATCTCGATACAGAGCCGGATGACTCCAGGGAGTTCCGCCCTCTTGTACCATGCTCTCTGGCGCGCCTCTGAACGTATTGATAGCGTACCGCAGATGCTTTTCAATCCACTCTGAGGCCGCACGTAGAAGCTGTACTCTTGACAAGTTGGAGGTAGTAAGTGATGGCGACCACACAACCACAGGCATTGAGTCTGGCAAGCCGAGCTGTGGAGCTGGTGTCGGTGGTATCGCAGCCATTGCGGAATCCATATCATCGACATTGTCAAGAAACTCCAACCCTGGGATGGTGGCGGTCTCATCCAAGGGGATTGTTGAAAACGAAGGACATGAGTCTTTGAAAGAAGGGTTTAGATTCAGGTTGAAGTCGAAGTTTGACTCCCAGGTAATAGCCATGTCCGGCAAAGCGTCTGTCAAGAAATCCGGAGGTTGCGCATTAGATTCTACCACCGTGGGTAATGGAGTAGCGGCGTCTTCGCTACGATTTTGACTCGAAGGTTCGGTTCGTGCAGCATACAAGCACTCGATCTTTCTCTGCGAACAGCGAGAGCATGAAGGTTGACGGGCATCACATCGTCGCTTGGTCTTGATGCACGCAGCGCACTGCAGCCATGTACATGTAAGCAGCCATTCTGAACGAACACAACAATGAGAAACTCGTAATAACACTGTGGTAATATTCTAAAAGAGACTATCCAACAACATAGTAGGGAGAGGAGGGGAAGTATGCCCTGTGTGATGCACAGTGATGAGGGAGGCTTACGGATTTCCGCCTGGGTGGCGGGTTTCCACGCTCTATTGCTGAGAGGGAGGGTCGCATTTTGCATTCGCTCTATATTAGATCGCAAAAGGATGCCCAAGCTGAGATTTGCGTAGTCTCATCATAGGGCGGTGGCGTCTCTAAATACCGTTAATCAGTCCTTGGATAACATTACACATTTGGGATGAAGAGATAAATACCTGGATCGTCGAAAATCCGCGTTCTCAATTGTCTCAGGAGGTACGGCACCCTAGGCACCTACCTACCTATAAGGTAAGCACAGGTTAGGGGCCTGTTAGTCGGGCGGAGTTCCGCCAAAAGCAGGCCGCAACCGGGGTTCCAAACGTGGCCTACAGCATGGCAGTAGTAATCTCACTGCACGAAGTCATAGAGTAAGTACTTAATATGAAATATAGAAATGTCAGGGTTCGTTCCATACTTAATCTGCCACCACACCATGATTGCTCGTTTGAATGTGATTGTAGACTGTAAAGAAGAAAACAGTTTGATTCCAGAGTATCTTTCTCAATCTTAGGTAAGTAGGTATGTAAGCAAACCATCCTGAGTGGCTGGCGAGTCAAACCACCTCTGTCTCGGTTCTACTAAGGCATATAGTGCCAGACATTGCAGCACACTCGCATCTAGAGGCTCATCATAGCTTGGTGAAATCTTCGTAATTTCACCCTATCGATATTGCAAGGAACATGAAGTACAATACAATATAAGACCTCAAACACTTGAACGTAATGCGACGACAGCAGAAAACTTAGTGTCATCTCTCATAATCAGATCGTGATATTTCATGCGAGCATTGCTGCTACTGCTATAACGGCATCATTTCATACAACGCCTGCAGACCCCTTAGTGGCAGCATGGCAGAAGCATCAAATATCCAAAACTCAAACCAGTATCCCAAAATTCCAACTCCAATGTGCATGATGTTTCATTTCAGGAGGTAGGTAGGTAAATGCCAATATGCAAGGGTTCAAGGGGGTATCACACAAACTGTCGCAAACCAAATGCCAACACGCAACCGCATCATTCATTCTCCTTCTCCTTCTCCTTCTCCTTCTTCTTCTCCTTCTTCTTCTTCCTCTTCTTCTCCTTCCTTTGCTTCATCCATCACCATCACCTCGGACAGTCGCTGACCACCTAAGCACCACCAACGCCTCCATCTTCAAGGCTCTCATCCCAGCCACCTGTCGAGAGAAGCCACTCGCCCACTCTCTCCTTCACGCCTCGCATACCATCGCCAAGCGCACCGTCCCACTGGTCTTGGACAACACGGACCTTCTCTTTCAGATCGTCCGTCAACCGATCGCGCTCGCCCGATCGCTCGTCCTCGATCGCGCGGGCATCGCGGCCCTCGGCCTCGCTAACTTTGGAACGCGCGCTGACCAGTGCCTCCTTGACTTCGTGTAGAAGACACAGCAGATTGGTCTGGGACTCGATGAACTGATACGTGCTCTTCTCCGCATGCAGCAGCAAGCTGTACAGATACTGCAGCGGATGTTGATGGTACGGCGGGTTCTCCTCAAATTCCGCTGGCGGGATCTGGATTTGGAAATGCACGTCGATAGCGGCCGGGATCGTGTCGAGCAGTCGCTTCAGCGGCGGCGCAATATCCCAAAATGCATTGAGCTGCATGTCGACGCCGCGTATCACGTTTTCCTCGACCACATCCCTGAACTCGCGCGTGCGTTGCAGCACCTCGTTCGCGAATGCCGCCTGTCGCTTGCCCGCATCCTCGGCAAAGAAAGCTTCGGCATGACGCAGTTTTTCCTCATTGCCTGACAATCGATAGGGCGTGATCACCATCTCGCGGTAGCGGTCATTCCGGTCGCTTAGCAGGTTATATATCTCGCGGTGCAACGCCTCACGCGCCTCGAAGATCCACTTGAGCAACGTGAGCTTTTCGAGCAGCTCTGGTTGTTCGTCGCCTTCCTCCTGGGGCATGTTGGGATTGGGCGCCTGTGTCTCGACAAAAAGACGCGAGCGGAGTTCCTCGAACAGCGCAGTGGCCTTGGCGATGCGGCCGGTGAGGAGTTCGTTGACGGGCCCGATCACGGCGCTTTGGAACCGCTCAAACTCTTTCCGCTCCAGGTCTTTCGACTGCGCCTTTTCAGACGCCTGCGCATCGGCTTCTATCGCTGCAGCCTCTGCGTACGACATGTTGCCCGAGGTGACCTCTTGTTGAAGGTTTCCGCGTAGCGTTTGTTGACGTTTTGAGGCTGCTTCTGCGGCGTCGTCGCGTGCTTTTTGGCTGTCTCGCGCGAAGATTTGTTTGGATGTCTCGATTTCGGTGAGGTCACTAACTGTTCGCACGAGGGTTCGGATTGAAGTCAGTTCTGGGTGGTTGTTGTTCACCGCCGGATGATGTCGGGGGTACGGAGGTGGCAGCGTGACAAGCCGGGACACGTCAAGATGGGATGGGCTCGGGGTGTTAGGTGCTGATGATGCTGCTAGGGATAGGAACGATTGGCGGAACGGGTGCGGTGCCTTTGATGACTCTGACTCATGCCAGCCAACCTTCTCAGGAGGGTACTCGTCGGCTAGGTATCCCTCGCTTGATCCCGAAGGACCGGACATGTTCTCAGATGTGTCCTGCCATTGCAACGCTTCTCTTGCCTCCTTGGGGACACCCATGTATTTCGATTCCCGACGAGACCTCTCTATCCGGCCACCCTCGCCCATGGAGTCTGACTCCCACCAGCGACTTGCGGGTCGTCCTCGAGAATCCGCTTCGTCGCGTGTATTTACACTCATACTCAGAATCGGCGAGAGGGATGGCATGTAGCCATTCGAGTTCCAATTCGTGTTGATTGGAGGGGGGCCATTAGGTGACAGCACAGCATTAGCGGACGGCGGGGCAGAGCTCGATTGCTGTTCGCGGGCAATAATCATAGAATTGCGATTCGATTTCGTTTCCGACATTTGTGGTGTCCAGTCGCTCATCTGCGAGCTATTGGAATCACGTCTAGCCTTCATGGGGCGGAAAAGGTCTCTCGTAAGATCAAAGATTTCGGACCCCATGGCTCCAATAGCGGAAGAGTATCTCTCACGTCTCAGCCTAGACTCGTTGACAATGAAATCAGTAAACAGTTTTACACGATCCGCATCGGTCTTTGCGGAAGCTTCCTTGTCGGCAAAGGTCTGGAAGCGCTCAACGGTGCTTTGACAGAATTGCTGAGCTGTTTGGCTCACAACGACTTGTTTCGATAATGGCTGGGCGGTCATGGGAGTAGTCGCGACACTGTTGATCGAGCTATACACTTCTGGTCGGACATGCGACGAGCTGGAGACCGATCGACTCTGCGGGGGTGGCGTGGGCAGCGCTTTTGGTGCTATAGCATGCCTTGTCTCCGTACTCATGAATGGCTTTTGCGGGTGGGGGGAGAAAGGTGGTGTAGCCGACTCGGCTGGCAGTCCCGCCGAGGCCCGGGGAGTCGAATGACGAGAATCACCATTATCATCAGGAGACTTGGAAATCTCGAGTACCGTTTTCCCCGCACTCCGCGGTGTTCCACGCTGCACAGAAACTTGTCGAGATTGGCTTGAACTCTGAGGGACCACAATATCGGAAAGTCGTTGTGCATCTGCACTCGATTCGGCCCTTTGGTGTCTGGTCCGACTTTCGTTTCGTCTTTCGCGTAGAGTTTTTTCACCTCGAACCGCACCATTTCTGTTCAGCCCAGAGTTAGGACTGCTACCGGTGGCAGAGTCCGGAACTCCAGGCGTCGGTGAGCTACCCAACTCGGATGTCTGAACAGTAAGTTCGGGATGGTTATGTGGTGTAGAGGTCTGTTGTCTTTGTTGTTGTTGTTGCTGTTGCTGCTGTTGTTGTTGATCTTCATCCCAGTTGGCCGGGGTTGGAGGGACAGGCCCTAGAGCAGTAACGCCTCCGGGGGGCGGACGTCTCGTCGGCGGAGAGACAATAGGAGGATTTCCACTATTCGGCCTATTCAAGCTCTGGGACCGAGACTGCGAGGAAGGAGGGGGCCCTGGTGGAGGAGGGGGCAGCGGCATAGCTGGGCCCCAATGTGACTGAGATGCCGATCTCGACCTAGCGGAGACGGGTGTCTCTATCGCACTTGCAGATGCAGCTCTACGGGCACTGGGTGCTATTCCTGGCACAAGACTATCGGCTGGGTCCATCGGCGGGGGTATGCTAATCATCAAGGTGCGTTGTCGGGCAACAGAGGGCGATGAGCGAGGGTCAGGACTGGGAACGGAATCGGGGTGGTCTCGGTCTCTCCGCCTCGAGAGAGACGGCAAACCAAACCGTCTCTCACGGGACGCTCTTCGGTCCGTTGATCCAGGCGGCGGTGGGAAGTTTTGGGTTACTGGTTCCGGCGACGGTCGGTGGACGGCCGATGGTGTACGGGCAGCAGACGTGTTGGCCGGGGGTGTCTCATAGTTGGTGGGAGCAGGGCGCTGACTCCGTGGAGGGGAGTATGGAGGCGGGGGCGCCGGGGCAGCAACTTTGATTTTGTCAGTACGATCGCGCATAGCTAGAGTCGGCGGCATACAAGCTTACCGGCAGATGGGTCACGATATACGGGCTGAGCAGGATATTGATGCGTCCTCTCGGGGCCAACAGCAGGCGAAGGAATCCATTCTTGGGGGTTGTAGGGCTGTATCGAGCTGGCTGGTGTTAGGACGCCGAGGGTATGTGGCGAGTTGACGGTTGCAGCTGATCGGGGAGTATTCATCTGATTATGAAAACCCAGGGCTGACGTTAATAATGGGTTGAGATTTTGACGCAACCGCGAGGTTGTATCACGCGCGCTGCTCATTGTTGCGATAAGAAAGATGGCCGTCGGTCGACACGACCAGCCGGTGCCAATTCAATTAAATGAGTCGATTAAGCAAAGCAGAGGTCTTCTATACGGCTCGACCGCCCTTCGAAAATCATGCGATGTCGCCAGATTGGTAAATTCTGCCCCCTTCTCATCAACTCGTGTTGTTCGGCTGAAAATTCGTGACTCCCGTGAACCGCGGCACTATTTAACGGATTCACCACCAGTCGCGCTCATTGCCGGGTAGTCGAGTCGAAAAATGCTACTGGTGCTGCGACGGCGGGATCGATGGGCAGTTTGGGTTCGAGCTGGTAAGCAAGCCGGACGTGCTGCGGCAGGAAGCAAGCTATACTGCGCAATGATTGATGAGAGTCCTCATCGAGAGTAGACCCTGGCGATGAGGAAGAGAGAGAGCTGTAAACGGACGTGATGAGACAGCAGTGAGTGACACATAGGGAGTGGGGGAGGTATTCTAGTCTCTTGGTATCTTGGCAGATCTCTGGTGGATTTGCAGCAGTTAAACCTCCTGCATAAACCGGCGCGGGTGTTGCAGGACAGAATGGCAGAAGCCAGTCCGAATCTGGACTAACGACCGCCCGAGATGGTGAGAGGCTGGGATCTTACTTTTTGACCGAGGAGAAGAGAATACTGTAACAACGTTTGGTCCTTAACAGGCAGGCCATCGACTAGGTATCTTGGGCCTACGTGCGGCGAGGCACGAATGTGTATAATCTACCTAGTGCCTACTCCTAATATGCATCTATTATGCGAAAGCAAGGAGGGTAAGGAGGCTGGAAGAGGAGCAAGGAGAGACCTGGTCGAGAAATACACTACCATCGGGCTAGGTTGTACTCGATGTAACTTGAAGATTAAGATTCTCGTGGGTATTGTATCTATTTGGACTAGGCCACTCAGATGCCTGGGTGCTCTCTGGTTCATTCGGCTCTTGTTGCTGGTCTGCCTGTGTTCCTGGCTCATCAGCCGAAAGGGGGCCTTCGCCTTGGATTTAGGCGGCCCAAATGTGAGGCCATCTCTGCTGCACATGCAGCTGCTCGTCGACCGTGCCAGCTCGCCAGGCGAGCCAGGCATCGAAGGGATGCGGGAGGCAGCGGACATGGCAGTTTAGCCCCCTGCTAGTCCCTCTGCCGACGATTGGGCCTCTGGGTCCCGTCATGGTCCAGGACGGACCCATCCCTCGCCGTCTGGGGTGTATGCCAGGCTATATTTGGATTTCTAAGGGATGCAGCTATTCCCATTGGCCTATCTCTCGAGGCCCCTCCTACCCCTCGTCGTGCCTGGCGCTTACACGGCAGCAGACGGTGGCCCAAAAAGGTGATGACCAGAGTTGAGGACACCACACCACTGCACCCTCCATTGCTATTTGGGCCATTGGTTTTTCCACATTTGACTATCTGACTCGCACCGCAATGGGGATCGCCCCGGATTGTCAGTGATACGGACCAGGCGTGCCAGGGCTCACAGCTTGTGTAGATCTCCACTGTAGGATTGTATTGTCCTACCACACGCCGCGAGGGGTCAAGATGATACTAGTCGCCTGAGTCAGACCGCTTGCCGTCCGGGCCGCTGCAGGGTCACCAACCTTTACGATGGTGGTCAATGAGCGCACGGGATGAGTGTCACAATGTATATGTAATACACGACGAGAGTCTCACTGGGGGGTTGGCGAGGCTTCGAAGGAAAATCCCCCATCCAATTGTCGGTTCACAACTTCACCCCTGTGATAGACGATGACACGTTCAGCTCAAAGAACAGCGAGGTGAAGGCTCTGTGAGATGTGACTGTTTAGTACCTATGTATCTATGTCATGCAGCACGCTGATTGGATTGGCGTATTCTATGAGGACTCCTAGGTAGATGAGTATGCACTCACCCTAGCTGCCTGGATATGGTGGAGCTTGACGATAGTTCCATGGAGCGAGTCTAAGTGAGGTGAGGTTAGAGTTGAACCCCGCGACCAAGCGCGATAGGCAAGGTACCCCGTTCCGTTTGCCTCAGTTGGCGCTTGATACAGTACCTACTTCACGGTAGCGTTCCGGTAGGTAGGTAGGCAGCTATACAAAAATAGAAATAATGCAGGATACCTAGCCCATCTTGAGAACCCGTTGGCCGAGACAGAGCCTATCGAATTTCTTGTGGGACCCTCCCCGCTTCATAGGATCAGGACATCGTTGAAGCATGATCAGATCATCAGGGAAGGCTTAAGAACAACAGAATACCACCTGAACGATACTCGCCAATCGCACACCGCACGAACTGGTCCCAATCTTCAAGAACCCCTTGGACTGGATGACTTTGAATGAAATAGGTTCAAAACATGAAGAGTTCAAGACATGTGATTGTGCACGCAACTGTGCCCAAAGCAAGACATAAGGACCCGAAGTGTGGAGGCGCCGGTCTCGTGAGCCGGCCGCTTGGGTCCATCTGCCTTCGTGAACAGCACAGGCATCTCGCAGACTGCATGAAGAACCAAACTTCCAACAGTTGCTCGATCGCGGTCGCTACCGAATACTAAATATAGAAAAGCTTCCGAGTTCAGCCCTGGATGTCTCCCCCCCCCTCTGCCACAAACTGTCAGTCTGTATAATATCACCAGGCTCTTGATTTCCCTTATTATCGCTATACCCTGTTTTCGTTCGATATCGAAGAGTACCTAGGTACTATCTTGGGCGGCAATAGCCGCTGAAGCCATCCATACCTTGATGCTTAGCAGGGTAGTTGTTATGTCAGCATTTGCATGACGTGGCTGCACTGCTGTACTACATCATGTTAGGGTATTATGGTTGAGAATGAAGAGCTTGAGAGATAAAATACAGTGATTGTCTATACCAAATTTACTAGTATTACTGATTCTTCTCATCGGGAAGCGGTGAGCTTATTCGCGCAATAGAACCTCGCACAGGATGAGGTTGGTTGCAAAGCTGTTGAATCAGGTCATCTAAACGAGATTGGATGCGCTCAATTTCCCGATATAAAAACTGTAGAATGCTCGAAAATACTTATTCCTTCTCGAGTACACCGCTATTACAACCAGAACATGATAACATGGCGTTCTTGGGTGGTGTTATTGGTCAATCGACACCTTGGCTGAGGCTGATGTGGCTGGGACGTTTGTGGCTCAATTTACATAACTTGGCCTTATGCGTTAAGGATTGAACTTGGAACCTATGGATTCACCTAGATGATGCGTCACAGACAATGAAGAAAGGTGCGATTTACCATGGCGACTAGCGTATACGAAACATTATGTCAAAGGTGTGTTGCAATTGACCTCGATAATATCTCCCAAGTGCAACCCGAAAGTCTGGAGGATGAAGAGCCTTATATGATTCTGGGAGAGCTCAACAAGGAATGGGAGACATCTGCATGCTCTATGTGCCAATTTTTTATATCAATAATCAGAAGTCGCCGACATACAAGCCTGAATGTCGACTTTGGAGTGTATAAGGGAAGAACCATTTGGCGATCCACCAAAGCTTATAACAACCTTACGTCTCGAACCATCCTAGATATCAGGTCAGTTCACTGGAGTCTTTTATTCCCCATTCTGGCAAGGCTCGGAGGCATGAATTACCGTAACAGGTATCTATGCTCCCGAGACACCTGCAAACCCATGTTTCACTAGCAGTGTCTTTACTATAATAGGCAATTATTGACTCCAGGGCGATAAATAGAGCCGTCGGGAGCCCTATTGACCGCAATGAGGCTTTCATCAACATCAGCAAGGCGCCAGAGTCACCCAGTCTTCTAGATGAAATGCGCGTCGATTACAATTGGATCAGGCAACTGTGTCAGCGTTTCTATACACCCGGGACGCATCGACCCGAAAGCGTAGACGATCTTCCTCTGCTCGTGATCGACTGCTCAACCCGGAAACTGGTGCCAACTAGTCAACAGTGCCATTACATTGCCCTGAGCTATGTCTGGGGTCAGTCTCCGATAGTCGCCGTAGAGGGCACGCAGAAGGAAGGTGATCTTCCCGCCTATCTTCCAGCAACCATCGAGGACACGATGAAAGTAGTCGTGGAACTTGGCTTTCGCTATCTCTGGGTCGATAAATACTGCTTAGACAACAGCAATACAGTTGAGTTCCAAGCGCAACTTCAGAAGATGGCGGGGATCTACCGCAATGCCGCTATTACGATAGTCGCCGCGGCAGGCTCGGATGCGGAGTATGGTCTGCCGGGAGTGGGCTCTCGTCATCGCACCAAACAGCCCCGTATAGAGATTGGGGGCTATACGCTGTGGTCATCTATGTCGGATCCACGCACTGTCGTCTCCAATTCTGCCTGGGTGACGCGAGCGTGGACATACCAAGAAGGAGTATGTTCCAAAAACTTGATCTTCTTCACCGACGAGCAGGTCTATTACCAGAGCCCGAATACTCAGATCACACACCACGACAGAGGATGGCAAACCTCGTGTGAGATGTTTCCAGATGGCGGGTTGGGCGGCTCGGACGGTACACAACAACTTGATGGGAATGGGTTGGTGGACATGCTGGAAGCGAGTCCAGGAGGAGTGCATCGGCATATCGAACGTTATGTTGAGAGAAGTCTTTCTTATCAGTCCGATGCCCTTAATGGTATGCTTGGTATACTGAAGAGATGCGATAATGGCCCTTACCCTATTTATCACTACCATGGCATTCCAATTCTTGGACCCTTGAATATATACCGACTCACGACACAGCGAGCGACGGATCGAAAATGGCCACTTACCGAGGCATTTCTGGTTGGGCTCTTTTGGGTGTGTGATGGCATCTTTGGCAGGGCTGGGCAGAGAAGAGTTGGATTTCCGAGCTGGTCGTGGACAGGCTGGAACGGTGGGTATCAACAGCCCTCACAGTTTCTACAGCAATACGGGTTGAGTGACTCTAGCATCATTCGCTACAAGCTTTTCGTACGCTCATCGGGTGACGACATCGCATGGGAGAAATACTGCTCCGGAAAATGGAGTGCTTCCCCGGGCCTCCATCTCACTGATCAAGAACTATATCTTCGAGCCCCAACAAAGATGGTCAATCTTATCCGGGCTCCTGGGAGCCTCGAAGGTTGTTGCTGTTCTGGGACCCAGGGCCATCCCTTGGAATGTGTTGCTATTTTTGGGGATGATGAGTTGAATGCTCTTGTCCAAGTCAAACTGACGGACGACACCGTTGTATCGCGCCTTAATGCTGGCGAAACTGTGCTGGTGAAAGCCATCATCTTACGCTGCTTGTCGCTGAATGAAGTTGACTGCTCTCCAAACCGAGGATTTGGCATGCGCGCGTGTGCTCTATTGACATCAGAGACCGATCAAGGTGCTGTCAAGGCTGGGGTTCTACAGCTAGCTGCGGATTCTTATCGAGTGCGCAGGCGGAAGACTCTGCTACTACCGGAAAGTGCAAGAGGCAGAGGAAAAGACACGAGAACGGTTTGCCAGGAGTGCGCAACGGCAATGAATCTTATCATGGCGGGAACGGAAACAGAAATGACAAAACTTATTTAGCTCTCATTCCACCAATTCCAATTATACACGTAGTCATTCAAGAGAAGCAACGGGGCATAAATCATACGGTATCAATACATTGACGCGGAACAGGATATTTGCGAACACGAAATATCTCGAGGGAACGTATATCAGATATCGAACATTCTTTCATGATTGTGGTAGGTTCAATCATAAGCGACGGACTACCAAGAGAACGTATCTACTTCCAACTCAAAAGAACAGCGGCCTGCCAGTTCCCTCCCAAGCCGTGCAGTAGTAGCCCTAACGTGGTCACACATTTTCACTGGGCCGCAAACGACGACACCAATCCTGGGCCACCCACTGTTTGCTTCTTCTCGCAGATGAGCATCTATATCCAGCCTTCGCCCAATACTTATTTCTTTCTCTTTCAATTGATTGAGCGCGGCGCCCAGAGACTCGAGGAGACACTCGTCGTCAACCTTGATGCTATATAGGAGCTTGACATTGGGGTGGCAATTGAAGAATGGCACAAGCACCGTGATGCCTATACCTCCTCCGATCAGGAGTAGACGATCGCTTTCAAGCAACTCTTTGGTCGGGATGGTTGGGTAAGGTCCCTCGAGTAGCGTAACTGGCCCATGTCCATGCATGGTATCCAAAAGTTTCGTCATGCCTGCTTTCTTTCGAACAAACAGTGTCAAACCTGAGTTTGTATAGGCCACGTCGTCTTGAGTAGCGGCTGATGCGACTACCACGGGGGCGACCTTTTCTTCATCGCTTGTCTGGCATGTCTGAGCACTGTTCGGTGGCGAGAGGATTGCTGTTGGGATAGCAGAGAACGGATGGTTCTCCCACGGCCGTAAAGGATTGAGAGTCGGAAAATACACATAATAGACGCAGCGGCCTGGTCGGAGGCCGTAAATGCCAGGTATGTCTATCCGACAAATCGTAGGTCCAATCTGGGAGACCCCAGAGCGCTTGATGCCTGTTTTCAGGAGCCGGCCGACGCGCACTATGCGGTCTACGAACCAGACAGCAATAGCGGCGTATAGCCAGGTCTCGCACCCAAAGGTATTTTCATACATGATGAAAACGTGATACCAGCATCCCACCACGCATATAATCGCCATAACGATGTGAGTGACGAGAAATAGTTCGTAAGCTTTTTGGCGAATGATAAGAAGGCTGGTAAGCACAATGATGACCGACGCAATAGTGGCAACGATACCCCAGATCCACCATGTTGTTACAGACGATGTAGCGTATGACCCAGTGTCCTTGTATAATACCAGAGCGAATATCGAGTGCAACAGAGTTTGGAAAAGAAACATGCGGGCGATCCACCGATGAAGCAGCATATATGTCGAATGCGACCAATTGGTAAGCCAGAGCAAGATATTGTTCCTACTAGAAAACAGAAACAGTACTGGCATCTGACAGAATGCCAGAACGCCAGTCCGCCACATAAAGTAGGCCAATAGCTCCTGGTATCCATTACTATACCATTGAAACATTTGCTTGGGATATGAGGTCTTATAGCCAGCACCAAGAAAGATGAGGTTGAGAGCGAGGATCAGTGTAATGTACAGACTCTGGCCGACTGTGGGGACATTACCCAAATAGAAAGGGAGAGACCGATCGTGGAATGTTCGAAAAATACTCGGATAGGTCCATGGCTTGATGACTCGCAGAACGCTGCCCATAAAAGGCAAGTATCCGAGCCATGTGAGGATAAGTGGCAATCCGAATGCCGTCAAGAGGAGTGAAAGGCTAGCTCATAATTAGTGATGTTGCTGCATAGTTATCCTTTTAGATACGAGTGGGAACGCGGAACCTGCGCAAGGAGCATACCCAAAGTAAGATTCCAGAACGGTCTCTCTAAAAAAGTAGAACAATGTGTCGGCTGTAATTTTCCAGTTCTCATAAGTCGTCAGGGTGGCTATGAATTGATTTATGTCAGTGACTATCCTGGACTAGATCTGGTCAAGGATCTTCCCAGGAGTGTGGAAGAGCAAAGGAGACTCAGGCATACTTGTGTTCAAGACCGCATCCGCATCCGCCGGCAAGAGCACGACGGTTGGTGGCTCAGTGATACTCGCCAGTACTTCTCCGTAACTCCATTTCGGTAGAACATTCACGTCACCTGTGATCTCCGTTTCCCAGAACTTCTCGATCGTCGAATTGAGAACATCTTGGGCGCAATACAAATGTACACACCAAGCTATTGAGCTCAGGAAGGGATAGTTGGACGCCCGGCATTCGGCAAGATCGTGCGCGATCTTGTCGGCGGTGGTATGACCACCAGGTCTCGAAGTCGAGGAACACGATAATGCAAAGGGTGAGAATGATCGAAAGCAGCCGTGACCACAGTAAGGGTCGTAAAACGTGAACCCATCGACACCTCCGAGACCACTCCTAGATACCGGAACAGGTCCAGTCGCAGCCGCAGTCGACGCAAGACTGGCAATCAAGAATGCTAAGGGACTCATTGTATAAGAGGTATTCAAACCTCCTTCCTGAATGAAATGCGCGAAACTCGTTATCTTTCACAAGGAAAAGGGGGTTGGGCAGCACACACGAATCTGCCCGGAGCAAATGCAAATAGTTCACTTATATATACATAATTATTAACGACAAAGCAAAGTAGGAATAGTCTCCAAAAGATGCCGTTAAAAATCATTGGTTACTATCTGATTCTCGTGCTGCAGTCTACCACGACTTAAGATCTTCGGTGCAAGTTGCCTAGCCTTGAAACGGTGATAGTTCGTTGGGATGGTGGTGAAGTAGCAAGGATTATGAGGGGTAGCTTCCATACGAGCAGATTTGAGCTGTTTGTATTATACCCAAAGTGCCTATCATGTACATAGAAATGATACTGTCGAATGATTGATTTGTGTCAGCTGCTCTCTTTCCAGTCAGGTCAACAATTAGTTCAACAATCCTGAGTGGCGAATTTGTAATCTGTGGACCATTACTTGCGGTTGACCTCCTACCTGCCTGACTCGGTCATGGTCGGATGCCTGCCACCAACACCAATACCTAAATGCTTTATAGAGCACAATACTCCCGAGACTTAGTCAACAATACTTTTCATGGATACTCTGAAATATAACGAAGACTCCAACTACGAGACAACAGCTATCAACGGAATAAAACAACTATGCACCAGAAATGGGAAGTAGTAGAGATCAAACGGGCAGGTGGGAAAATGAGTGGAAGTTGATATCCCACATAGACGATACCATTCTGAACACCAGCTGAGCGTCTGGAAGCTGTGATGTCTGCGACTCCGGCGAGGTGGTGCGAAAAATAGATGAGACCGTTTCTGAATATCCGTCATACGATGTTAAACAGATTAAACATTTAATATCTGTTCAGTAACTTGTATTTCACTTAATCATAAAATGACTATTGTATAGGTAAGTAATAAATGCTTTGGAACAAGTTCTATACAATCAGGTAATAAATAGTAGTAGTTCCAGAAAGGATTAAAATATCTGATAGATTAATAAATCCATGATGCTTTATTTCGAAGTTAGTGGTGTTGGAGTCACTGAAGACCGTCTCATACATTTTTCGCTCCATCTCGTCTAGCTAGCCACACTTGTTCCTGTTGAGCTTGCGTCATGATAAAGCGTCAGCGAGGGATTCGATGCTTACCTAATCTAGGCAATGCAAGTAGCACCAAGCCAACTTGTGTGTAATTTCTCTCGGGGAATGTATTCCTGTCGGGAATGTGCCATTATCACGAGGTTCTTGAAGTACTACACTCGCATGCGCGATTATCACGTTTATGGCCGGTCATTTCAGACACTAGTATACTTCACAATGCCAGTGGTCCCTTTAGGCTGATGACTGGCCGCCTGTGTTCACCATTGTCGATGCCAGAGTCGATTGGACGTGTTGCAGCTGATGTTACCTATCTCGACTAGAACTTTGTGCTTATCTACAAACCTACCTACATCCATGTTCTTTTTACATGGAGATATTGTATACTTATGTAAGAATGCGGCGGGGGAGCAGCGGCTCACGTAACGGAGCTAACAGCCCTACGAGATCGGATGAATACAATTGCCGACTTTAGTAGAACCGGACTGAGATTCTCCCTCGATGCCAAAGTGTATTCACATTGCAAATGAGAATACAAATTAGCTGGATACGATGTCCGATGCACCATGATCTGATGCACAGCAGCTAATGATATGGTGGGTATTTTTTACTATTTTCTATAACCAACTCATGCATTGAGTACGAGGCACAGCGCCAGCGTCTGATGAGGGTCAGCCTCATAGAGAGACATGCAATTAGCAGTCCTCCACGTGTCATGACAATCAGTACGCAAAAAATCGAATACCGTGACTAGGATTCTGGTTATGATTTCATTCATTGTTACAAAGACCTTCTTCGACACTGTAGTGATGTGGAACACCTGTTTTGTAAAATCGTGCATTGAAATGCTCAGAAATGCCAAGAAACCACCACGACGCCGGTGTATGGGGCGCTCGATCAGTAGTCCAATTTAGGTGGAATCATACCTGAATGAACGTGCACTCGACGCTTTGACGGTTGATGTTGATGGGAGCGTATTGTACACATTCCCGAAGCCAAGGTTCTAGGTTCAGTATTAGCTTATAACAAACGACGTTGATTCCACATCACGGAAAGGGTATCAAATGGGGGGATGCTTTTCCTAGTCTTAACATCATTGAAAAGCACCCTAATGCCGTTTACCATCGGAGTTTCGCAGTGTAAGTGGACCGGCCACAAGCTCCAATATTTCTTAGCACGAAGCCGTAGCAGACGCAGATCTTAGGCAGACCTCGGCAAATTTATTAACATGATGTATCGTGTATGACCCTGGAGCTAGCGGGATCCATGTTCTAGTAGGCGATCTGAGACCAAGCGTTATACGGTAATACAGATTACAAACGTTGTCTGGCGTATATTCCTACTTAGCTTAGGTAGGCAATCAGACCGAATGAGTCGTGGCCAGCATATCGGGTATGTAGGCACTTACTGGATTTTATGGGACTCAAGACTCGAGTTGTCCTTCGGTCAATTGTATATAAGTTGAGACAAGACGCATTGTGATTCCAATGACCAAACAGTTTTGACCATCTCGTACACTTCAAGTGGCACAAGTACTTCCTACTGCTAGTATACCCAAATAACGATTGCACAATGGCGACAACACGATTTCCCGGTCCAGATGTTGACCCGTCCCCCTTGGGTCAACGCTTGCATTTCGACTTCAGCGGGAAGACAGCTCCCAATCGCTTCCTAAAGGCAGCCATGAGTGAGCGTCTGGCATCGTGGGATGGGAAAGACTTGACAAAGCGTGGAATCCCGTCAAAAGAGCTGATCAACGTTTACAGACGATGGGGAGAAGGAGCATTGGGCTTGATTTTAACAGGAAATGTCATGTTATACCCCGACGAGCTCGAAGCGCCAGGGAATCCCATCATTCCAGGTGATACGCCCTTCTCCGGCGAGCGTTTCGAAGGTTTCAAGGAACTTGCTACCCAAGCGAAGGCTCACGGTAGTCTAATCGTCGCCCAAGTATCTCACCCGGGTCGGCAAGTGCCCGAATCTATTCAACCACATCCTGTTTCGGCTAGCGATGTCCAGCTCGAAGGAGCGGTGTTGGGCTTGACATTTGCCAAACCACGAGCTTTGGAGAAGAGCGGGATCAAGGAAATAGTTGACAGGTTCGCTCATGCTGCTGAGTTTCTGCACAAAGCCGGATACGATGGAATCGAGCTTCATGGTGCTCAGTAAGTGCCCAAAGCGGCTATCAGTGACCCTTGCTGGCATCCCACTAACATATCGCAGTGGGTATTTGCTGGCACAATTCCTGGCACAAACGACGAACAAGAGGACCGACGAGTACGGTGGCTCATTGCTTAACCGCGCTCGTATCATATTCGAAGTCGTGGACAAGATCCGGAAGCGCGTGCAGGACGACTCATTCATTATTGGCATTAAGCTCAATAGTGTCGAGTTCCAGAGTGGCGGCTTCACACCGGAGGAATGTCGAGATCTTTGCGTCGAACTCGAGAAGCACAAAATGGACTTCGTAGAACTTTCCGGTGGCACTTACCAAGAGCTTGCATGGTCGCACAAGAAGGAGTCGTCCAGGAAGCGCGAGGCCTTCTTCCTCGAATTCGCCGACATGATTGTCCCCCAGCTGAAGCACACAAAAGTATACGTCGTCGGTGGCCTCCGAACAGCAGGTGCAATGGTTGAAGCCTTGAAAACGGTGCACGGCATCGGGTTGGCGAGACCTGTCACGCACGAGTTCGACCTTGCCAAGAAGATACTGAGCGGCAAGGCCAAAGGTGCCATCGACTGTGGCATTGACGATTCGGACTTTGGCATCAGTAATGTTGCTGCAGGTACTCAGTAAGTTAATCCTTATTTGTCTCAAATACTTGTTTCCTGCGACTAATGTCGCTGCTTTATTCTAGGATGCGTTTAGTGGGCAAGGACAAGGCGCCGCTCAAGATGAACACGCCTGAGCACAAGGAAGCGTTTCTCAAGTCTCTGCAGCAGTTCATGGCGGGCATGGCGGATAATGCAGACGGGTCAAAATACGGCTTCGTGGATATCAACGGGGTCAAACTTGAGCCATACGGTACACCGTACGCAGCGGCGTTGTAGATAGGCTGGCATCATGAAATTTACTCAGATGCTTCAGGTCTCGTTATACCTAGTCGAAAGAGATTAGGGCTTTGATGAGAATAACAACATCAAAGTTCATTGATGCAAGGTAGCGCCTGAATATGCGATCAAGGGAAATATTGTGGTTGTGAACTATCGTCGGCGCCCGTCACTTGATAACACCAGAGTTGAGTCAGCGCCGCCGCCCACCCAAGTTTGGGGACCAACTCCTAGCTGGGCACCTGCAGGTCCTAGACAAGGTACTTCCTAGCGGACCGATGTTGAGCCGGCGACGGCCCCACAGTGCCCCTCTATGCAAATCCTGAACCGGGTGGGTGGGCTCCTCTTCCCTCTCCATTCCCCGAAAGGCTCAAATACCTCCCTAGCTCGCTCTCGACGCAGATTTTCTAGAGCTTTCGGCGTCTCGTTTGCAAACATCAAAAGGGTCAATTGGCTGGTGAGCCCCCCATGCCAGCCATTCCCTCACCACCACACCACCACCACCACCGTCTTTAGTAGCCTCCCACGCTCACCCGATGATCACCGAGTAGGTGCCTCGCCCCATCTTGTCCCGTCCATCTGTCATCCACTGCACTGGTACGTATAGTATTTCTCGACTGTTGTCCTGTTATCTTCATGTCTGTTGCTTTCTTTCTCTCATTGGCATGGCCTAGCCTTGCCGGCGATTCCTGCTGCACCTCGAACGGCGTCTCTCGCACACACAAACACACCTGCCTGAGTTTCACGCATGCTCCTCCATTCAGCGTTTTCCATGATGATCACACCAGCTGGCACCAGTCATAGAGCGACTTGTACTCCCTTTCATTGATGACCAATATGCTGAGGTCCTTTGAGGCCGAATTCTGATACCAAAAACGCTTTCTTCCTCTGTTATCGTCATTTTGCCCGTCGGCGCAGCCGCATGCGTGTCAATCGTTGCTGATCTGGACACCCGCGACTCAGCATCTTTTCTCGACATATCTTGCCGTTATCGCTCTTGCTGCTGCTTCTCCCGCAATGGCTCTTCATAACCCCAACAACTGGCACTGGGTGAGCAAGAACACGTCGCAGTGGGCACGAGACTGGTTCGACCAGAACCTGACCCAGCTCTCAGCCCAAGATGGGGAGGTCGCAGCCAAGATCAGCAAGGTGACCAGTATGGACGGAGACGTGGATGTCAGTCAACGAAAGGGCAAAGTCATCACCATCTTCGATGTGAAGCTTGTGCTAGAATACTCAGGTACGCTCATATCTGCCATCCACCAGCCAGCTTGAATGCCGATCCTGATTCTTGCCAGGATCCGCACCTGAGGCCGAGGATGTGTCGGGAACCATTACCGTGCCTGAAGTCGCGCACGACACCGAGGAGAACGAATTCGTTGTAAGTATTGGCCTGCTACCCTTGGTTTGGCCCTGGATACTAAGTTTGAATCCTCTAGTTCGACATCGATATCCATTCCGAGTCGAAGGAAAAGCAGCCTGTCAAAGACCTCATTCGCTCCAAACTCGTGCCGCAGCTGCGATCGCAGTTCCTAAAGCTTGGCCCTGCTATGATCGCGGAGCACGGCAAAGACATACAGCATGCTGCCGGATCCAATCCCTCGAGCGGCTTTTCTACGCCCAAAGTCCATGCTCCAGCCAGTGCCACAACAAAGTCGGACAATGCCTCTAGTACTCAGAAAAGCGCTGGAGGCACTGTCAACACTACTACGTTGTCAGAGCAGGAGGAGTTCAGGACTACAGCCGAACAGCTGTACCTGACTTTCACCGACCCGCAAAGACTTGCCGCCTTCACTCGTGCTGCCCCGAAGAGATTCGACGGCGCCAAGGTGGGCGGTTCGTGGGAGCTGTTTGACGGCAATGTTGCTGGTGAATACAAGGCGCTACAAGAGCCAACCAAGATTGTCCAATCTTGGCGTCTGAAGCAGTGGCCTGCCGGTCACTATTCGCAGCAGACCATCAACTTCGATCAGAACGACGTCGATGGCGTAACAGTCATGCGTGTTGAGTGGAGTGGTGTGCCTATTGGCCAGGAGGAGGTCACGAAGCGGAATTGGAACGAGTACTACGTCAGGTCAATCAAGACGACCTTTGGGTAAGTTTGACTTGATATCACTTTGATTTCCTGCAGAAGTTGTTGCTGACATGAACAAGTTTCGGTACCATCCTATGAGCATAGAACAACACGAACGCCGTGCGGCGTTTTGGGTGCCTCTGGTACAAAGGGCGAGGCCACTCAGGAAAACTTACAGGGGCGTTCGATACCTTACCGAAGATCAATAGAAGTCGAGGTAATTTGGGCGCCATGTTTCCCATAGAGCTACAGTCTATAGTACAAGTAGGGGAGATAACGAAGTCATGCGGCAATACGAAGATATGTGTGTTGACAATCATTGTTCATCAAACAGGCCACATAACTATGCCATTGATCTTGTTCAATTTCTCCGGGGTCCGGTACAAGATTGATGTTCAACCTTGGAATTGCCGCTATTTGATTGTGGTACTTCTATACCTAGTCGATTGAAGATACGCCAACCCAAGTATTAATGAGTCAAGACGCGAATATGCCTCGTTCAAGGCAATAGATGTAGAAATATATTGCACAACAACAGCGATGCTTCGACAGGTGCACTAATGCCGAGTCGAGTAGCACAACTAAAATATTACAGCTTGTAAATCCTTTGAAAGGTCACCAAGAGCAGATGCATTATTCATTGGGAGTTCTATTTTGTGACTGATACGCGTTAGGTTGGATATTCGCTATCTACCTACCCAAGCCGAACGGGCTGTTTTATCTCTCTTTGAGGCCGTGTAAGCGACACACTCATTCCATATCCCGGTCACCCTTTCCCGCCCGGTTCTTCACAGGATAGTGATCAGGCCTGATGCGCGTCACTGATGCCGACGACTTCCCTGGTGCGGGTGACCTCGAGCTTGACCTTGCGCGTGCTGAACTTGCGCGGGTTCGGCGCTTCGAAGATCTCGTCGAGCTCTTCTAGTGTCTTGCCCGCTGTCTCCACGAAGAAGAAGTAGATTAGGGCGATCTCGACGACGATCCAGACGATGTATACGATCTGAGAAATGACAGTGTGTTAGTAGCAAGCTCGGAAATAAGTATGTGCTCTTGAGGACGATGTTGATGGATAACACGCGACAGAAATAAACTTTGGGCGTTATAGCATAGGTAAGGAGGTGTCTGTGTTTAGGTGTCACGTACTACCGAAAATGTTAGCAAGATTCGGGACTGAGGTGATGTCGGGTGTTCACGCACCATATAATCTCCAAGCAATCACCTTGATACCCACGCTGATACCGAAGGTATTGACGATGATAGCGATGTTCAAGAACAAGAAATTGGCACCCGACCCTTTGGCTCGAGTCCTGTTAGTGAGGCACTCGACGGCGTATAGCGTCTGTAGCGGGGTGAATCCCCACGCGAAGCAGATTCCAAACAAGTAGATCGAGACGATCGTCCCATACGAGAGATTCGGGTTATGCGCCGTCTCGGCCGTGAAGGCCGTCAGTAGGATGTAGAAGACGAGAGACCCTGCTAAACCCCACAGCATCATCGGCCGACGACCGAGCCTGTCGAGACAGGTGGCGCCGTACACGGCTGCGAGGAGGGAGAAGATGGGGTTCATGGCGTTGATGAGAAGTTGCGTGTTCGTGTTGGTAATGCCTGCTGCTTCTATCATCTCGGGCTAGATGCGCGGTGTCTTGTGTTAGAGCTGGCTGTCTGTTCTGTATTGTAAGTACCGAGACGAAGGACATTGCTTACCAGGAAGTATGACACCACGTTGTTACCGCTCCATTGCCCGCTGAAAAGGTTATGGTTAGCTAACTTCATTGAGATCAACAATGGGGACAAGTAAGGTAAGACTCACAAGAATGACATTCCTATCACCATAGCTAAGCGATAACGAGCAGCTCGTGTGTTGAAGAGCTCGCGGAAGTCCCATCAGTGGTTCTCGTCCCTTCTCGCCTGATGTTCTTCGACGATTTCGTGGTATTGGAGCTGAACCGGAGGGGAATTTGGGTCGCCCTCGCCATGATACTTTGCGAAGATGGCAAGCGCCTCTTCTGCCCTTTTGTTGATATCAGTCTCTCGACTTTTCTCATCTCGGGGAGCATGGTTCAGTTGGAGTATTACCTGTCATGGTGTATAAGCCATCTCGGCGACTCTGGGAAAAACATGATGCAGGCAAGCACCACAGCGGGAATCCCAGCTTGTACAATGGTAGGTACTCGCCATGCCCAGGAGGTGCTGATATTTCTACAATGTATTAGTCCACTAGGGATCTTGTTGCACTGTGAGAAGGAGTTACTTACAGATTGGTGCCGTAAGTCGTCCAACCTGCGATAATATTGCCCACCCACCAGAAATTGTTATACCTATCAATACTTTAGTGGCCCTGTATGATTTAATACCTCGAAAGGGGATATACTATACATTCCTGCCATGGTGCCTCGATAAGCTGGGTGTGCTAGCTCTACGGTATACGCAGGTCCTGCCGCGGAGGCGATTGAGGCCCCGAAGCCAAGGATAAACCTGCCACCGATGAACTGCCCCAGATGGTTTGCAGAGCCTCTATATCGCCGTAAAATGTCAGTATTGTCTGTTTTATGCAACTTATTGCAGCACTGACGAGTGTCACCCGAAGTCTACATGTTGGAAATAAAGGAGGTCATGGACATGGGTGTTTGTAAGTCGTCATCAAATATGTAACACGCAACGAACGTACTGTATGGCAGTTCCAACTAGCACTATGGCGCATCCGATGAAGATGCACCATCTCCGTCCCAATCCATCCATGAACAAACCACAGACTTGATCATGGGTTAGTCTACCCTTCACTTGCAGCTTCATATGCCAGACTATGACGTACATGGGAAACTCGCGATCTAGGACTCGTCAGTCAGCCAAGAGCACCATTGTTCATAGGGCAACATGAAAAATAAGCTATGAAACAAAGACTTGGCTCGGCTACGGAACCCCGCAAGAGGGAAAACGGCATCAAAGAACAAAGTTTTCCCAGTGAACCAGGGGAAGTTGGATGCCAAGGAATACTAACCTGGCCTATCTGGTAGATGATGAATATGATACCGGTAGTCGAACCAGCTCCATCGAGCCCAAATGTTTCTTGGTAGGGTTTCATGGCGTTGATGGCGCCCATGAGTGAGCTGTCGAAGCCGTTCATAGTCGAGACGAGATAGCCAATGCCCATTATCACATATAACCGAAGCATGCTCGGCGAAAGCAGCTTAGGCTTCTGCTGGGCAACAGCAGCCCCGAGTGCCGCCGAGGCGGCATTGATCTCTCGCGTGTCATGAAACTTCTCGTCTGCGACGGAGTCCATTCGCTTGAGGTCGTTTTCCGGGATAGACGCCATGATTTCTGACAGGTTCTTCGGCTGTGAGGTCGGCTGAAGAGTGAGAAAATCGAAGCACGATTAGCACGAAAGAGACTTTTAGCTAAATACTATAGAGTGGTGAAAGAACATGAAATTTTAACAAGTTCTCGCTATGCTAAAATCATGCTCGGCGAGCATCCCTCCGCCCACGTCTCTTTCAACTGTGGGGGCGACGGGAAGCCAACCGGCTCCCAAGTAGAACGCCATTGGCGTTAACCGGCAGGACAGCGGTAGCATGGTAATAACATGATATACCGAGAAGAAGGTACTTAGCTTCACTGGGTGGTCTGAGACAAAGAAGAACGTCGACATGTGGAGGCTTATACTACACCAGATTGGGAATGTTGGGGAATCCTGGGCGATATTAACCATGCGGGTAGCCTTAACAAAAGGGCAGGGCGATCGACTGCTATTCGATCTGGCAACCGTCGAACGAACTGTGCTGCAACCCTCCTACATGCAAGTCCCTTGGTTCTGGATCAAGTCTCACTCAGCTCGTATATCACTCACTAGGTAATCAACCCACGGGGTCACATTGACACAAAAGAGCAATTCAACACGATTTCACACACCAACTTTCCTACCATACTAGAATCTTGAGTGAAGCTAGTATAGAGCATCGTACGGGCAAGTATGTCCGCACCAAGCTATAAGACAGGAGTAACTAGACCACACCGCCCCATCCATATTCATTCCCCAAGATGCTGATGGTTCGATATTTGCCAAGGTCGGCCATTGACCAACCTCGGTTCTTGCAATTGAAACGTCGAAGACCAACAGTCTCTTGATAGCTTTCCCCAGCTTCCCCAAGGGGCAGCTAACCTGAAAGTAGACACACCGCCGATACCGCGACTTGGTGAAGCAGGCCAATCATCGGCGACATTCCACATCCCCAGATCTACGCACATAATTAGCGTCTGACTTTAGCCAACGAGACCTACCAGACCTTCCACTTCTGCCTTAGGACATGATTGAAACAGAAGAACACGAGAGGGGAAACTTGGAGAACAGATGATGTGTGATAATCTGGCCACTTTTTGTTAGTTGAAAGTCAACTGTTCTTGTTTGAAACCGGCAAGATGCCACTGAAGTCTGGCTCAGTGGCTAAAAACAAATAAATGCCCCCCACCCCCACCCCCACTGCAGGAGTGCCAGGCTCGCCAGACACCCAGCCTGTGGTAGAAGGATTTAATGACGATTACCCCACCTATTCACCTGTGCTTTCAACTGGCGAAGGTAGGAGGGGATCGTCATTAAATGCTTCTACCGCCATACACGGTATTTGCCCTTTTTAATCTAAGCATACAGTGTGAAAATAAAGTACAATGTTCAAATGAATATTAAATTAATATTCTGCTTCAGCTCGTAGTAACTATCGCATAGCCTCAAGACAGCCATTTTATTAGTTCTAGTGCTATATGATCACTGGCAAGCATTAATCAAATGATAAAAAGTATATGCGTTGTTCCGCACAGGGTTGATATAGACAGTTCACATTTCAGAGGTCACTTCGGGCTAGCTTAGCTTGGTCCAGGCGCCACGCACGGGCACTATCCGGCGTTACAGCACCCAAATCTCCACCACTGGTAGGTGACGATGTAGTTCGTGAGGTAGGGAAAGGTTGCGCAGAAAATAAGAGAAGACGCCCGAGGTGGTGATCAAAAAAAAGTTGACACTTGATCTGCAGACTGGCCCCGCAGGTACTTCTGGAGCTGGAAAACTTTCTTCCGTAGGTTTCCGTTTTTAGTTATTATCGAGGCTATTCCGACTTTTATAGCTATTCTAGAGCTACTTAGGTAGGTAAAAGCAACCTAAGTAGTCCTTAATCTTTATATGCTTTAATAATACTCGAACTTTATCTACTAGCTATATATCCTCGATTTTATATTTTTTATACCTCTCTGATGCTGTATTATTAAGGGTGGCAATAGAGGTCACTATAGTGGGCCTGCCAAGAAGGGGTGTCAACTTTTTTTTGATCACCACCTCGGACGCCTTTGCTGGTCGGTTGGATCGCACACGTCGATCTAGTACACCCATTTATGACTGTAAGGAAAAAGATTAAGATAGATATATTATGTGTTGATCTATCTTCCACTTGCAAGTACTGCAAGGTACGTGTATGTCATTTTGACCAATAGTATCTTATTCCAATCTGCATGGAATCGATCGACCCCAGAGAGTAGCAGTATTGACCCAGTAAATCCGCCGCAGCTGCAACATGACATCTTGAGTCTGGTTGGTGGCTGGCTGGCTGCTTATTCACATATACTCGTAGACGCGTTACACTTCTGGGTATACTCAATCAAGACCTCGAATAACACTCGTTCGGCTCATTTTAGGATATTCGTTGCTTCCTCATACATGTTCATCTTCGTTCCTCTGAGAACTGAGAAGGTATTCTATAATGTCGTCGTCAATTGAGCGACGCAGCTCTCGCACTGCGAAGAGGGGAACTATCAGCGAGCGCGATCGTCTCCACATGGACTTACGATTGACTGGCACTGATGTCGAGGCGGAGGCATCAAACCATCCCGAAATAATCGCATCGGAAGTAAATCCAGATCGTCTCCCTGATTGGAGCAACCTTAAGGTCATTCATCGAAACACATTGCCACCTCGAAGCCACTTCCATCTCTATGATACTGAGGAAGATGCCCTATCAGGCGACGAGCGGAAGAAGTCGCGTGCAGCCTTGTTGTCTGGCACATGGGGTTTTCATCTCTCAACGAGCCCCTTCAAAGGGCCGCGTGACTTTTACAAGCCTGGATTTGACCACAGTGCATGGAAGCTCATTGAGGTGCCGGGTATGTGGCAATGCCAGGGCTTTGGAAAGGGCCCTCAGTACACCAACGTCAACTACCCGTTTCCTGTAAATCCGCCGCATGTACCGTACGACGACAATGAGTGCGGTCGCTACGTTCTGCGCTTTGAGGTGCCTGACCACCTGAAGAATGGGAGCCACTGGAGGCTGCGATTCGAGGGCGTTGATGCTGCCTTCACTGTCTGGGTCAATGGCCATGAGGTTGGCTACTCACAAGGCTCACGCAATCCTAGCGAGTTTGATGTGTCCAAGTATCTTGAGGTGAACAATGAGAATACTCTATGTGTAGAGGTATACCAGCGCTGTGATGGGAGCTACATTGAGGATCAAGTATGTTTCACCCAACCATTTCCATGACCCTATTAACATTGCAATTAGGATCAATGGTGGCTAAGCGGAATATTCAGAGATGTTTGGCTGCATTCATTCCCTTCAAGTCATATTGAGGACTTTCATATAGAAACCATTCTAGACGAAGGTTACGTTGATGCAACCCTCCTCGTGGACATCAAGTTCAACCGACCACCTGAATCAGTACACCTGAAGATTATCGACCGCGAAGGAAACTCCAAAGAATGGGAAGTCGACGATGGGAAGTACAGTACCAGGGTCTTGTGGCGGATGGAAGCTGTCGAGAAATGGACAGCCGAAACGCCTTACCTTTATAAGCTTCTCATTCAAGTCGGAGATGTGTTTACCGCTCACAGAGTAGGGTTTCGCAGGATGGAGCTCATCGATGGCGTGTTTTGTGTCAATGGCAGTCCCATCAAGATCCGCGGCGTCAATCGTCACGAGCATAATGCGCAATCTGGTCGAACTGTTCCTTGGATGGCACTTCTTCAAGATTTTTCCATGATGATGATGTTTGGCATCAACGCAATACGAACGAGTCACTATATCAACGACCCTAGATTTTACGACTTGGCCGACCAGTTAGGATTCTGGATCTTGGACGAAGCGGATCTCGAGTGCCATGGATTTGAGTCAGTGGGCGGTGATCCTGCAAGCTATCTCTCAGACAACCCAGATTGGAAAGATGCATATGTGGATCGTGCGACACAGATGGTGATGCGCGACAAGAATCATCCTTCCATCATTATGTGGTCTTTGGGGAATGAGGCGTTCTATGGGAAAAATCACCAGGTAAGCTGTTGCAATTTTGGGTGCCTGCCACCCTTGATGTGTTTCAGAGGCATGCACTTCGACATCTGCAAGTCTCTATGTTCTGTGCATTGCTCTCTTCAACTAGAGATTACTAAGTTAAATCTATCAAGGCTATGTATGATGCAATCAAAGCAGTCGACAAGTCTCGCTTAATTCATTACGAGGGCGACCAAAATGCCCAGACAGCCGACCTCTTCAGCCGAATGTATACGTCAGTAGATGACATGATCAAATATGCCGAGGAAAAAGAATGGAAAAAGCCATTCATCATGTGTGAGTTTGCTCATGCCATGGGTAATGGACCTGGTGCTGTTCAGGAGTACGTCGAGGCCTTCTACAAGTATCCAAGACTGCTAGGCGGGTTTGTATGGGAGTGGGCAAATCACGGCTTGCTCACTGAGACCAAAGATGGGCAGAAGTTCTACGGCTATGGTGGTGACTTCGGCGACGACCCGAATGACTATAACTTCGTCATGGATGGGCTTTGCGACTCGCGGCATTTCCCCGGCCCCGGCCTCTCGGAGTACAGCCAGGCCATCCAGCCCGTGCAGATTCTTGGTATCGAAGGCAACATGGTCAAGATCATCAATCGCTACGATTTTCTGACACTCGATCATCTCACGTGTTATTGGGAGATCATCTCTGACAGAGCCGAGTATGTTGGACGAGATATCACGATTCCATCGGGTGTTAAGCCACACACGGAGGCCACATTGATGATTGGCGGTGTCTCAACGTTCTCTACAGAAGTATGGGTGCAGCTAGTTTTCACTACACGGCCGGACTCGAAGTGGGCACCGCCAAATTACGTCGTGGCTCGTGGACAAGTCCAGCTCACGCCGGCCAAGTCATTATCTCAAATCAAGGCATTGGCACCCCCCTCAACCGACGGCCCAGTGATTCAACGCAAGGACGACTTCCTTTACGCTACGATTGCAAATGGCACGACATTCGGCTTTGATACAAGCTCCGGAACGCTGTCTTCCCTCACACAGACCGCAAACCCAGAGCTCAATCTCATCACCGTCCCATTCGCCCTAGACTTCTACCGCGCGCTGACAGACAATGATCGCGGTGGACCATTTGGAAAGCAGTGGCTCGACAGCCGCCTCCACCAAACCCAGAACCACTTCACGGAAATGCATATCGAAGAGACAGGGGAAGCCTGCACGGTCAAAGTGACTAGCCGCGTGGCGCCACCCGTTCTCGCATGGTCCGTCGACACAACAACGACATACACCATAACGTCGCAGCACTGCAGTGTCCGGATCCAGGCTCGCCCACACGGCCTCCTCCTACCCGAAACCTTCGCGCGCTTCGGCCTCACGTTCGGGATGCGCAACATCCGCATCGTCGAGTGGTTCGGGCGGGGCCCGCAGGAGTCGTACGCCGACAAGAAGCAGTCGCAGTTCGTCAACACCTGGGGCTGGCCGGCGAACAACATGTTCTACGAGTACGAGTTCCCGCAAGAGGCGGGTAACCGGACTGATGTCCGCTGGGTCGAGCTTCGCGAAGACTACGGCGGCGACGAGGAAGGCCGTTTGCTCCGCGCTCGCTTTGGTGACCACGAGGGTGCGAGCTTCAATGTCTTGCCGTATAGTGCGAAGGACATAGATGAGTGTACGCACCCTCACGAACTGCGCGCTCGGAAGCGTGACGATCATATTGTGCGTTTGGACTGGTTCCATCATGGCCTAGGGACGGGAAGTTGCGGGCCTGCTACGCTGCCCAAGTATCAGCTCAAGACTGATCGCGATTTCGATGTTGAGCTGTTACTCGATTAAAGAAAGTGCACTCATTTTTGCAATTTTATTCTTTTTCGTCAACACACACTTGATGGGCACGACGAAAGAGTTCTAGGCATTTACGGTTAGACAATATTTGTTATTTGCTGTTTGTTATTGATACGGTTCAATCTAATACTGACTCGTCCTATTCATTGCCATGACCTTTGCTGACTGGAAAAGCAATGCAAGCCAATTCGGAATGTGTCCCCTCTTCCACCCATACACATTCCCAAATCCCCGCTGTCCTTTATTCATATTGCCAAGCTCCAGCAACATTCCCTGCACTTTTCAAAGTCAATCCGTCAATCTCAGTGCAGTTTCCCAAACCCATGTCGAAGGAAGCAGTCTTGGCAAAAAGGGTACCGATGGTTGGGGAAGTGTCGTTGAAGCAGATCGCGAGACCAGTGTGGCCCTCTCCGTCATTGAACTCGACGACCTGTTCTCCGTTGTAGCTCTCTGGCACATCTACAAATGTATTCTCGAGCGCGCCGGGTGGGAAAAGGTTAATTCTAGCCGCCGAGAATCTGACTTGTCCGTCGGTTTGGACATAGATGGTCTGACCTCCTGGTACCAGTGACTAGATATTCATTGCACTCGTCAGTCTTGCATGCCATATAATAACGATTAACAGGAAAGTAAGTGGATACGGCTTGTGGTCTCGGTCTGTCAAAGTCTGGAATTGGAGAAAAACAAAGTGACGAACGGTGCGTGTGAGAGATCAGTAGGTTCATCGCAACCTATTGATTAGGTGGTGTTATTGAGTGTAGGCTTACAGCCATGCCCGTCATCGTCGGCAGAACCAGGGTACCAAGGATCATGGGGCACTGAAGGATGTTCGAGAAAGGACATGACGTGAACGGGCCGCTGAGTCCAGTGTGAAATGCCTTGTCGGCAGCGTGTAACTGCATTTCGTGTACCCTGCGGCCTGGAGCCATGACAGAGACGGACTGGAAAAGCTGTGCAGAGGCGAGTGACGCGAGTGCGAGGCACAAGAGGTAATACATTTTGAAAATTCCAGTCGTACCTTGGTCTATCGATCTGATGGATTACGTCTGATTGGAGACCTTGATGGGAAACTGGACGAGTCAAGCGTGTGATGTTGCAAGGCTCTAGAGAAACCGGGATATAAAGATGCCTGATAGAATGATGCTCAAAGTCGGAAGCAAGCTGGTGAACGGGTCACTAAACCATACGAATGTAAAAATTTGGGTTGCAAGAAGTGAAAAAGAGGCACTAAACAATGAGCACCTGAGAGCCCAGGGAAGGACCATTTGCGAGGTGATGGTCTCCTTCTTTCTCTACTCGTCTGGCTACTGCGCATGCTACAATTTTGTTCCATGATTGCACGCACTTTCCAACGCGTAATCAGAAGTTCGCAGCTGCCTCAAATAGCTCATCTCTCTGGTATTGTATCATAGGATGATGCCAGCAGACAGTGTCTACAAGATAACTTCGGTGCTGGTGTTTCTTTCCTGGAACTGTACGATCGGTATCACAGTCGCCTTCTTGTTTCTTCGATATTCTCAACATGCTGCAGCAACGCTCATATGTCATTCGTGAAACTATTAGCAATTTCCATGCCGGTCCTAAAAGCAGAAGCAACCACGATGATATCTGTAACCCCAAGCCCCTTCCGCATTGAGTTGTTATCACAACTCATGTAGACGTATGGAAACCAAATTCCACCATACCCCATCTTGTCTGTTCTATGTGCTGTAGTCGGCGATCACACCAAGTCAGACGCCATCTTGGGCTCATTGCCATTGATGGCTTTTCAACAACACGCACAAGCAGGAATCCAAATCTTTTTAATGCCAGTCACCTATCGCTTTTCTCCTCCAATGACTAAGAACCCAACCTAATCGTTGTTCCCTTGTGATTTTGCACCAATGACAACCTGCAGCTTCTAGTGGTATCGTGGGTGGTGCAACCCTACCCTCCCTGCATACCCCAGGTATTGGCGTCTTGGGCTTGCCAGGTCCAGAAGGTCCTACCGGGATGCGGCTAAGTGATCCGCGCATGAAGGTGCACTCGCGAAAACCAAAATTCCGCCGCTTCACTTGTCAAATCAGACTGCAAACCCGACATCAGAGTCTCGGCACTTGTTTTGACAAAACTAAAACCCGATTGCCAACCCGGAATGCTGAAACAGTTGACACAACCCGGTGCCTACAGGGTGGCATCTACCTGAGTCTGCGAGTTTGGTACCAGGAGAGGTAATCGGACGTTCCTCGAACGTTCCTAGAGCAGAAAGGGGAACAAGTCGAATGGAGTACAAGGTATCTTCTTGGGCCATCTTGATCTACCCAATTCAGGGCGGCTGGCGAGGAGTCCAGGAAGAGAAGAGGGCCGATCCAAAGTTGATTAGAGAACAAGGGTTAAATTAGGTCTAGGTGGATTAAACAAGGTTTGGACCGTCTCCAACGGGACGAAACCCGCTACAATAGCTCAAGTGATACTTTGCTTAGGGGTAGAAGATAGAGAAGATACCGTGATACGCACTCGGATACTGCCGCTTGGAACAGGCCTCAAGCGGAAGATCAGCGGTTATGGTATTTTGCCCAGGAAGAGTAGTTTCCATCAAGTAATGCAATGGACCCATAGGAGCGACGCTCACTCCATTCAATACGGATAGGTTGCAAAGCATTTAATTCGAGGATAAACTTATACTTGCGCTTTTAATGTGGTTCTCATCGCGATCTTCAATGACTAGGTATAGGCGATAGCTTCACAAAGGTGTCCGGAAATCTTGAAGCTCAAGCCTGGAGTAGCAGCATATAAGAAGAGTCAATATCATCTGTAGCGAGATCCTAATCTATCAGACAGCTACTGAACTTCAACGGCAAACGTGACAGGCCATACTGATCATAATCTTTCATCATTCATAACCTTGCTAGCCCGTCATGAAGTTCATATCTGCGGCTGTTGCCCTCTTGGCGACGTGCGCGTCCGCAAGTCCAACCCCGACGGTGGACGAACAGCTTGACGCGCGCGCCATCGAGAAGAGAGCTACCATCACTGACTCTGCCAACATTGGATATGCGCAGCAGAATGGCGGGTATGCAGCGTATCAACACAGAGTAACAGAACCATACTAACCCTACAACTAGGACCAAGGGAGGAGCAGGTGGTACCACGATGACAGTATCCAGTCTCCCAGAGCTGAGTGCCGCCGCCAAAGCTGACGGAGCCGCCGTCATCATTGTGAAGGGGAACATCTCCGGGGCCGCCAAAGTTGCGGTGACTTCTGACAAGTCCATCATCGGCGCGTCCGGTTCCAGTAAGCTTGCGTCTTCCATGAGAGGCAGAGTCATCGAATGCTAATACTGTTTCGTCTAGGCTTAACAGGCATTGGCCTGACCATCAACAAACGGTCCAACGTCATTGTCCGAAACATGAAGATCTCCAAAGTGGAGGCTAAATACGGCGACGCCATCACTATCCAGGCTTCCAAGAACGTCTGGGTTGACCACGTCGAGGTATCCAGCGACATGGACCACGGCAAAGACTTCTATGACGGTCTCATCGACATCACCCACGGCTCGGATTGGGTTACTGTGTCCAACACTTACTTCCACGACCACTACAAGGGTGGTTTAATAGGACACAGCGACAACAACGGCGACGAGGATAAGGGTCATCTCACCGTGACATATGCCAACAATTGTATGTGATTTTTTTCGTCGCACCCTTCAGTTTGAATGATGCCCGCTCAGCAGCCGCTTTATACCCATCATTCCATGACATTCCAGTCACTGATTTCTGAATCCCCACAGACTTCGAGAACCTCAACAGCCGGGCTCCTCTCTTCCGGTTCGGCACCGGCCACATCTTCAACTCGTACTACTCCAACGTGAACACGGCCATCAACACGCGCATGGGCGCCCAGGTCCTGGTCGAGAGCACGGTCTTCGAGAACTGCGGGAAGAAGGCCATCTACTTCGCCGACAGCAAGGAGACGGGATACGCCGTCGCGCGCGACGTGAGCCTCGGCGGCAGCGAGAACACGGCACCAGCCGGGACGCTCACCAGTGTGCCCTACAAATACTCGCTTCTCGGAGCATCGAGCACAAAGAACAGCATCATGTCCAACGCGGGTCAGAAGCTTTCGTTCTAAGCCATGTAGAGTAGAGCGCGATGAGTTTCGATGGGAGAGCGGAGGGTGCGAGCAGAATGGATAGGGATGTGAAATGACATGTCTGCTGCTGCTGTGTCTCTATCAGGATTTAAGCAGGATAAGGGAGTGATCTGTCATTAGAAACCCAGGTATGCATAGAGTGTCGTAAATTGCCAAAACTTGCTGGCTTTCGTGAGGTCATAAGCATTGATCCAACTGTGTTGTACGATAACTATTTGTTGCACCAACAGACCCTTCCTGCATCGGAAGCAGATCGCGAACACGTGTATTAACAAGATATACAATTAAGTGGCAGGGAGCTGCGGGTTGAGGCCTCAAATATCGTCAGGCTACGCACGATATAGGCTCAATGGCCGTAAATGGCAAGTGGCGGGTCTGCAGAGCCCGGCATTAGTCGAGTGGTGCCGGATAGCTTGTGATTCGTGTCACAGATGCTATTCAATGCGACAGAAATGACGCCGTTTGCTAGGACATGGTGGTAGACAAGATAATGTAATCGGCGGGAAGTGCCCGACTTACATGTGTGTACTATGTATATGGAGCGGGCAGGCGGGCAGACCCGAACCCTCAGCTGACCTGGCGTAAAATGTAAATGCATAGACATGTCTCTCGCTTTCGGCTGCTGCATTTGGTCAGCTGGAGACAGCGAGTGGCCGGCGAGTGGTGGATCTCCGAGTTTATCGACACGGCACGCGTCTTGCTCAGTCATTTCTTCCCAATTGGGGCTGGGGCAGTGTTGGATTAGGTAGGCCATAGAAGAGGCAACCGAAATCTAGGCACAACGATTTACAGAGCATACGTCAGCCCTAGCAACCTAGCCAAGCAAGTCGTCCGCTGAGAGTCAAGAACAGGGGTCCATGCACTTGTGTTTAGAGGGTCAGGGGTAGGGGTCTATAGCCTCTCCCGCTAATCCATCCTCACTTCGACAAGTTGAGCAAAGCGTTGTGACACACCATGCGCATGATTGCCGCGACTGGCCGGCAAGCAACTCACAGGTCGCTTTTTCCTCTTGCTGATTTGTGCACTTTTGTTTCATAGATACCCAAGTTGTCTGTAATAAGTCATGGCGCCAGCAACATGCAAGTAAGCCACCGACCACTACCACCAAGACTGTGACATCAAGCTATAACACGCCACCCTACGGTTACCACCCCCACGACCAATGCATGGCATACGCCCTGAAGAAACGACGTGTAAGCTATCAGCTTGACCAATCAAGCTCATCACGGCATGTCATCAATCGTGTGAGCTGAAGCTTATCATACCGTTGCTTCACAACCATGTTTGTCTGTCTTATACAGTCAAAGCTACCAAACACCAGGACGGTTATATCTCAAGCCGGGGAACACGTGAACGATCTTCGTCATCTACATCAGCAAGAAACGCGAGCTTATAGTTCAGACCACCTAGTCAACAACATGCGACAGGGGTAGTAGTTCGACTGGTATCCCGTTGCCTAGGTACTCCTAGTATCTTGTGTAAAAATGCCAGGATGTCAGCGCTGGGCCGAAACCCCACGATCGTGCAACAATAGATAGCGAGGGTAGCTACTGGTGCGAGCTACTGGTGCTCGTCGTTCCAGATACCGAGACAAGCTTTCTTGCATACACTATGAGGTCACCCAATTTAAACAGAGCTAGAAACATCCCCAACCGTGTTTCCGATCCCATCGCCAAGCTGCGTAATCCTACAACGTACCTATTTCCCGGTAATTCCAGACCCAAGCCCCAGGCTCCTGGGTAGCTTTTACGAGAGGTTCCATACAGCAGATCACACGTCCATGGTACCGTGAAAGCTTACCTACTTAACCTACCCAGGTAAGTAGCGATCAATATATGTGGTGTGTGCCTGGGGAGCGTGACGGTGCGCCCCGCCAGGTTTGTGATACACACTTGCATCAAGATGCGCTCAGCCCCAGGCAGGCAGAACAAGGAAAAGATGGTGGCAATGCCGGGCTCGATCATGAGGCTGCCCAGTGACGTCGCACTCAATATCAGTCACAGAATATATAAGGCCAAGCCTCCTCGTAGGAGGATGGCAATTCAAGTTGCATTCATACAACAACCATACCTACCATACACATATTATCATTCCCAAAACTCATACCCATACAGTTATTCTTCAGTTATTGTCTAGTTATCACCATCAATATGGCTTCCCACGTTTGCTCCGTAGTTCCCCCTTACCTCCTTGCCGCCTTCGCCGATAGCGAGCACAACAGCGAGGAAATCCGTACATCAGCTCGCCACTGTCTGGACTTCAGCAGCAAGTACATCAGCAAGCGCCAACGCGTCTTCGCCGAGCTGGCAACACCCCGTGGAGCTCGCGGTGGCGCAGCCGCACCTCGCCGCAACGAAGGCATCGTCCCCACCACCCTGTTGAAGCACATCTCAGACTGCGAGGATGTCGACGAGGACACCCGCAACAATGCCAAGGCCGACCTCGCCCACATCGAGGGCATGCAAGCCAAGTACCAACAGTCCCAGGGCATTGCCGCAGAGCAGAAGACCCTCTCGTCGGACACCGAGAAGTCCAAGACAACATACCGGGCCGTCTACGACGCCCACAACGACCAGAACGAGGAAGATCTCCCTGGTGATGTCGTCCGTGTCGAGGGCCAGAAGGCAGTCAGCGACGAAGCTGTGAACCAGGCCTTTGATAACGCTGGCAACGTGCTCAAGTTCTATCTCGATGTCTTCAACTGGAAGTCCATTGACAACAAGAATGAGAACGTCATCAGCTCTGTTCACTTCGGCAAGAACTACGAGAACGCCTTCTGGGATCCCGAGATCAGACAGAGTGAGTTGGCACTTCCCCCCTAATAATGGTATCAAAAGCTTGCTCTGCCGATCCTCGTTGATCAAGATTACACATACCACGACTTGCCATAAGTGACATAGAACTGACGCATAACCAGTGGTATACGGCGATGGCCACGACTTCCTCGGCCACTTCACCAACGCCATCGACGTCATCGGCCACGAGCTCACGCACGCCGTGACGGAGCACACCTCACCCCTCGATTACGCCGGGCAGCCCGGCGCCCTGAACGAGCACGTCTCGGACGCCTTCGGCATCATGGTGAAGCAGTACATCCAGAACGAGAAGGCCGACGAGGCCGACTGGCTGATCGGCGAAGAGTGCCTGATGCCCGGCGTCAAGGGCGTCGCCCTGCGCTCCATGAAGGCTCCCGGCACTGCCTACGACGACCCGCGCTTCGGCAAGGACCCGCAGCCGGCCAACTTCAGCGACTACGAGCGCACCGAGGACGACAACGGCGGCGTTCACCTGTACTCGGGCATCCCCAACAAGGCCTTTTACCTCTGCGCTACCGCGTTTGGAGGCTATTCGTGAGTCTCATCCTGATACAAAGAAATTCCACATAGAGCTTCGTTTTGCTGACCACAGCGCTGCCGATGATTTAGTTGGGAAAAGGCTGGAAAGATCTGGTGGGAGACCATGCGAAGTGGAATGATCCCTACGCGATGCACTTTCATGCAATTCGCTGATGCCACTGTTGACAAGGCCGAGGAGCTCTTCGGTGACGACGGTGCTGCTATAGTCCGCAATGCATGGAATGAGGTTGGTGTCGTACGCAAGTCACACGCATAGATGACAGGTCGATTAGTCACCTACCTTACCTAAGGGCAACCTCCATGTATAACCCCTTAAATGATTGACTGGCAAAGCATCATTATATCCCTTAAGAATATGCAGAGGATAGCGTGTACATATTTAACGAGAAACGGATTATCTTTTTGATGTAAAAAGCTAATTGCACGTGTGACGCATTATCTCGATAGGCATTTGGATATCAGAAGGTTCAAAGCTATGTGGTAGGTACCTAAGCTACATAAACTGGTGATTACAAATTTCAAGCTACCAAAAAATCGATGGAATGAGGTATGAAGTAAAGATAAGATATGATATTAGCTCCCTTTCCGAGTGTCTCAGTCAATGAAGTTGACGATGCTCCGGAGACTATCAATCAAATCGAATTCAAATTCCGTCCTCCAGGCAGACTCCGTTTCATCAGAAGTCCCATTCGAAAGACGCGATTCACTGGTGTCTCCTGCCTCGAGTGGAACGGGCGGTGCATTGGTTGCAGAACGACTCTTTTCTCCGGCTTCTGATGTTTCTGATAACATCTCTTGAGTATCAGAAGACGCTCGAGTGAACACATCAAATCCCGGAAGTGGAGAGCAGCACGCCCCAAAGTAAGGATCTGTTGAGCCACTGACCAAAGATGTAGGCTGTGACGGCTGAGCTGTGTTACCGGCCGAGGGCAGATCGAATCTATCAGAGGCCTTGTGCAACTCCTCAATTGTAGTGAAGCTAAGATTGGGTTCCTAACCGTGATCCATGCTCTCTTTCAATGTGTGCACTACACCAGGGTATAAGGTCTCGTCAGCTGCGCAGTTCGTCTGTGGCGGTGCGGCCTCACTTGGCTTGGACTGCTCTGAATGTCGTGGGACTCCCAGGATATCATTCAACTCAGGTAGATCTGACATCTCATCATCGCTAAACGGGTCGTCATTAAGTGATGTGAAATCAGTCACGGCTTTGCGGATTGCCACAGAATTATCGTTTACTGTGCTTTTGTCCGGCTTCGATTTTCCTGTGCACCTCTGAGTCAAGCGAGGTGAGATGATGCCATGACCTTTCGCTTCTTCATGAAGAACCAAAAGTTTCTTTCTGTTCTTCTCAGTTGCTTTACCATGCTTCGTCGGTGCTTCAGGTGATACAGGACTCCCGTCGCTGAGATCGCATAGATCGATATATTCCACGTTTGCAAGCGCGCCAGACGGCGAATCAGACTGCGTCAACTTTCGCCGCTTTGGCGTCCCGGTGTCATTTCCCGGATATCTCATTTTGGCTTTCTTGACCTGCTGGTTTGGTTGGTCTTTGCTTTTGTTAGCTATGGAAGCACCACGCTTCCTGGAGTGTACGCCTGAGTCCAAGCGAGCCGAGCTTCCCTTCCCACCATCTATGGTGGCGTTTCTCGGGCGCGACTGAGATACCTCATCTTCATGTGGAGTGCCTTCTAATCCGATTGGCTTCTTCAACTGTCTTCGTGGCCGATGCTTGTTTGTTCCTTCGCGGCAGCATTTATGATTGCACCTTTTCCCCGACTTGGTAAGCCCGCCGTTGCGACACTGATGATTACAAAGATATCTACCATTCTCCATCTTGGCCGAGTCTGTTCTCGATGGAGCATCATCTTGTGCTAAGAGGTCATCAATCAGTTGGAAATCTTCATCCGGGTTGTCTAGGGGGGTCGCTGGTGGGGTAACATTTGGGGCCGTCTGAGATGGTCCCGGTTGTTCCAGAGCTTGAAGCATAGCTTCGTCCGGTATGTCGTCGTAATCTTCTTCGAGGTCTGTTGAGCCAGAACTTGGGAGGACTTGTTGAGTTACTTGACGCCTGATGTTTCTGAAAGCTGAAGCTGGTATGTTTGGCTCTAAAGTCATCGTAGCCTGAGTTCCCACAATTTCTTCGCAGTTGAGATAGCAGCAAATAGTCTGATCAGATGCTGTGAGTAGGACCGGAAAGTTCATGTCCAGCCCATTAGACTTGTCAATCTTCTTCATATTACCGCGCCAGAAATATGCAAGACTTCCATCCGAGGTCAACACTGTGAAGGTCAATACAGGAATCCTGTCTCTCCAGCATGGCACAGCCTTGGTGTTGGCATGCCCCAGGCGTGCTCTGATGGTCACAGAAACAGGGTCATCTGACCCAGGTTTCGATATCTTACGTTCAACGACATCGGCTCTCAATGTAAGCCTTGGGAAATCTTCCAGTGATTTTTGAAGGTTGCGGCCGTAGGGAGGGTTCCTGCTTGCAATTCTCTCCATATCGAGAACGCCTTTATCTGCCACCTCCAGAACTGTATGAACGCCGTTACTTATCCATTTGCGTACGGCGACTGGACCGAAACCGGGAATCTGGGATAGCTGTGCCGGTTTGTGCTCCCAAGCTTGAGCAGCTATGGAGCGGTTCAGGTCTAGTGCGGCTTGGGTACCAAAACCGTCGCCGTCAAACGCTTTGCAGTCGATCACGCAACGCACAAGACGTTTCATACGATCAAAGATAACGCGCTTCTCCCTCGCGAATTCCTGACGAACAACGTTCGCTTCCTTGTCCGTCGGTAGCTCTACGCCCCCGAGACATATTTGCACTACCATAAAGACCTTGTGCCAGGTCAGGGTCAACGTTTCGTGAATCGGATGAAGAATGAGAGGAGATTTATTCAGCTCTCGGAAAACGGATCGCTCAGCAGGTTTGAATCTGAAGTCTCTGAACTCTGCGGCTTTGCAAATTACAGTAAGCTGAGATTGTCAGTTATCTGCCAATGCATCAAAGGTACGATGATTTACGTACCATGTCTTCGATACTGGCAGCCTGTGGAATCGAAAGCAGTAGCTTCATGGTTTCGAACTGAATCATATACCTGGACATCGCTTGGCCATACTCTGTGCAAACCAGTGGCGTACGTTTGGACACTAATTCGTAGTCTTGAAGCAACTTCACGTCACGCTCGCACCATTCCTCCATCCGCTCATCAGCGCTCGCTGCATTGTGTACATTTTCTAGATTGTACAACGAAGGCGATTGGCGTACCCGTACACTCAGAAATGTGCCACCAATCCACTTCTTCGCAGTTTGAATGTCTTGAATTGTACCAAGTCCAATTTCAGAGTTGATATGCTCAAGCAAATTGCGGTGCAAGGTGCTCTCAAGGCGCTCCTGGCCCGAAACAAGCTTCGTGTAACGCTCGACATGTTGCAATCGTGTCATAATGATGGCAGTGGCACTGTTGTCAAATTGAGGACGGCCAGCCCGTCCCAGCATTTGCATGACATCCAGATCTGTGTATTCTTGGGACCCGTCGTCTGTATAATGGTTCGTTCCCTTCAGCACAACAGTATGGCAAGGCAAATTCACCCCAACAGCTAGAGTGGAAGTGCAACAGATAACATGTAGCTGGCCACAGAGGAAGTTCTTTTCAATCGCGGCTCTATCTTGGACATCGAGACCTGCGTGATGGAATGCAACGCCGTATCGCACAAGATCTTGCAGATCTGGGGACAGTACCTGAATCCGACCGCTTGGTGGTGGCCAAGGCCGTTCATCAGCACGACATGTCGACCACCATTCTGCAAGAGATTGAGCTGTACGCTGACATGACTTTCGTGTAAAGCAGAACACCATAATGGGTTTTCCCTCCGAGTGCTTTCCGAGGAGCATATTCAGCTTGCCGTCGAGCTTTTGTTCAAAGATAAAATCATTGGGCGCGCCGTCGTATCCGTATACAAATCTCTGTAGTTTGACTGGGCGTAACTCCTCGCCAAAGACTTCGAACCTCGCCGGTTCGAGTTGATTTTGATGATCACGGCCAAGCCACTTAGCGACATCATTTATGTTGGGTACTGTTGCACTAATGGCAACGAAGCGGATGCTGGCTCCAATTGTCTTCATGCGAGAAACCACAGCCTCAAGCGTGGCACCTCGCGTGTCTTTCAGAATGTGGACTTCGTCGATGAGCACAAGACGAATCAATTCCAATAACTTCCGATGGTCTTTCCATTTCCTTGTTATCGAATCCCACTTCTCAGGAGTGGTGACGATGATGGATGCGCTACCAACACGATGAGTCTCAGCTTGAGAAGTGTCACCTGTGAGCTCAACACAGCGCAAATTCATGTGACTAAATTTAGCCTGCCAGTCTCGGGCCTTTTCAGAGCATAGCGATTTAGTTGGAGCTTGATAAACAATCTTGAAATTGTCGTTCCCCTGGTCTGACACCAACTTACAGATTGCCATTTCAAGAAGTGCAGTCTTGCCAGAACCAGTAGGCGCAGAAATGACAACGTTATCATTTGTGCCATATACCAAAGGGAAACACTTTGACTGCACAGCATTGAAAAGCGGGAATGGGAAGATTGCACGAAACTTGTCAGGCAGTGATTGGCGTGGGTCGACAAGGCGCGTATTATTCACGATAGGTGGTAGGCTGGGTGCATGGTCGAGATTCGATTGAAACTTTTCATTCCACTTGGGAGGCGGATGGTTGTGTTGAACATTTTGCTTTTGTCTTTCGAGACTTATTCGGGTTGAAGGGCTGGAGTGTCCAACATTTGAGGGTGAGCTACCTGTCACCGAGGAGTTGACGGGCGGTGTTGTTTTTGCTAGGGTGATGTCAACGCTTCATCTAAGGTGACAAGACTAGGACCTGCACTCACGTTCGTGAATAGCCGTTGTGAATAGCCGTGTTCCACGCTGAGGATGAGTGACTCTTTGTGCGATGCTGCGACTGGAAGGCGGCTGGTGGAATGGATGAGCCTGAGAGGGTACGATGGGGGTTAGAGGGTTCTGCTGTGGCGAGGACTGATGTGGGAATGCCCGCGAGAGAGTCGGAGGGCCATGGGTTCCATAGACAGACGACAGACGAGCGACCTCGAGATCGTTATTATCGTTGCGTTGCGGTATGCTTTGAAATGGCGAATGAAGGGGGTTTCTATGAACGAACGGTCGGAAATGATGGCTGGCATCGCCCAATATGCGGCTTGGCCGGGCACTGCTGGTGTTTAGGGGCAGCGAAACACGATGGCTTGTAATGCTGCCGCTGGGAATGGTGCCAATACCGGAAGGTTGATATGCAGGCTGTGGATGGCCCAGAGTTGTTCGGTCTGCGCCGCAAAAGCATGGTTAGGGAATGGCCACGTCATGATACGAGACAAGCAGCATACCGTAATCGTCCAGTCCCCCGTACACATCTTGATCAAAGGCAGTCTGATTTAGTCCACTCAAGGTAGACGTGTTCTCTTGGTGCCAGTCATGATTAAGAGGTGTAAATTGCTGATTCAGCTGGTACGGTGTCTCGGGAAAGAGGCTGTTCGTGTGATCGATCATCTGCTGCATGAATCTATCGTGGTCGCCATTGGTGGGAGGACCGTAGATGTGACTGCGATGGCCAGATCCGGGACCGTAGGACATGTTGCTAAGGCACAGGCCAATGCCTCACGACCTTGAATCGCGTTCCGATGGGAAATGACAGGGGATCTCAAGAAGCCATGTATGTGACTCACGAGTCCTACACGAAAGAATCCTTGAAGTCGTTGGTAGGTACTAGGTAGGTAAGTAGTTTGTCAAGCAGCGGCGGCGGCGGTGTTCAGGCGGTGGACAACAAGGAGATAGGTACGGGGAGCAGGTTTGGATTCACAGGCGGGGAGAAGGCAGCTCGAGGTGGAAATCCTGTCTCGCAGCTTTATCGCGTCCATCATCGCGCTTTCCAAACGTGATGAGGTCCCCAGGCAGTGCTCCTTCCCCCCCATGAGAAATGTTTGTTGTGAGTCACGTCATACCCTCGGGTACCCAAGATCCATTCAAGTAACACCACCCGGTCACGGGTTCATCCCTCTGTGCTCCCATTAAGCAAAGTATTAGTTATAAATAAGATGGTGGATGCAAAACGACCTCGGAGTGCACAAATGAATCAGATGGGTCCTCACTTCTTTGAATCTTCTGTCAACTTTTTCTCGCTGTCTCGCGTCATGGTCAGCTGTCCTCGTGAGAAAAAGGACAAGAGCTGCACTTAAGCACAAAGTTTGAGTGGCCACATTGGTATAACGTGCATCTTGTGGAATTATAATCTTGGCTCTTTCGTAGAATACCTACTACTAAAACTTATCTACTCTCGTCGTCCCTCTGGTCCTCTATTGGGAGGTGGCGCGAGAACTTCAACTCTATACCTTGCAGCCTAATGCAATAATCACTCGTATTGGTGCGGACTCCTCTTTCCTCTGCATTCATTCAGCTGTGAAATCATTTCTAGCTTTCGGCCAGATATCGTTTGTTTGTCTTTCAACGTACTGCCGACTGGCAACGCTGAGACGGAGACAATTTCAACACAGGCTAGAGACGTCCTGCAGCATGTATCGGTTTACATGCCTGGTGCGGTGTTGCTGCAGTGCACAGAGTTCGCCTCGTTGTTGCGAGGAGCTAGTATATCCAGCTCGCGTTTTTCTTCGCCAATTTTAGTTCGGCAGCCTATCGTGCCTGTGTCATGTGACATCATACATCTCGCGCCTTTTCCCTAGCTAAAGGACTGCGACTGTGATATCGAAGTGGGGAGGAGGGTCGCGACGTGGAGAGACCTAAGCTCTTAGCATTGTCAAACTGATTCGGCACCTCGAGCCTGTCATTCCGAGGCGTGTTCATGGGATCGATTGTAGCCTTTTCAAAGCTGACGATGTTGATTGGCGGTGGGCGAGCTCGTTTGCTGCGGTCTGTGTAGAGATATGTTGCAAAGAGGACCAGTGCCGTGCCAAGGATAAACTGTATATGAATCAGTAAAAGGTCGGGATATATGAAGCGTACACAAAAACTTACAGTAAAAGTGACCTCCATAGTGAAGAACCAAACCGTAAACAGAAAGCTGATGATGATGCTGATGCTTGTTGCGAAGTTTTTGGCTATATTGTCGGCGTAATGGATGCACAAGGAGGCGAGAACACCACCAAACGCCTGCAGGATGATCAATACCCACACAACCCAATTGTACCCGTCGAAGAAACCGTGTTTCGCGATTTCCTTGCCGTCCTTGAAAATCACCCCAACAAAGAATGAGCAGACAAGTGAGTAGAAGGATAGCTGAATGTTGCGGATCCAGACCGAAGTGGATGTATGAGGATCCTTCAAAACTTTCTCGAAAAAGACTCCTGTAGATCCCGACAGTGCAGCAACGGCCAAGGCTGCGAATACGCCAATTGAATAGTCCACAACAAGGCTGTTGTTCTGATCTTCATCAATTCCCTCGTAGGTGGCAGACCGTTTCACCAAGCCCTCGCCAACTTCTATGATAACTTCCGCACCGCGCTTCGTGAGCTCCCGGGCCACCCCGCCAATGTTGCTAGCCGCCTGGCCCAATTCGTGTACCGACCGCGGAAAGAAGTGGTCTGCCATGTCCTGAATGATCAAAGAGCGCTCTTTCGAGTCGGAGGAAGGAATCGAGACGATGGAGACACCGGCTGTCAAGATGACCAGGGAGAGCCATTTCTTAAATGACAGAGATCTTCCAAGCAATGTCACTGTGAACAGAGCCGTCGTGAGTATCTGTGCAGTAGCCTGTCAGTAGCCGCGCCGACCAACAGACATGCTTCAGGGTTGCATCATACCTTAAGCTGCAGGATGACCTGATAGTGAACCGGGTCTAGGTTCTCTACAGCCACATACTGCAGGGTATTCTGCATGGTATACAGTAACGCAGGTATCGCCAACTTCCACCCATCACCCCCAAAGACGGAGTTGTATATCTGTTGGAATAGAACAGTTGCTGGCGTGGACGGTGCGAGGGTCCTGGAAACTTCGTAAATGGCGAAAGTCAGGGAGATGGAGAGCTTGACGAGTTCGGTGAGGAAAACGGCAGTGGATGTGAAGTAGCGATGATCGCCGCTCGGAGGCATTATTCTCGAGTAGTGCGCAATGAGGGTGACAGCAGAGCTTTGGAACATTAACTGGATGGCAACAAGCGTCAGCAAAAAGCAATTAGCAGGGCGATGTCTCGCTTGTTCTTTCGCAGTCCATGGCGCAACCTCGAGGTATTCTAGAAGATACTTGGGTACGCACCGTGATCAGAGACATCTGCTTCAATGGTATACCCATCAGGGTAGGGCCCCGCGACATTTGCGGCAAGCCCCCAGCGACCTCGAGAAGGGCCATTGTGAAGCTGTAGACAAATGTCTAGCGAGTGGGCTCGGATGCGCGCGCGAGAGGTTCTTCACGCTTCCCCCAAATTGTCCCGCGCCGGCGTGCGCACCGTCGGTATATATTGTTTGCTGTCGCTTCGCAATGAACGTATGGTCCCGTGGACGCTTCTTTGTCCCTGGGTTAGAGTACTAAGTGCAGGAGATGAAGTGCTGTCCTGAGCAGCGCCAAAGATGGCGAGAGATATGGGCTCGATGGGCCGCGACAGGAGGTACCGATATCGAGGTCACTAAGAGTTTCCTCGGTTGGGGACAAGAATTGGAGAAATAGCTGCAAGTTTCAGTTGGAGCCCCGGCTTCCAGAACCAGCTCATGGACAAGGGTGGGTGGCGAGGTTTGGGCGAGGACAGGCGTGCGTGCCAATGTCCTTTGCCGATGGACGTAGATGCGTAGATGCGGCAGCAGTGCAACGCAGTTTAAGTTTAAGCTTCTCTCTCCCGATGCATGCTTTGCCGCAGTCGGTGTCCAGTCACAACTTTCGGATGACGTCGGTGTTCTTTCCTCTTGGTGTCAGCCCAGCTACTTACAGCCACAGGTTGCACAGGTTGCGCTGGCGGTACTGCTAGGTACTTAGTATTAATTAGTGCTCTCAGCTCTGGCACGTGTCACAAGGTGCCTGCTACCAAATGGGGGCGGTAACATCGAAAATCAGGCACATTCAAGGTGATCTTCAGGGGACCAGACACTTTCTGGATACTCAATTGAAACAGCGTTTCAAGTGACAGATCCAACCTTTATCATAGGAAATACTGCACAAGGGTTTGTGGGAGTACTTTACACGTGATATCAATATAGCGCTTTGAAAAAAAAACTAGTAGGGAGGCATGGATACCTCAATACCACTGGAGACTATTGTCCCCTGGTGCACTCACTGTACCTCATCTACCTAGTAAAGTTAGTGCCCTGCTATTGTCTAAGCACTTAACTTCAGCTGTGCTGCAAGATAGAATCACCAACAGCTTCACTTTTTCTCTCAATTGTAAATCTATTGTCTCAGTCTTTGTCTCTTTTTTCTTTCCTCCTTTCATGCTAATTATAGAATTATAATTCCAGCAGTATGCTAAGTACACCACGGGCATGCAGCAACGCACAGAAGATGCCTAGGTACTATTTCCTCAAGTGCAGGCAGCTCAAGCTGAGCCTGAAGTCCCAGCTACTCATATCAATTGCATCATTAGGTTGTATCTGCTTCCCAACCTCGGCTTGGTTTAGGTACTACATCCACCATCTAACGCACTCACAGTTAGTGTACCTAGCAGTGTGCAGCTATGGCGCCCTACTGTAGGTAAACTGGAGGTTAAACTCCGATTGCTTGGTCTTAGCGTCGATCTTCAGCGCCACGTTCATCCAGACATTTGACCCAGATCAAGCCAGCGAGGCGGGGAAGTCCTCATTGCTGCCCTACGCTCGCCCTACCCATAGCGATCAACTTCCTTGCCATCGACCAAGGCTCTTGTGGAAGTGCATCTAGAGGCTCGTTAGCCCTTCACCTGCATCTCGGCATCAACAAAAGCAAACCAGATCTCCAAGGCCGTGTGATGCGCTGTCAACAATGCCTGTGTCATACGTCAGTATCTGCTTGCGATGGGTGTGGTCCAATGCACACTTGGACACTTAGCCTTTCAGATAATACCATGGTGGCAATCCCAGTGCGGCACCAGCCTCTAAGTAGATCGCTGCTGTACCATCTGACTGCATGTCTGCATGCCTGCCGGCCAGGGCAAGCTACTCGTACCATAGACATGGGAGCCGAGGAACCTTAGCGAGCGGCACAACAGTCGCTATTTTGAACCCATCGTCCAATTGGCTGCGAGGACATCTAGCTGGGAATGACCTCGCTGCTAGGATAGCCGATCAAAGACAATGTAGGTACACTGACGTGATTCGTGGATAGAATTTGCAAGACCTTGTTTTCAACCACATGCAATTTCCAGCAGAGCAAATCAGACCTCGACTCGATAACTTCACTCTATCACTGGTGCAGCAGGAAATTGCAGCTGATTCATGTTCAATGAATTTCATGTCAAATACTCAGAGTGCTGCTTACAGCACTCCCAGTACTACCTAAGTGTCTCTTAGAATATTACATTAGGAAGCGAGACTCATCTCATGCATCGTCCATTAGATTATGCAATCGTCCCGTCCGATAATGCCCCGAAGAAAAATATCCCGTTTTTTTGTCCCGTTCCAATCCGGTGTCAGGAATGCTCGTGCTGTGTTTCACCGCTGCCCAGGCACCGTGCAATGCATGATATGAAGTATATACAGATATAAAAGATGCTTGTGGTGGTGGTATAGCGCTCCAGAGAATGATAAATAACAGACGAAGTCGGCGGCAGTTGGAAAATGTCGAAATAGGAAAAGAAAACGCCTATAATCTAACGGTAAAGCTGCGCCAATGAATGATGGATAAAGGTACAAAGGGAAGAATAAATAGTAAACGTGGTCATGCAGATTCCGACCCTGAATTTTGTTCGTGTATGTCGTAGGATGTCGTTCGCAACATCCCGTAGTCAGAGGCTCAATACTAGGGATAATCCATCAGGGACACATGTTTGCCGCTTTTCGAATGATGTTGGCCATGTCGTTAATCCTCGTCGCCCCAGTAAGGCATCGGGGAAGTTGCATTTCCCACAGCGCTCAAACGTACCATGCTCCTCTTGTTCTGTGTGTGGCCGTGCTTTGGCTTGGGCGAATGAGCCTGCTGCAACGCACTCGACGGATGAAGGAAGTCCGTGGGAGCGGCAGGGCTGTTTGGTTTCGACGTCTTCCTCTCAGGCCGCGGTGGCAGTGGCCATGATGGTGGTGGCATAGGGGGTTGGCTAGTTGGTGTTGGTGGTGGCCTCGGAGGCTGTGGGAATGCACCAATGTCATCTTCAGAATCGTCTGCATCCACATCTTCGTTGCACTCTGGTTGGGGCTCCAATTCGGGCACATCTTGTAGACGATGCCCCTTCACGGCCGCATGGTGAGAACTGGTCGAGGCCGAGTCGTTCTGGTGCTGACTGCTGCGGCTGCTGTTTCGGTGCCGGCTACTCGTGCTGCGAGCTCGTCCGTTGGCAGATGCGCTGCTACGCCGTGACTGCATGCGGCTTGTACGTCGCTCGTTGACGATGAGATCTACCCCATCACTGTCGTCGAGGTAGTCGTCGCTGAAATATACACTCGAGTCGGCAGTGTTAGTACTCTCAGTATGCGGTTCAAAGTACAATTGACTCTGATCATTCCGAAATTCATAGGTTGTCGAGGTCGTTGACCCAGCTGCTGATATCGAGGTTCTATCGGTTGCATCGCTGCGGCTGGCCGTCGATGGTACGTCAACATCGCCAAGTTGCTTGCGCAAAGCGTTCTCTTGGTCGGCCTGGCGAAGATCTTCTCGAGAAATTCCAATGAAAAGGGAAGACGCTCGCTTTGGCCATGCCTCGGCCGATTCATCAAGTTCTGGCATCGCCATCAGTCCACGCCCATCATGAACACGACTCTTGTTTGATCTTTTCCCGTGGCCCACGCTATCTCGACTCGGGCGGCTTTGAACGTCTTCGTCGGCCTCAGAAATGACACCCTCGCGCATCTTCGCCCTCTTCTGTCGCAGCGCCCCCAGCAACATTTCTTCTTGTCTCGTAACCGCCATCATGCGCGCATTATAAGCTTCGGATGCGTCACTGCTTGTCACCGCATCGATCTGGAGTGATTCACGCGATTTCACGTAGAACTCTACACTGCTGGGTGAGAGAGGAGGGGTGGGCTGGTCGGATGAGTGAGAGTAGTGCGAAGTGGCATTGCTGTTCTGCCTCAATAGAACCTTATCCAGTTGATGACTACCCGCAGGCGTCGAAACCTGACCTGCCGCTTCGAAGGTGGAGGCTAACGGTATGTATGACACTGTCATCGCTTGCTGAACTTCCCAGGGCGACCGGGGGGAGCCTATTGTATCGCTAGTTTCTGTGGATCTCGACGAGAATCTGCTGTCGTGAGCAGACAGAAGGGCTGGGGTTAGAGTGCTCGTAGATGAGTGACTTAAAGACGAGTGAGTAGGGGTAAAGGTGTTGCATAATGGTGAGTTGCTGTCTTGGACCCGCATTGTCGACTTGAAAGCTGAATGTTCATCCACCTGGTTCAACGAGGGGGTGAATTTTCTATTCCCTGTAGTTCCGTGTAGTTGCTTCGGGCTCTGCTGGTTTGTTGTCGAGTTCAGGGGCTCCACGTATGCATCGTTTGTGAGACTTCCACGATGAGAGACAGGTGTCGGTTGTGATGGCGCATAATCTTCCTCGTCCGAAGAATCTGAAAGAGACAAAACACTGTTCTGCAGCCGGTCTGATCCATGGGTGTCCCTACTCGATGGCGATGCTTTCGATGTTCGGGTATGGCGGCTTGATACACTACCTGCATAGTCGTTCCTAGACCCAGTATTGACTTGAAGACCGCCTGGTGAGTCGACCATCGAGGCACTTGTCCTGCTACCATGGGAACCCTTGCGTGAATGGCTCCATCTCGGGTCCCGCTCTTGGGTTGATTGAGACGGTATCGGTGCAATAAGGCTCTGTGTAAAGGTGCTGGCTGGCCTAAGATGGTCCGAGGCAGGTTTAAGAGGTGCATACTCTTGAACGGTATCTTCATCCAAAGCCTCCTCATTGTGAAATGACATCTTTTCATAATGGTCGTAGAGTTGGTGTAGCCCAGTAGGTTGAGTGATGCCCTTGGACCGAGGAGACTCTTGCACGACCGGCTGTTGCTTCGTACGCCATCGCGGGGTTCTCGGATTTCCAGTGGACCCAGAGTCAGGAGGCAACGGAAACTGCGAGAAAAAGGATGGCGAACGCGAAACATAGTTAGTTCCGTATACGGGCTCGGCAGACTGGTCGCTCCCTTTCCGTTCTCTTTGACCTCTCGGACGTAGACGCGAAAGATCCAATCGAGCGGGCTTCTTCTTCTTTTTCCCATTAGGTGTGCCTGCCAGACTCCCGTCCATGTCGAGAAGCTCGTTTATCTTTGACGGAAGACCTTTCGCCATGGCTGAGCTTGATGTTTGCTGCGATATCGCCAGAGGCATCTTTTCTGATTCGTAGTGGGAATCTATCGTCGAGGTGGATTGTCGTCTGCTTCTGCTGGACAGGCTCGCTATGTTGTCTCGCGACTCATTGTTTCCGACGGTCAATGCGGATCGCTTCGTCTTCAGGGCCCTCGGATGCGAGCCATGCGCGCTTCGAATCGGTCGGGGAATAATCGCGGATTCCTCTTCCCAGAAAGCATTTCTTTCATCTTCCAATTCGAGGCCAACATCATGCGCGGGTCGACTTAAATTGCTCTCGGATACTGATGTGCTGATGCCACCAGCAGAACTGGTTTCCCACGGCTGGTTCGTATCAAGTCTCAGTGTCGAAGTGTTAATGTTGAGTCCATCTGTGCCTAGGATCCTTTGTGCTTTTGACAAGGGAGTTGTCACAGAGACAGTTGGCACCTCTTGCTTTTTTGATCGACCCAAAGTAGGGAATCTGAACTTGGATTTCATCCCACCAGACGACATCTTGGATGTTATGCAAGAATCGGCAGGGAGCGCTTACCCGTCGAGAAGCAGCGGCCGCGTCACCGCGCTCCCCTTCTCAGTGTATCAGGGATCCAGGTCAGGGTTACGGAGCATCGCTCAGGTGAGGCGAAGTGAACAGTATTAGCTTTCTTGGACTTCAGCGGCTGTGATGCACGACCCTGACGCTGTTGGCCGTAAGACGAATCTCGGCGAGCGAGAGTTTCGCAAGATTTGCCGGATGAGAGGTAACCAGTGATCCTTCTGGGGGCGGCTCAGTTTGAAGCCGGGGAATTCACAGTTGTCGCTGCGCGCATCTTAGGGGCGACGTTCTGCGATCCAAGACTTCGCCGCCGTGTTTGTTTTGCCAAAGACCTGGGAGAAGAAACACTCAACCAACAGGAAGGGAGAAGCGTGGTGTTAAGATCGTAAAATGGTCAGATTCGTCGCCGATTATGATACCAATAACAAGGTCCAGTATCGTCCGTCCTTCCAAGAGGATCCACACCCCAGTCCTCAGGGGTGCAATATGCGTCGTTTCGTTTCGTTTAATAGATACGGCCCTCACACACACCAAATCAACCGCGCATGGATAGAACCTCAAATGCTGCGTTGAAATGCACAATTGATGTAGATTTTGAAGGAAGGGCAGATTTGGAAAAGCATTCCCTGGATTCTTAGAGAACGTGCGTGAGAGATCAAGCGTTCTTCTGCAATATGAAAAACGGGGATAAATCCGCACCAAGCATGCAGTGAAGAAGGGGCTAGACTAGCGCCTGTATGCTATATTTCCGGAAAGACGCAGTGGGTATTTGTGCCTTCATTTTCACACTACGCACCATGTACTCAGTCTACCGCGACAGTGCTCAAATTCGACATCGCGTACATCCTTGGTTCGTCCTGCCTGGTTGGGATCATGACACTAATAGAGACTAAGAGACATTTTCACGAACCACCAAGCCCAGGGCTAAACCAAACATGCATCTTGATGCCAAGAGGCTATGCTGCAACTAAAACCACTATCATCCCACTCCGAAGAGTGGCATAAGTTCTGGAAGCGCAGTGCCATTTTGCCACTCCACAGCTACTCTGCCGCCCACCAACTAAAGACCTGATGTAATCATTCTACTCAGGTGAACCAGACAATGGATGAGATCAGTGAATGGCTCCCAATATAGGACAGACAAAAGCGTCGAGCCCGGTATTCTACATTGCCATTGATCCAATTTAGCCCCTGAGCCTGGAGAGTACAATCATCCCTGTCCCAAGACCCCTTGTTTATCACCAGGGTATCCCGGTGGCGTCTAGCATAGATCAGAAGAAGCTGCTTAGAACGCCATGAACAAAGCTCGGGACTGAACTCGGGAATTAAGATTAAACACGTCAGTCTGGGACGAGTAGCGGTACATAGTACATCTCGCTAGCTTCGCTTGACATCTTCATAAGCCCCCGTACAAGCTCCAAACTCGGGCGTTCCTGACACTTGTCAAAGCGCCGTCCTGTTACCATAATCTCTTGGTTCAAATCGGTGGTCGACCGGGACCTGGTAATATTTCTGTTGATGTTCTGATGTCGTGCATGTCTCTGCATCAAGGTTCGAGTCTCTCATCCCAGCCCCCAGGCCCGCAATTTGCCATGATAAGGTAGACCACGATAAGTGGTACTTGTACATGTGTGTGAATTCGCATCCCGCCGCGAATGTGTAACGATGTTGAGGAAATCAAGTAACAGCCGGACAGACTAGCCGCTTGCTGTATTTGACAGTAATTATCGACAACTTAACTATTATAAATTACAAGTAGGTAGTCTCATATCTATACTGTCGTTTTGCCAATAGTTCTTCTTGTACGTGGATCACAATCGCACCGTCTTATCCGGAGGTTGCCCAAATATGGTTGAAGCTAACGTAAGTCAGAACTTAGGTAGTTACTTACGAGTAGTGCCCGTGGAGGTCATTCCAGGATGTCAAGAGATTCGAGGAAAGTATAGACGACTATACAGCGTTGCTATTTGCTGTCTATTTGCCATTCGAAGGGGACTGAAATGACAGCATTGAGGAAGCTAGCACTAGTTCTATCACTACAGCATATAGTGACAGTATGATATATCCCAATTCCCGCCCCGTAGTTTAGAGCCCACGTGAGATTTTTCCCTAAGGAAGAACAAATCTAAAAGGGTTAATACCGGCTCCTTGGATCCGGATGAATGTGTTGCCCCAAAAGGACGTGGTAGAATCTATGTTGTGAGAGTGGGAATCTAATTACCCAGTGCTCTTCGTCAAGTCGCTGTATCATTTTCTTGTGATCGTTCAAAAATCCCCGACGCCATCCAGCACAGCTCTTAATGCGGACTTATAGCCGTGCGTCCACTAGAAAATTATATCCCGCGAATATCACCATTATTGGCAGAGAACAGACTAGCCTGTCAGCAAACGGACACGCTTCTAACTTCACGCCAAGGCTTGGGGATTATCCTGATTCGCACGCCACACCCGTTGCCTCTTGACTATCAATTCATGCGTTGCATTTTGATCTCGGTGCTCTTGTCTGCCGTTATACTGAGTTAGACCGATACCAATTGAATTGTACACTAAAACACATGAAACGGGGTGCGCTCACCATTCTCGTTGTCGTTACTTAAATGGGTAACGGCAGCTAAGACAGGGTAGCAATTGCAACACTGCTGATTGCGAAACATTCTAAGTTCTATAACATGCCACTCCTATGCGAGTAGGTTTGTAGGTGCAATAGAATTTAGCTCTACTGAATATACACCACCATTTACACACGTCGACATCAGAGTTGTGTAACGCGCCTCCATACATGGCTTGCGATGGAATCTTGAGGTTGCATGTTGTGCAAGGTGATGCGACATGACACCAACTTCAATCTAAACGCATCCATACTCAACGCACACAATTTCAATGATCGCAATTTACATGCTCATAACAAATGGAATACGGTAATTCCTTCTTTACTTTCCCTGATGAGAACGCACCTGGTATCATGTTGCTGTAGGGTGCAGCTGTCTGATTTACAAAATGTTGTGGCAACCATGAGGGATGACTCCCCACTATAACCTTACTTAGCAGAGCCTTTTCGTAAAATTGTGTTCAGATGTATGGGATACTTGTCTCAACTACTCGTCGTCGATAAATACATGTGTGCGCGCAGAGTTTGGTCTATGAAACTACGAACAACTGCCGATGTCAATACAGATACATAGTAGGTGCCCAGACTCATCAAAATGGCACTTCATGCGTTTCCATAAATGCCTGCGGAAACAATAGCCAGACTGGACTCTATCAAGGAGTTGAGAAGCTACCTCCTAGTAGCAAACACTAGTTTCGACTCATAATACTGAGATTCTTCATTTATCTACATTCCCCAGGTCCACTAGAACAGCACCTTTGTTCTCAGCATTGTTTCAAGTGTAGAATCTCTTCTCAACAGACATTGTACGTGCACGGAGAACACTAGAGTGCCACAGTTACACATCCCGCAAGCCTAGATGACGATCATGGAACCACGATCTCACAAAAAGACGATGTTACCAGAATGCATTGAGCTGTGCGCGGGGATTTTCATAGCGGTAAGCTCCGCACGTACATGAGAAGCCGTTCCGATTCTTGATAGAATCCATGTACCTGGGAGATCTTAGCTGCTTACTGCGTGGTACACGCGCAGGCTTACTATAGCCTCATATATTGCACACATATATGCTTCATCCTATTTCCCGCCCCCGATTCCAGGGATGCAGAACAAAGGTTCACGGACCGATTGTCCCCATTCTCACGACAACCTCAAACACATCGACGGCCCGCGGATTGTTTGCTGTTCAAAACAAAGCATTTGGCAAGTCGGTACGGGAAAGGGCTGCTCGAGAGCGGAACCCGAAGCTTTCCCCGTCCTGCAGACGCTAGCCATCGCATGAATCTCCCAAGCGCCACTGCGTTGGATGCATGCAGTGGCTTGCATATCTTGTATGGCGTGCGTCGCTGGTGTACCAGAAATCGAGCGCCGTTACTTGTGTCGATCCACAATGCCCCGTCTGTCGCCTTGCCCAATATTGACAAATGTGCTGTCTTGATAGGACCTGCTGCCGCCCCGATCAAGACTAAAACCTAGTGTTCATGACGCCTATTGGTCCACGGCCTTATTCAACGGTGTCGCTGGCATTAGTGCTAGGCTTAAAATAAATACAAGTTCCGATCCCAGTTGTTCTAGAAGACAATGACGCTCACACTAATTCGTGTGGTTAGGGGCATTTGCACAATCGGGTTACTGTCAGTTTACAGTCGTCTGCGAAAATGAAGGCGGAAATATGTTGAATTGACTCCACACCACTTATCTATCCACTGCCGCTACCATCGTTACATTACATACCATCCCGAGAGTGCCACGTCGAGAAGTCAGATCAAGGACTTTACTCGTGTCTGCAGCAGTGGGTTGCAATATACAGCAGTTGAGAGGGTCTGCAAGTGACGTATGCCTTATATCGCTACCCTTAAGATCTGCTCTGCCTTACATACCACCACTCATAGCGGCAGCGACGTTGGTTTTATGACATGATGCCGGGACAAGACGCGTACCCAGCGTCAGTAAAAAGATGGTCAGCTTACACACGGTGGCATAGTGATGTTTGAAATATATCCGACAGTGTGATCAGACCTAGCTACAGAGAGGCAGAACTTGGTACCACAGGTAACCTGATGTAAATTTGGCGAAAGCCGATTTGCTGATGATGATATGCTTTTTATTTGCCGATATATGTTCAAAACGATGGGCTGGACGTGGTTAGAGACAAGTAGCTACCAGAAAACGCAAGGTTGGTTTTTGTTGAGGTTTCCAGAATCCACACATAGGCTGTGCATACCGAATTATTCATCTTCCACAATCAGTATATAAGTGATAATTTCAGTACCAGTTATCACTATTAGAATCGTATGAATATCACTGATCTGCAAGCCTTCACTGAAGAACCTTATACAACGTTATGTTCGTAATTCATATACTTCATAATCATCACTCAGTGGTAAGGAACCCGGATTGGATAGGTTTCGTGCGCAAGTTAGGCAAATGACACCAACGAAGAAACTGTTGAAACATATACATACCCGCGACTCACGGAAAGAATGCTCGTTCAAGAGTAGGTGAGGATGCGATATTCACCTTGCAGGATGTGTATATGCAATCATACACCTTATGTAACGTCATGACAAAATCGAGCTTTGGGCTGTTAAATGTACAGATTACATACAAATAGACTAAGAGTTGGCACTTTTGTGAGACGGAAGGGCTCCCTTCCGATGGTGGTTACTTTTACAGCCGGCATAGATGGACTCCGCGACCAATTGCATTCGCCAGTGACTTGTACTTGGACCATTTAACAAGTTTCGTTCCATTACGTGGCGAAACAGATTCTATTCCTAAACACCAACAAGGCTATTTGGTATAGGTATGTAGTTTCACCACATACCAGACACTGCTGCTTTTGTTATGATTCTCCAGGAAGATAGTACGTGCCACTAAACGATAACCATCGATGTATTTGCGCTTAAGCAGGTGGAAGAAAAGACGCATACAGTACACCCTGTATAGTGGCGTACATGATCATGAATATCACAATCTTTCTGCCAGTACTCGCGGTATTGTCATCCGAGAGGAGGTTCGCCAACCACCAATACCAGAGCGGGTACCCGGACGATATCCTGGTGATTATTTGAATGTGGTAGCTTGTGATGGCTAGAGCCGTTAAGACGAGCTGGGCCAGAGCCATAGAACGCAACAGCCCTCGCAGGTTTTCCAAGGCGGAGGCGCTCATCGCTCCCTCGTTCGGAAGATGAGGGTCTAGTACGAAGTTGGTTCCTGACCTCGCCATGAAATAGAGCATGGGGCCCGCCAGGAGGAAAAGAGGGACGTTTCCAGGCGTCCAGTAGCGCAGAAAGCCTACATTCCTAAGAAGAGTTAGTATGTTTCGAGAATCGGGTCCCTGCTCCTTACCAGTAATGCTCTTGGACGAAAGTGTAAATGCTGGGAAGGAGCTTTGTACACCACGGTCTGAGCTCAGTGTCGGATACATCATAGCAGTAGGTTCGGTAGGCGACGATTTGGGGTACCACAAAGCCAATCGCAATCGCAGAACCGCCAGCAAGCAGAGCCAATCTTCTTCGAACACTATTAGCAGTGGGTGGGAGAGTCAGCTCGCGAAGCAGTTCCGCGGCAAAGAGAACCCCGTTGAGCACCCCATTGCTTCGGAAATTGACGGCAAAGCCGAACCATAAACCCGATGCAACCAAGCTCACGTCGTGTGCAATGGTCCGCCTATCACTAATGACTGCTTTGGCAAAGAACAGGTAGCCCAAGAAAGACAGAAGAGCATAGGGGCTCTCAGAGCACGGTGCTGAGAGAAACAGACCCGCAGGCGACAGGATGTGAAGTATGCTTGCGGTTAACGACATCCGCGAGTTTTTCGAGACTATCAAGCTGAGCTTGTACAAGACCAAGGCTGATAGCAAATGTGAGAAATTGGCGATGAATATGCCTACGAGAGGCTCAAGTGCATCATGTCGTTCAATACCAAGCCCCGTGAGGACTGAGTCCATATATGTCAGTCAGCAGGCTTCTCATACAAAGATGAAAACATACCGTTCGTTAGAAATGAGATGGTAGTTGGCAAACCACTTGCGAAAGCCCATTCCTGTTCAAATAGGTAGCCGCGCCTGGAAGCTTGCACGTAATAGATGGCATCCCATCGCGTTAACTTCGTAGCTAGATCGAACGTCGACTCATGATACGATGGCTGGCTGGTTGACAGCAAGGTACTAGATGTATCGTAGGCTGGGCCGACACCGCTGCCGAGTACTATGGCCAACAAAAACGCTTTCCATGCGACAAAAGTGCATGCCAATGATTGCACGGGGGAGGCAGAGTCTACGAATAGAGACATCAGCGATAGCTGTCAATTGCCCTGCGGACAATGATGTTTGTTGATGCGCCGACAAGTTACAATCGACGTAAATATTGATGGTCGGTCTGCTCTGGCACCTTTCCATGGATACAGACAGTACCTAGGTACAACACTGAAGGTAGGGCTGCTGTGGCTGAAGCGTATGGCTGAAGCACATGACTTCCGTGGCGCAATCTTGCTTAGACTCCGGAGGCAGAGCAGAAGTCTGAGGTGATACATAGTAGATTATTGAACATCCTGTCACATACCACCCTCTCTATGGTCTTGAGTCGCCACCCGAGAAGTCGCAACGAAGACGCCCGTCGCATACAAGATCATTGGTGACTGAAGAAGTTAGTAACAGAGGCACTTCACACAGGGCACACAGGGTTACGGGTCAAGCACACACGTGGGATGCGTTGACGAATCCCGTGTTGTAGGCTGACGACGTTCCTATGCTGCTGAGCATGCCGATTTCGATCATAAGCCAATCTTTATATGCCATCTTCGAAGGTCGCGTCTACTTGATATTGTTTGACAGTGCATCTGCACTGTCGTGCGCTGCTACCTATAAAGTTGGATTGCTGATGTGGTTTAGCTTGGAGCCTGACTCGGAACGATCGATACAGCTCGCCAATCGTACAGGTGGATAGATGATAGAGCAAATGACTTCATTCTGCGCTGACTGCATGACTCAAGACTGGGCCGAATGCGTCGAGTGAGACTACGTCGACTGCTCGACTGCTTAAGGTAATGGATGAATGGTGGTAAGCGGTGTGCCGATGTTCTCCAGGCTGCTGGCTCGGCTGCTGATGCACGGTCAATCCGCATGCATGCGGAGGATTCCAGATGCCAATTAGTGAGTGCACTGCAGACGCACGTTTCGGTAGCGTATAGATAGGAACATCGATCCGAATCTTCTTGCCTGCCGAGTATTCCCACCTAGTTTCTGAGCCGCTGGCGCAACTGAGAATGTGATGCTTTTGGATAAGTCGGTCTACGACAACTTTGGGATCCCTTTGGTTTCCGGATGTGTAAGCTCGTCGCCGAGAGCAGAGTTCGGTCTAAACTCGTTGAGACCAAGCGCGAGCCTGTCACCGACGCTTCCGACTACAGAATCACATGGCAGTGGATGATGGAGCAGAGTCGAGATCTCGGATGACACTGCCGCTGCCTCCCCAGATCTTACCTAACGTATGAGCATCATACATGTAGGCGAGGTAGGCAGCGACTTAACTGACTGAACAAGGCAAGCCTGTCAGCAACGAGCAGATGTAGTTCTTTATCTCACCTATCCTGACCTATTATGTCATACGATGGGGTGGTTTCTGGAAGAATCATGTGGTACACGCAATCATCTCGATCGATTTTGACCACCATCAGAGGTTGTCCATGTAGGTCCTGGAGTTGTACCGCGACGCTGTTTCCAAGTTGTGAAAGTGCAAAAATGACCTACACAGAACCTGCCCTCGTTTTCGGGTTCGCTATCCTGTGTACATCGATACGTACCTCACGCCCCCCTTTTTAGGCTATTGATCGGATGGCTGTTGTCTTTGCTGGTGGGGATCGAACCTCCTATTACTGCTTCTGTATTGGACGTGATCCTTCCCATTTGCGGACTTAAAGCACCCTAAAGCAAAAGCTGGAGCATCATGAGCAAGCTGGAAGTACCGCCTACCCGGGGCTACCAATCATACAGAGCGCACACTGCACCATACGAGGGGTCTGCGTAGGATGGCAGGTACCTTGCACGCTGCCGAGTGCCCGAGGCTGTACAGCTGTCCAGCTCAGAATTCAGGACCTGGGAGTGGGCCGGCGGATCATGCCGTGGGACGTACAGACTGCAGACTGCCTGCCGAGCCTGCCAACTGCGACTGTAGCGTAGCACTACTTCCTGTAAGTGCTAAGTGCTCACTCACTCGGTTGTCTAAGTACCTAGTGTCGACCAGAATACGGATACGCGGCCACCAACCACACGCCACACAGTCCTAGTCCTGGCAGTGCGCGGAAGTCTCGTCTCCCTCTCTCGAGGCTGGTCGATGGTCATGGTCAGTTCTGATCCGACAGGCTGGGTCTCTTACCCAACCTCACCCTCCCCTTTCTTCAGTTCGACATGTCGGATACCTAATAAGCCTCACGGGTTGCACCCTAATTCCTTTCATTGCTGACCGACCTAATTGTTCAACTCCAACACCCATCAATCACCGAAAGGCTACAAAACAAAGCTCGACCTGCCCACCACTTACACCCACCACCGACTGCAGTGCATACTCTCATTAATTCCCCTGCCGACAGCCGACATACACATTCCTTGACTAAGCGCAACCGCTGCAACGCAAGGAGCATTACGCAAGCTACCGTGTACCATCTGTTGAAGTGTCGACCACCTCCAGGCCACCCTCCCGACCTACTGCTTGACGCGCGTGTTAGACGAGCTTCGCAAGCATACTTAGTATCGCCGATTGAAGCAACGTCGTTGGTCCTCGTTCAGATATTTATTTATTTAGTGGACGCTAAGCTTGCATCTCGTCCGCAGCCCCGAGCCCCCATCGTCCCTGTTTGCGCCAACGCCAACCACCTGCACTTGGTCGACCTAGCATAATCTTAATCAAGCGAAACGATTCAGGCGTTTAATTTTGACAACACCGAACTCGCGAACCACTGGGGATTTCGCCCACTGCCTAATTCTCCGGCGCCTCTAGCACCGATCTATCGATATAACGCCCAGTCTAGCGGCCCGCAGCTTAGCCTTGTTGTTAATACTACCTTCACCTGCGCATCAGCTTTCGCAGTCGTCTCGGTCTCATTCATCGTAGCGCCGCTCCTAGCTTGGCGCCTTGTATCGTGTGTTTTCGTCTCAGGGGACAACATCGGCTATCCAAGGCCGGTTGGGGTTTTCACCAGCGTCGATGGACTGACACCGTGTACCGTGAAATACATTAATCGCAAATTCTGGTCTCCCTGCATGCGACGCATCTACACTACAGCTCGGCTTTCAAGGTGGCGTCTGCAACTGCTCCTTGATGGAATCTGTATTCACAGCTGAGTGAAGCCTTCTGTGTTGGCCACAATCGTTTGACCCGATATTCTACTTCGACTGCTGTCAACATAACAGTATCGAGGATGTTTCTCCATTCTGGGGCTAGTTTGCATGGCCATGAATTTTCAAAAAGAGCTTCTCAAGTTGTAGTGAGCCCGATCAACCGTCGCAACCCTCTGTTGCGCTCGAATTTATCTTCGAATGGAAACAGGTTATCCATTATCTCCACCGAGTCATCACTTTCGCGCGATGATGAGGCGGTGTCAGATCTGAGGATTTCTAAGAGATCTCAGCCTTGCGCTGTTCAAGCACCAGAAACGACGTTGGCAGACTCGCAAGAGGCTACAGGCGATTTGCCAGTTTCACAAGTGGGAATAACGAGTGAGGATGGGACGTCGAGCATTCCTGATGCTGAGAGGAGGACTCCAGTTTTGGTCCGCGAGAAGCGTCAATCTACATTCGTGCTTGCTCACCCCCCGCCAAAGCTTCGGACGAAACAGAAGATTATCCACATGCGACCAAACCTTGTGCTCCAGGTTCAACAAGTCACCCCTGGTTTGCGCCCAAGGCCTGCCATCGATGTGTACCCTTCCTTTGCAGGTGCTGGACCTATCATGGCGCCGCTTTTGGGGCGCGTTCCTCGGATGGCTGGCATCAAAAGGGAATTGAGCGGTCAGGACATCATGCTATTCAGAAGCGAGGATTATGCTTCCCAAACCTTGGGGTCCGAAAGCGATGGCGAGGAAGACGGCATCGTAACTCGTGATTTGCTGGCTGTTTTCAGCCCATCAAGAACAGACGACAAGACAGAAATTGTGATGGCTGACGGCATGGTTTGGACGGCCTCAACTCGGTCTCTGGGGAGCTCCTTTTCATACGAGTTTACTTCGGTTAGTCCACACGGCACGAGTATCACGGCTAGGTGGGTTCGCAAACAGGTCGTCGCCGAATCACTACCCACCACGCCGACCTCGCCCCATCCACCGTCTCCAGTGAAGCCCAAATTCTCCGATACGAAGTTCACTTTCAGCTTCATAGATAAGCACTGCCGACGTCATCCAATCCTTGCCACCTTAGCAAGTACTTCGCTCACGATTAATGAGACCTACGTTACAATCCCACAGTCCCAAAGCATTTCACCAAACTCATCATCTGGCGGCGGTCAGACCTTGCCAGCAAAGCGCATCAAAGCCGTGGAGGAATGGCAGAAGTCCTTTATCACAATATCGGCAGTATGGGTCGCACTTCGACATGGGTGGGCACCTGACTGTCGACCAGAGGACTTCATGTTTCGTGCATTGGGAGCTTCCCCGACGGATGGGTGTGAGCAAGGTCGGCGACGGTCTCTTAGTCTCAACGCTGCTGCCACACCGACTGCAAGGCTCTCGGATCCGACGGGGCGACCCAAGTACTCTGCGGGGATGCGCCAGAATGCATGGAAAGCTGCTAACGATCTACCGAGACGCGCGACCTCGACAGGAGCCGCATTTATCCAAAAACGAAGGGCGGCAGCACTGCGGAGTATGGAGGACGAGCGCAACTGTGACGAACGCGAGCGAACGACTAAGCTCAACAGACGAGCTCTTAGTGGAGACTGGAATCTGGGACTTCCGAAGCGTGTGCGGGATAGCTCGTTGGCGGGGTCCCCCATGAGCAGTGCGCCTGCAACTCCAATGAGTGAATTGGGACCTCGCCAAATTTTGGGCTCGGCGTGCTCCTTTATTCCAAGAAGCCCTTCGCTGCCGAAAAGCCCTGTGATCCAGAAAAAGCGTCGCGCTGTCTCGGCCTACTTGCCCCTTGGTCCTTTGTCGACCGAGCCCTATGAATATGACGCTTTAAATTTGGATGATGCTGCGGCCATCGCTACATCGAAGTCATTAGAGCGAGGCGATGGTAGCGAGGCTGGCTCCAAGGCAAAGCATCGCAAGTGGAGACACGTGGCAAATTGGTTTCGCAAGATATCGACGCGATAGTGTTGCTGTCGAAGAGGCGCATTTGTCAAAGACGGAAGCTAGGAAACGACAAACATGGCAAGGCACGCCAGGTCCGGATACTTCTGACACGGGGATCGAAGTGCCATCACGATCGTTAAGAGCACTAGTCAACGAGACATGTAACAATAACAAGACGTGTACCAACAAGCGTAACAACAACAGTTGAGATTCAAAGTCATAGGGAAAGGCGTTGGGAAGGATATGCATCGGGGCCAAGGGTTTTAAAAGGTATCAGGATAGAAGGGTTTTGGCGTGAGCCGCATACTGTATATAGATTCTTGGACGGTATTGTATCGCCAAAACAAGGCTGAGTCCTCGCTTGACAAAGAAAACCACTCTCTTCGTGAGGGAAGGGAGACGCAATGAGTCTGTATATACCGATTAAACAAATTGCACTCACTCGACGGCGTCTCATGTTATGACTGCCTCTTAAGTGTGTCGAATGACTTATACGTTGCTGAGGATATTATTAATCGCAACAGTGGGTGGATTGGTCAGCTCATATCCTAAGGTGTGAGTGAGTGAGTGTCTGCAACATCACACCAGTCTAGCCAAGATCCAAACAAGAGGACTCAAGTGCCGGTGAATATATCCGCATGGCACTGAATGATAAAGTGACTGCGCCAGTGAGGATGTATGGATCAGGATGATGAAAGCTAGGCGGAGCTACTATATGCGGCATAGTCGCCCGGTGCGGGGCGCCTTACCGAGGCCGGGGCCGGGACCAACTTTGGTCTGCAGCCAGCAAGCACCTATGTATGGTATTTACGCGGTCATCAACTGTTGTTTCTTTTACCTAAGCTTATGAGTTACCGAGCCAGATAGAAAAGCCAAGAGCCGCCGTTCAAATTCGGCTCGAGCTTTTCTCTTTTTTTTTGCCGCTCACGTCGAGCTGTGTTGGTAATCATTAGTTCGAAATTCTGTCGGGGCTTGGTTTGAATCAACTCCGCTCTGTTGTGCGTGTTGGATATCTACTACCGCGTATAAAGAAACGGTTGCTAGCTGGCTCAGACATCTACTCTGCTCTGATATAATATATCAAGTCTTTCAGAGGTCGTAGGATATCGTCTATCGAGTTTTGAATAGATCTTGGATAAGGGGGCAATCAGTGCTGTTAATTCACGTCCCACGCTTGGAATTAGTTGTCTCTATATTGCCTACCTTCTTACCTGCTTCACCTCACACCCCAACAACGGACGAACTCAATCGACAAGAAAGCGAGCTCATCGCCAGTTCAAAGGATGGCGTCCCAAATCCGCACCAACGGCGGCTCCAGCACCGCAGTGATGGAGCTGGAGCCGCTGCCACTATCGTCGGCATCTAAGAGCGAAATCAAGAGCGCAGATGCGAAGTGGAGCCCCTCGACGCCGGCGGACTCATCGACGCGTCGGTCCAGCACCGACGAGGAGAACCAGAATGCGAACTGCGGTGGTGGCGGTGGTGGCGGTGGTGGCGATGATGGGACACCGCCGGCGGCGGGCACGATGGTCAAGGAACGGTGGAACTATCCCCGAACAAACGCCCCGCGCGTCGGGGCATGCTTCTACTCGTTCATTGTCATGGGGGCGAACGATGCTGCTTATGGGGTGAGTTCATCATCTTTCACTATCGACATCCGCTTCTGAACTACCAGATTTGAAACATCTTCATGTTCAAAGACAGAGAATTTAAGCTAACTCACGACTTCTTATAGCCTCTTATCCCTTATGTAAGTGCTAACTCATAACTGACTTTGCCTCTCAGCTGTCTGGGGGCTTCCGTCGTAAATTTTAACCAAGTCTAACCCCCTACCTCGATAAACAGCTGCAAGAGTTCTACCACCTCTCGTATCTCATCGTCTCCCTAATCTTCCTGTCCCCGTTCGTCGGATACACAGCAGCAGCCATTCTCAACAACATCATCCACACGCGCATCGGGCGGCGCGGTGTAGCCTTCGTGGCTTCATGTAGCCACGTGATCGCGTATATCGTCATCGCTCTGCACCCTCCCTACCCCGTCCTCATCATAGCCTTTGCGCTCGCCGGTTTCGGGAACGGGGTTGCAGACGCAGGCTGGAATGCCTTCATTGGTAACTTGGACCACGCGAATGAGTTGCTGGGAATCCTACATGGGTTATACGGGGCGGGAGCTATCCTCAGTCCGGTCATTGCCACGACTATGATTACGAAGGCGGGATTGCCTTGGTATGCGTTCTATTACTTGATGGTGAGTTCTTTCCTACCTGCTGTGTCAACATACCCCTTAGATTCAGTTAACCCACGTTGCTGTCCGCTCACTCAAGATGAGAGCTATCGACGCTGATGACGAGCTCCGCAGATCGGCCTTTCTGGCGCTGAATTTGTGATCACCGGCACTTGCTTCTGGAAAGCCACGGCGAAAGAGTATCGAGACTCGGTGGCTGCGAGCGGGTCTTCAAGCGGAGGGCTCAAGGAAGCGCTGCTACAAAAACCCGGCGCCCGTGTTGTCTGGCTGTGCGCCATCTTCCTCCTCGGCTACGTTGGTATCGAGGTCGCCCTTGGAGGCTGGATTGTCGAGTTTATGATCCAGGTCCGCCACGGCGGTGCTTTTGAGAGTGGTATCACGGCCACCGGGTTTTGGCTGGGTTTGACGATTGGGCGATTCATCCTGGGCTTCGTCACGCCGAGAATTGGAGAGAAGCTTGCCATTATGGTACGTATTGAACCTGCACTTCCCCCTATTTCCACCTCGTCTGGTATGGTTTGTAGTATATGATGGCTGACGAGAATCAGATTTACCTTCCCCTTGCGATGGGCTTTGAGCTTTTGTTTTGGCTCGTGCCGCAGTTCATCGTCTCAGCTGTTGCTGTGGCGCTGCAGGGCTTCTTCTTGGGGCCTTTGTTCCCAGCCGCTATCGTTGCCATGTCGAAGCTACTCCCGCATCATCTTCATGTGAGCGCGATTGGGTTCGCGGCCGCATTTGGTGGCAGCGGTGCAGCCGTCCTACCATTCGCTGTAGGTGCCATCGCGCAAGCACGTGGCGTCCAGGTGCTACAGCCCATTATTCTTGCTCTTCTTGCAGCCATCCTGCTAGTGTGGTGTGGATTGCCCAGGATGGGGAAGAAGAAGGAATAAGAAAGACTGGCCACGGCGCAGCATGTCTGTCATGCGTGCGAGTGACTTGCAGCTAGCGCATAGACCTCGCGATAGCAATCGGACCATCCCCGAAATCCCACCCTGAATACCATCGTATTATTGTAGAACATGATGGACATGAATGGAAATCTTTATTCTTTTTACTCTCGTGGCCTGTACCTGGGCATTGGCATTAGCTAAGTAGATCAAACGTCCAAAACCGTACGATTTCGATAGTGGGATGACCGATGCGCCATGCAAAGCAAAGCCCATTCGTCCGAAACGCTGCGACGTTCAGAAGGCGAGCCCTGATTCACAAGCGGATGGTAGAGGTGGCTGCGAGGGCACATCGCATCGTTCATATGCTCGCATCACGCGCATTTAGCATCTTGCATACGTCCATAAGAGAAGACGGTGTTTTGCATGGATCGTGCATGACTCATCCCAACTGTCCCGATCTACGGAAACGTGCAAGTAGATGGTGGTGGAAGCTCGAGCTGAGTGTGCTGAACCACGTCTAGCATGCACATCCGCCCAAACAGTCATCCACAATGGCTGTGTTTTATTGAGAGTTGCCATCGGCACCCGCGTGTATCATGGCTGTGGCTTGGCTCCTTTGCTGCATCCTGACGTAATTGCAGCTAACGTCAAGACAGTTATGGAAGGTCTTATCAGCTATAGGTATCATTGCAGCAGCAGCAGCCAGACAACCGAAGTCCAAGATGCAAGGAGGTAATACTCGGAAGACCCCGAGACACATGGTACCACAAACCTGATATCGCTCTGTTTATAGTAGCTTGTACCTGTTTTGAGTATCTATCGAGGTCAGCCTATCGCACCACGTGCACGACCATGTATCGCTCTCATCCGAGTGAGGCCGGTAGTGGCTCCCGAGGATCCATCGGGTGCGCAACATGTCGCTGCGGTGGACTGCAGCGGCGGGCAACTTGGGCGGGCAAATTGTGGTGGATGGGTGAGGGCAGCATACCCGTCCGTGCTATGGGGAGGCAGAGGTACTACCCCCAATTCTCGACGATGAGAGGTTAGCGATGAGAGAACGATGACAAAGAGGACAGCGACGGGATGGGAGGTTGCATGTGAATTTTTGTGTTACTATACCACTACTGGCAATGTCTGGCAATGTCTGGCAATGCTCACCCAAGGGAGGACTTCATCCTGCGCGTGACCGACGCCTGTTGCGTGTCCCGCTGCGGCCTGCGAAACAGACCCGCGATCTGGAGCCCAAATAGTCGGGATCCAGGGTTTGCGGGTATCACCTTACAGCAAGTTGTCTCATCCGACCTATCCAAATCGATCCTGATGGGTGCACATTGCGAGACGCGATGCAGATATCCGTGGCTCCGCGACTTGAAGCGGCACACACTTCGTCAGGTTGAACGAGATGGTCGTCGTCTGCGCTCCAGTATCAGTTCACGCCCTCATCCAGCGACACACACACTTCCATGTGCAGATACTGGGTGACTGGGGCATATTAGGTATGTATGCACTTTGAGGTACCTTGGCAGGTAAGGTAGGCTCGAGCAATCGCGAGCTTGTGCGAGGGCTCGCTATCAGTAAATCAATAAACATCCCCGCAGTTGGGGGCAAGACATGATTCAGGTATAAGTTTGGGCCGTGAAACTCGAGGGGTAAGTTGCAGATGGGATACCTGTACCTACCTACCTACAGCATTAGCGATACAGAGGCACGCCGGGAGTAAGCGATCTTCCTTAGCGATACTGAGCTGCGATTGCGTACATTCAGGTGACAGCGGCCTACCACGTGTAAAAGGCCGCATTGAAGCGCATAAACAAACAGCGACAGATACCGTAGATATGGCTTACACGTCATTTGACGTTGTGACACTAGACAACAAACACAAAGCCTTTCGCTCGCATAGCGGCACTGTTGTGGACAGTCTTCAACCCGCACGCAGGCAACGCTGGAGATTCGGAGGGCCTGGGAAATCCGGTGCAGATGAGAGACTATGACAATAGGTAGACATAGATGAACCCACATGTGTGTGCTTGCCACAATTAGGTAGCTCAAAGTCGCAGGTGTTGCCGACGTTGCTGCGAGTCCTGCTTTCTTTCAGGTCAGCTTTGCTTCATCGTGCCCCGTTGATCATATCTCTTGTCCCGCGATAACTGCAGATCCTTGGATAGTGTTGGCATGATATAACCCCACCTCCAGAGGCAGGTTGCCAAGACTGTCAGGTTCATAAAGAGCATGTTTCCCTGGCATCTGAACCTGTCTCCAGACGAGGTAGAAGGATCTAGAATGTCAAAGCAATAACCTGCCCGTCCCGTACGCAGGACGTACCAGAGGCAGCCGGATTAGGAGCTCTATGATTGATGCTCGCCATTGTGTTTTATGGGTATATGATTCCAATCCCTTCTGTGGCACTCACTGCGTAGGCACAGGACCGGAATACGAAGACCAGGACTCTGGCACTCTGAGATTCTGACACGCAGTTGCCCCTCGCGAGGGAGGATTACGTAGGCGCCTTGACTGACTGGCGAGACTGGCTAAGAGACCGACAGACCAATATTGAAGTTGCTGTTCGAGAGGCGAATCTCGTGGACCGGCAACTTTGGGCCTCCCGTGCTTCAAGGTACAACTTACAACCTTCCAGTAACCAGTCGAGCAGTCGATACCAGTCTCGACCTCGGAAGTCTGGCCAGTTGCCGGGCCCGTTGAACGGGCCGCACGGGCCACTCAAGCCCAATCCGAGTTAGAGTGCCTCGACTGCTGTAGCACCAAGTCAGGCAGCCCAGCTACGCGTACGAGTGAGTGTACGACAACAGGTAAGAGCCTGGCGGGCGGCAAGGCGTGGAAGGGATAAGAAGGATAAGAGCCTGGATAAGGTGGGAGAGGACCACCTGCACAAGGCAGCTGCAGCGTGACGATTCGAGCTACCGGGGGGCCAGGGTCACTGCTAGGGTCGCCTGCACGGGCCCCACCTGGCAGTTATTCTCCAGTTACTCCATAGGATTATTAGGTACCTTGGTAGGTATCTAGAGCCCCTCGGCCAAGGCCACACGCCCACACGCCACACCACACCTATCGCTTTCCAATCCATTGATAAGTGCAGTCGTGAGCCCGCGCTCGCTCGCAACGCCCAACCCAACCACGATACTCCTCTCGTCGTGTTTCATGACATCGATCCATCGATCCAGCACCAGGCCTCAGACGTCCACAGCTTGGGAAGACGAAGACTGATCGATCTGCTGGCGTCCTGCTTCCATTGTTGCTTTGCGACTTGCCTCTACATCTGTACAATACTCTTCCTATTTCCTGCTAATTCGATAGAGAAACCGGCTCTCACTTGGGTATTACTGAACCTCGAGGTGAAGCTGATAGAGTACCTAAGGTACGTACGTGTGTATATGTCACTTCTCTGTCTACCTGAGCTTGAAATGAATACCTCAGCATCTCTGTTCTCCTCAAGTGGTGTTTATATGTCTGTGTTGTCTTCCCAAGTTGTCTGTTCCTATGTCGTTTCCTCGCCTCGGCTCTGGACCATCTCACGACTACTACAACTAGTTCGTATGTGCACAAGGTCTCTTAGAGCTGTGCGGCTGATCTCCACGTCCCTAGGTAATCGCTAGTATTAAGTAAATCGCACGACCGGGCCCGCTCTCCGCACCAGCCAGCACCACCACCACCACCACCGCGCTACGTCAGGGAACGGCAGCGTGCAGTACGGAATCACCAACATCCCAATATTCCACTAGCCGATACAACCGCTTCTTCCCCGCGGCCCCCGGCCGGCCTAGACGTCTATTTTTTGTCTATTTCGCAATCCAATTCCCCGTCTATCTTTCAGTCTGTCTGCACCCGACCTCGAAGACGAGATACCGCACACGTGACAGCTGCTCTCTGCCGTCGCTATCCCACCTGCTCGCATCCTTATTCCCCCCAGAGCTACCCCTAGAAAGCCCTGTACAACTGGGCTGTCGACTGAGAACCGAGCCAACATAAAAGACGGCAAGCCTCGAATATCGTAGTGCACTGGGTAGCTTAGAGAGCCCCCTCCTGCCTCCTGCAGCTGCTACTGGGTCGGGTTTTGCGCCTGGTCGCACAGCACAGCAAGCCTGCCAGACCTCCCCGGAGCCATCATAGCCTCGCATCCAATTTCCGACCAGTATAGGATCACCTCCTCTCGGTTGATGCCACTTGCTTGTGCCACTTTACCGCCGCCCCTCCTACCTTCAATTCGACACTGCCGCCACCCCGAACGCTCCCGCCGCACCCCGCTATAGCCCGCCCTGCCGTCACCGACCACGTTGTTTGACCGCCATGGACGACGACTTCGAGCCGTCGGCTTCGACGCCAGCCCTCAATCTCGCCTCACACCTTCTGAGTGCCCAGTCGGCCGGGGAAACCATCTCTCGAGCCACCTCGCCCGGCCTGCCCTCCGAGACCAGCCTGAGCGACAACAAGCGGTACCGACCGCGAACCTTCGCCTACTTTGATCACCTGCCATATTCCGTCGAAGAGGACGCCCAGCGCGATGCCGCATTGGAAGGCATACTGAAAGAACTCTACATAGCCGTCAAGGCGCAAGACTTCTCGCCCGGCGCCTTGCATTGGACGCGCCAATTGCAAGCATGGCTTTCCCTGAAATTTGACATGCCCCATGAGCTGCGGGCCAGGCTTGCGAAGCTTTACTTCTACCTTGCGCTGGCTCCGGGCCTCGATACGAGTGTGGCGGATAGATTCTCGCGCATGGTTGTCACCTTGACAAGGTTCGTCCCGCACCTCTTGACTTTCTTGCTACCCGCTTCGCTCGCATTGCTCGACCCCTGTTATAGAATCGCTGCCTGAGGTGGTGAAGTTGACCTTTCGTGTTGCTGCAGAAAGAAACATTTTCTCAAACCACAACAGGACCTCGTGCTAGACTGGCGGCCGCTCTGGAAAGAGATTAAAACGATAGTATTGCCCTCTGAAGCACCGCCTCATCATTCTGCGTTGAGGAAAGGCATGAAACATATCTGGAAGCTGTGTCTGAATGCGCAAGGCTATTTCGACCCAAAGGAGCGATATGCCATGTTACAAGAGGTACTCCCGTACTTTAGCACCTCGGATCTTTCCGACGGCTTCATTGTCCTCGGCATCCTGAACGTGCTCATGCCAACGGCTCCCGCCCCGCCCACCGAGCCGTATTCGCAACCAGCCGACTTCCTACCGACCTTCTTCCACCTATGGTCGTTAGTATCGCGGTCGAGAATCGTCGACAACCAGCTTCTCGACATCATCTCAAGGCTATCACGGGACTTCCTGCCTTGTCTGTATGTGCCGTTTGGCGAGCATGGCATCTTCACCCGCGAGCAATCCGACCTGATTTTCACGGCCATTCTCCGGTTGACAGATATCCCAGTCGGCCAAGCGAATTCGCCCTACAGTAATGTGGACTATTCAGCTGGGATGGCTATGTTCTTGGAAAAGGATAGGAAGAAACATCCGGTGACGTACATCATAGCCCGGTGGATTATCCACTCGCTGTCGCCGCATTGTCTCGGTCAGGAGAGCTCCATCATGAATAGCCTCGAGGGCCTATTGGAGTCGGTCGACACCTTTTTCCACCCATCAAACCATGGATCGTGGACCCGAATGCTCGCCCAGTTGACATACTACCTTTCAGAATTGTTCGTTTCTCGCTGGTGTAAGGAACAAAATGGAGAGATGGACACCCCTGCCGACCGGAAAATTGATCCGGAACTGAAAAAACGTTTCGTGCTATGTCTGCGAGAGGTCACTTTCATGGGACTCTATGGCAAAGGCAGCTCCGTCACCAGCATGTACTTCGGTGCTCTCCAGAACCTGACGTTCTTGGAGCCTGACTTGATGCTTCCGGGGGCTCTCCAACGATTTTACCCCAGTCTGCAAGGCTTGGTCGAAGTGCACCGGACTACGTCCAGTCTCATCGGCTTGCAGATGATTGCAAACGTCATGACGAGGGAGAAGGGCTTTAGATGTCATATCACTGCTCTGTTAGCTTTGGCCCTGCCCGGCATCGACGCCAATGACTTGAACAAGACTCAGTACACCCTCAATTTCATTCAAACAGTGGCATACAGCATCCCGTTTGTGAATCTGGCCAAGGAGAACAGCAAGATACACGACACCGGCTTGGCGATGCAGTGGGTACAGCAAGAAATGGACCGGATGGAAGTGGAAGGCCAAAACGTCAAGATCGATTACAAGAATGAGCTCAGCGACGAGGACGAAGCCAATATCGTTCGTTCGTCAACTGCCGGCTTCGCCGAATTCGTTCTTACGCTCATGGGTAAAGTTTTCACCCTGTTGGAAAACCTGCCAGATGCCTCCCATGTGCGGTCCGGGTCGCCAGAGGACAATATCATCAACACGCTGCCGGCAGCTTTAACCCCCATCTTTGCCACACTCTCTCCCGAACTCTTCGACATGACTCTAGAAAAGCTAGCAACATTTGTTTCGTCACATGTTGTACACCAGGCGCGTGATGCTATAGCTTGGATCTGCAACGCATTTTGCAAGGTGAATCCAGAGAAGACACTCAAGATTTTTATCCCGATGCTCATTGTCAATATCCGCCACGAGATTGACTCGAATGGTGCTGCTTCCGACCGTAGCAGTGGTACCGAAATACTTCCCCGTGATAGAGCTCTGGTGTGGCATATTAGCATACTTAGTATGTGTGTCGTCCATGTGGGTAGTGAAGTGCTCAATTACAAGAAGGATCTATTTGACATCGCAGAGTATATGCAACAGAAATGTCGAGGTCTTGCTACCATCCACATCAGTAACTTCATTCATCATCTGTTACTCAACCTTACACATACCTACCCGGTGGATACCGCGTTATATGAACCTGATGTCATAAAGCGTGGCTTGGACATCGATGATTGGGGGAAGACGACGAAGCCTTCTGATCTTACGATTCGTTGGCACCGACCCAAGGTTGAGGAGATTGAATTTGCCGTTGAACTTTTTGAGTCTCAGACAGGCGCAGCCATGCGCCGATTAGAAGCGCTCATGAGTGATGCGCCACCCGTCAGCCGAAGTGGAAAAAACAAAGAATGGTCCGATGAAATGTCGCGCCAGTTAAGTCAGCTACGGCTGGTGGTGTCGGGCGTTGCCACCTTGTTCGACCCTAAGAGGGCTTCGGGCGAGGTCAGCAACACTGGTGGTGCCATGAACGGTGCTCCGAATGGTACGACGAACGGTGGTAGCGGTGATGTGGACATGTTAGATGACGATGGTGATGAAGCTGATATCAATAATCCACTAGCTGAGGCTGGTGAGGATGACGAGACGAAACCGCAATTTAAATATCAAGCTGGCTACTTGCTCACCCCTGGTTCGCAACTATACGAACGTATACACGGTCTTCGGGAAGCGATTGGAAAGTTGCTTTCGCAAACACACTCCTTTTTGAACACCCACCAAGAGGACGATGTTGCATGCTTCACTGCGCTCTACTCTACCTATCGTACTTGGATCACTGATGTTGGCTTTGAACGGTCGGCACATCCACTAGACCGACTTCTCAGGCTTTATAAAGCAGACGTGGCACCTTTCAAGATCAGTGGCCTACGTAAACAGTACCCACGCCCTCTACTAGTGAAGCGAGCAGACGGATACCAACAGCAGCGTGTCAAGCATAACTCAACTATCCGTCGCAAGAGCGGGTTGGACAAACAATTACTGCTTGACCTTGCTGCATCTTCTGTTTCATCATATGCAGATGTCCGCCGGATAGCCCAAGGCGCACAAGATGCATCTGTGAAGGCGTTGATCGGAGGAAGACCTCTGGTCATTCCTGTTATCCTCGAGAGGTTTAGCAAAGCCCTTGACGAGCTAGACCACGACAGGATCAAGGGTGCCATGTACACTCTGCTCTTCACAAGTCTCCTGAAGACCTTGATGAAAGATTGGCGGTTCGCTCCAGAGTTGATGCGTCTTTTTATTAGAGCTGCCGGGGTTGATAAGGCATCTATTCAAAGTCTCGGAACTACAGCCGTCTACCCTCTCATTGAGTTTGGAAAGCGGTTCGAGCTGATGGTCATAACGGACGACGAGATTGTAGATTTGATCAAACCTGACGACGACTGTTCCAAGGTTATCGAAACCAGGCACGCGTTCATTGTTGACCGAAGAGCGAAAGTTGAGAAGAAAAAGGCCAGCCTAGGCCTAGAGCTCATCGAGTTGGCGAAAAACACACATTGGAAAACAGCCACCCGCTGCGCCGTGTTCGCCACCAATCTTTCTATACGCTTCGACAGCATCGCACCTCCCCAGTTCATCGAGCTTGTCGCCAACGGCACCAATGATCAGCATCCTGGGTTGAGAGCCAACTACTTGTCCGCCTTTTCCATGCTATTCTCAGCCATCGACCAGCGAGCCGTCTATAAGCATAACTACCGGGACTATCTTCTGGAGAAAGAGAGCGAGACAAACAAGATCACTGTACATGTGCCAAGAGGTGATGCCGAATTCACTGCGAATTTCTTAGAAAATTTCAGGCACCCAGAAGCGGCAGAATATCTAGTCGACGCAGACCACCCCGGTTGGCTAGCTTGGGGGAAGAGTTTCCAGGCCGCCAAAGTCAAGACGCAGCGATTTGATGATTACGATGAATTGGAGAGGGCTGTTAGAAAGCAGATTGGCAATCTGCTTACTAGACAATGGCTTGCCAAATTCTTCGATCATCTGAAGCAGGAGCCGCGAGATACCAATGCAGACCGATTCAGAACCTCCAACGTCGTGCTCCTAATGCATGTGTTGGATCTCATGCATAGTGGCGAGACAGCGATGAAGTTCGATGACGTCAAAGAGCTGACTACCGATGTTTTCGGCGATGGTAGCGACAAGCATCAGCATCGAGCGACTGCGGAAATATTGGGAGCTTTGCTATCCGGCTTGGCTGATGTTCCTATCGAGATCAAAAACCGGGTGTGGGCATTCGCCCTGCCGCTGGTTTTGAGCATATTTGCTGATAACCTGACACCCGAGAATCAAACCTACTGGATTACTTTCCTCCATTTCTTGATGGATAGCAAAGATCCCCGACGAGCACACGACCTTGTGGCTAAGCTGAGTTCGTTCCGACTAGATATGAACTCCAATGCAGCCTTTAAGGAATCCTCCAAAGTGCAGCTTCTGGAGTTCATGATCAATGACAGTGGCTGGCATTTCCGAGATGAGAAGCCTATCCTGGAAGACTTCCTCGCACATATCGATCATCCTTACAAGTCTGTGCGTGAGGCCATGGGGCGCGTCATCGCCACAATTTATCGCACGCGTTACCATGAATCGTTCGAGAATGTAGACACCTTGCTCGAGAAGAATAAGGCAGAGTCCAGTATTGGCATTCGCCCTTACAAACAAACTAAAGAGTTCGATACAACTATGCAAGATGTATTTGATCGTCTCGAGAAATGGCGACACGAGCGTACACCCGGCCAACAAACCCCCTCTTCATACACATCAGGATCGAAGACAGTGCTCACATGGCTTGATAACACATTGTCATCGCAAGAGTGCACACAGTTGATACCCTACTTTCCGGACTTATTTGTGGACCAGCTACTACACATGATGGACGTGAAAGAGGACCCTGAAATGATGCGATTGGCGTATCATGTTTATCGCCATTTGCCAAACATTCCCTTCCGGACCGGAGAAGACGGTCCGTTCATTACGGCGCTCATCCGCCTCGGCACATCATCCACAAGTTGGCATCAGCGGCTGCGTGCTCTGGTCAACATGCAGGTCATATACTTCAGGCGCTTGTTTCTCATGGACAGTGAAAATCGCAAACGATTGTTTGACGCAGTTGGAGACATGCTGGCAGATGCTCAGCTCGAAGTACGAACAGTGGCTGGTGCAACGCTTGCGGGTATGATACGGTGTTCCCCTGTTGCCATTCGCAACCCCATCATTGAGAAATTGAAGTCGCGCTTCGAGACCCAGTTGCAGCGTAACCCGATGCCAAAGAAAAGAACCCCTGGCACCGAGACACCTTTGGACAATACCCAAAAGGTTATCAAGAGACATGCTGCCGTTCTAGGCCTCGGTGCATTGATCGAGGCATTCCCTTACGCAACTCCGCCGCCAGAGTGGATGCCTCAGGTTCTAGCTCTTCTTGCAAGACGCGCCGCTAGTGACCCTGGCGTGGTCGGAAAGGCTACCAAATCCATCCTGTCGGAATTCAAGAAGACAAGGCAAGACAGCTGGGCAGTTGATCAAAAGGTGAGCATAGTAAAACAACTTCAGATTTTCGAGTTAACATTCGGCTAATATTCTTTAGTATTTCACCCCTGACCAGCTAGAAGACCTCGAAGGTGTATTATGGAAGAGTTATTTTGCTTAAGGCATTTGGTCAAAAAAGGAACTCTAGTATCAGTGATCAATTAAATAGGAAAACGAACGTAATGCACAAACATCGATGGTGAGAACCCGGCGGGGATTCCCATGGCAAGGCCAACAAGGAGGCAGTTTCAAGTCAGGTATTATTACTCGTTTACATTCAGCTAGCTATCATAGCCCGAGAATTCATTTCGAGCATTTACTTTAGGTAGGTATGACTTGTCTACCAAGGCAGCGCCTTTGGGTCAGGACATAGCCGGACAGGATAGGTACCTAGGTAGTGAGCTAATAACGCACGATGCGTTAGTTGTGTTGGAAATAAAATCTCTCCATGCCCCGCTCCATTCCTAGCTGCAAAATGCGGCCACGTGCCCTTGCTTGCTTTCATGTCTGCCCGCGATACAGGCTTTAAGATAGCACATTGATCGTGCATTGGCGATCAGCTAAATGCCAATTCGCCAATTGTTAGTGTTTCGCTTATACCCAAATCATGGACTGCTTCACGTGTGGTTGCTAATCTGTAGTCGTACACTCTCACATCGGTATTGCCTCGTAATCTGGAAAGTAGTGCTCCTGAATCCGCTGCGCGTAGTCCAACAGTACCGGGAAACTCTTCACGTCAGCGCGCGACCCGGGGCCCCTTGTGATATGTTAGCTTTTCTCTTCCCTTTATTTGTTTTGTCGTAGCAAGTCGTGGCGCACGACATCTCTCCAATAAGACGGAGAAGGTATATTTTTAGTAGAAGACTTACGCAGTGCATATCAACGCCGAGGAGACAAAGCCAAAGAGACTCGCGTCGGCCTCGGTCGGCTGCGGTCCCCCTAGGACCCAGAATGGCTCTGGCCCCGTTTTTGTTGTTGCTGCTTCCGAGCGCGTCTTGGTCCGCGACTCGAGCAACAGGTCCGAAAAGCTCTCCCAGATCTCCCGCCGGAACGCCGCGATCTCGTCGGGCGTGAACCGCCCCGTGCCCTGTCCGTGCAGCGTCGCGACCGTGTTGCGGTACGCGAGGTTCCCTACGAGCACACGAATGGCCCACGGGATGGGCCACATGACTGCAACCGCTGGAGTCAGTAATTGCCTTTTACAGTAAATGAATTGCTCATCAAACAGTGCTTTGCAGGTGTCTCGGGAGCATAGATACCTATTAGGGCAATTTATGCTCCGTAGACATGGCAGAAGGGGGAATAAATAACCCCAGGAGTTGTGTACCGTGGTCGCGCATCGTGTGGTAGTTTTGCGTCCAGCGCTCCCAGCCCTGGTGTGATTTTGTCAGTTACTGTTGCTAAAGTTACTCGCCCTCGACTCTGCTGTTTGGAGTACACGAAAAATGCAGCAGAACGCTTGCTGGTTCTACGTATGTGATGTAAGGGGTACGGGGTGAAAGACCACTGCGTTGCATTGCGATTTTTGTTGAATAACTCACATGATAGAAAGACAACTTATCCTCCAACAAGGCCCTCAGCGCCAGGTCGGTGGCGCGCTCCGCCTTCGACAGGCGAGCGTTCAGATCCGAGAGCGTGCCACGCTCGATAAGCGCGGATGTTATAAGGCTTGAGTCTGCGAGTGTCTCGGTCTCGTCCGAGCCTGAGCCTGTGCGGGAGATCTCAACGTAGGGAATCTTGCCCTTGGGCGCGCTGCGCGGAGACCCGGCGTCTGTGGCGTACGAGATGCCGCCGAAGCGCAGTCGTGCCTCGAGCTTGGTTACGTACGGAGACCACACGAAGGTGGATGCGTCTTTGAAACCGCGGAATATGGTGATTTTGAAAGGGGAAGCCATGCTTGGTGCTTAATGGTGGTGATGGGTGTTGATGGCTTCACTTAGTGTTATATTTTGGCTAGCGATATGGCGAATGGTCATGTAAAACTTAAACAATAGTATGTTTGGTTCGTGATATGGTAGAATACGTGACACAATAAAGACGATACACTGTTCAATTCAAGACTGCCTACTCCCTACTTTAATATAAACATGGCGTCCTGATATTTCGCAGCCATAGTGTAATGATGATATCGTGGAATGAATCGGCGTCATATTGGTCAGCAAAACTAGTCGTCGCTTATGCGAAGTCCGGACAAGTTGTAGCGTTATCATCAGCTCAGAATTCACAGCCCGTAATGAAGAGAATCCTTCCCGGCAGGCAGAGGCTACAATATGCAGTATACGAATAGTATGTCTTTGTTAACTGACTCACGTCAACAACGGGCTTTTCTTGGTGAGGCGCATAGATGCTAGAGTCGGCGCCAATCCAGACGCGTTTCTAGCGTGGTGGGGTTATCGGACCACGGTACTTCGGCCGAGGTAGTCGCTCACCTGCCAATAAATCTGTAATTCTGACAGTTCCTCTCCAAAACTCAGAGTCTGCCTGATGTTTACAACCAGATAAGACAATAGATATCTTGCGAGCCAACAATTAAAAATATTACAATGGATAGAAAAGGGATAGCCTCCCTATTTTAATGTTCTTCTTTTCCTTGAGCATACGAATGTCAAACCAAAGGATAGGTATAGGTTGGTGTACAAGTAATTTTTAGTATCAGCGAGATTTGATTAGGCTTTCAATTTCGGATGTAATTGGTTTATAGGCGTAGGACATTTATTTACTGGGCAAGTAGCGCCAAAACAAATGCATGTCCTGTCGCGTTCTTGAAAGTGAGGCTCAAGGAAATTCAGCATCAGAGCAGGTCTGGTTGCATGTCTACCTACAGGTAATTAATTGGTTATTCGTTTTCACGTTTTGATCTTCCTGGAGATCTGGGCAAGGTATGTAAGGTACCTGCGTAGGTAGGTTCATAGCCCGATCCTGATCCTGCTACAGTATCGCGCAATCCCCGATTTCGGCCTGGCGATACTTAACTTACCTGGTACCTTAGGTAGAAGTAGGTACCAGGCCGTTGTCAATTTAAGGGGAAACCAGACCATTCACGACCTGGGGTGGGAAACGCATACCCGCACTCGACATCGAAAGGCCACAGCAAATTAGATTCATCTTGGAAACCAGAATGGGTGACAACACCGAAATAGACGACCACAGCGACGAGGTGATCAAGTCGCATATTGAGAACCTCGTACGCACCAACTTGCCTAACTCGGCCATCTACAACTTCCTGCTATCGGATGTGAGGATTGTGTTCGCGACCAAGGGTACTGTAAGGTATGTATTAAAACCTGCGGCGACAGGTAACTTGGTCCCATTGTGTCGCTTGGTCTAGTATTTTTCACGATATAGAGGTTGGGCATCTTAACTGACGTGTTATCGAAGAGCGCGGCTAACGCTCACGCGGAACCACATCAACTCGGGTGGAGGTATTCATGGGGCCGTCTCGGCTACGATCACGGACTGGGCGGGCGGAATGGCTATAGCAACTTGGGATCTAAGGGCGAAGACAGGTGTCTCCGTCGACATCCACGTACGCTATTTGTCATCGGCTCGCGAGGGAGACGAGATCGAAATCGAGGGGACCGCCGAAAAGGTCGGAGGATCGGTCGCCTTCACACGCATCGTCATCTCCAAGGTCGTCGACGGCACAGCGGGACCTGTCGTCGCGAGCGGGACGCACACCAAGTACGTCAAGCTGCATCAGCCGCCGAAATAAGACTTCCCGCCGCGGCTCGGCTAGGAAGGGTAGCAATAGCAATGGTCACGGTCGCGTTCGTCTCTGTTCGGCCTGGGCACGAGCCCCGTTTTGGAATCGCTGCTCATTGCGCATATAGATCATTCTGGACACGGCAGTCGACGGCAGCAAACGCGGCAGTCGACAGCAAGCAAGTAAACTCGGAAAGAGAAACACGGCTGGGCATTGCTCGCTCGATATAGTATACAGCTTTAAGACCTGGGGTCGCATCAGGAAGGACAGTAGCTTCTCTAGAGACAGCAGTGACAAATTTGACCATGAATCCAGGATGCCAATAACATAAGGACCGGGATGCCTGGCGGGAGGACTAGGTCCTTTAATCCCCCCTCGCCGGCTTGAGGTCACCCTAGATTTCCGAAAGTGGCGGCGAACACTTTATGCCCAGACTTGCCATGCTACCCTACACAGATGAAGTTGCCCTTTCCGATCGTCGATTGGGCTTCGCTCCCCTCTCTGAGCGAGCCTGCGCCCGCGGTGAGCGGTTAGTCGCGAGCCGTAAGGCAAGCCCGCTGAACCACCCAAGCCCCTCGACTGGGTCCGGAGTCCGCTCACACGATGACATGGATGACCAGGGCGTTGGCGCGCGCGGGGAAGAAACGCATATAAAATCCAGTACCACGACTATAAGAGTGAAACGTTCGCTGCGGGCACGATGCCAGATGCACTTTCCTACCGAATCAAGATGTTGATATCGTTGGTTCGGCTGTCCAGACCTTTCTCCAACTCCGCTGTTTCCGGTCCGCGACGGTACTTGGTACCAGCTCACCAGTTGCCCAACTTGCCCTGCCACTCTACCGAAATAGCGCGTTGCTTCTTGCTTTTCAGACTACACGCCTCTCTCTATGTAAGTGCAAGGATGGTGCAGGTCGAAGGAAAGTCTCTTACATGTATCACCGCGCATTCATCCTGCAGACGAAGGACTCTGAGCATTGCGTTTTGACAGCATGTAGCGTGATTCCTATGCAAAACATAGCCAACACCCCATTCAGTTGGAGTAAGCTTAATCATCAGGGCATTAAGACCTGCGATATACCGCCTCTCCCGAACTTTTGCGTTGCCACCTCTTCTTCGGACCATGTAGCTGCACCCGTCTAGGCCTGTCTGTGAATGTCATACATGATGTTACCGGAACAATGAGTGACGTAGGATTCGTTTCCGCGTTGCATACTACCTCGCTGGCTCGATTCAGACATCCGGCTGCCTAGCTTAATTTGTCAGCATCCAGAGACCAACCCGGATTCTTGGACACGGTATGCAGCCTTCTCGAAATAAGAAAATTTAGACGAGGGAGCGGCAGGAACCATGCTCTTTCTTGGAAAGAGATTCGTTGGACCCCTCCTTCATGACAGGATGCCTGCTCTGGGTTACCTGTGATCGCGTTCGCATTAGTGCCGCGTGCGTACGTAACACCTTCTTCTCGGTCGGATAAAATACTCCCCTCTCCTCATTAACTATTCTACAACGGCAGAGGTTTCAGAATCTGGGCTTTGGGGAATCCCTGAATGAGTATTTCCTGTCAAATGAGTATGTATGTATGTCGTCTTGTCCCTGGTCCTTGGAGGCGCGGGGAAGATAAGCCGCGCATGCGCTACACTAGGCAATCGCGTTGTCTGAAACGGAGATTTATTCGAGACCAAGCATGATGGCAGCATTAAAAGAAATCGCCGAGGATTTACTTTGTGGCTGGTTATGAGGCTCAGGGGAACACGAGTAATGAACACAGGCAAGTTCCGTGCTCGAGTATCCTTGACTATCCCGTCCCTTGCATTTAGTAGCTGTGGTATAAATCATCCAGCTGATATCATGTACCACCTCAAGCCAGTGATATTGAAAAGGGATGCCAAAAAGTAGCTATCATGCATTAGTAGATGGTTGTTTTCCACCGTGTACTTGCCTGAACAGTACCCAAAAGACTTTCCCCAATGAATATTGGATCGTAGGAATATGTGCATAGCTCTCGTTACCAGAGACAACCTCTGTTTGTCTTCATAGTGGCTCGATACATCTCACATGGGTTGTACTCGCATAAGAGAACCAAAGGTAAACCTTGCAAGTGGCCATACTCTTACACGGCCTCGTTCATCAACATTGAACAGAAGGTTCCATCGATGCCATCGTTAAGAAGGGTTAATTATCATCTGCAGAACCCGTGGTCTACCAACTCGTACTGGCACCAATCGAGTTGTCAAGCCTGGTGCGATTCACGGCTTCTCACCTTCAAGGCTGAGTGAAGATTCGTTTTAGTTTTGCACGCCACAGAGCTGAAATCTTATGGTTGTTTTCGTAAATCGTAAATCGTACGACGTATAACTAATAAGCTTATAATTAGATTTCAATGTATCTTTTTCTTTTGCACATCTCTCATGATACACAGATTTTCTTTCGTAGGTTCCCCACACTACTACATTTACATTTTACCCGGCGACTACCTTTAAGCGAGGCCTCACGCGTGATTCTGATGGGATGAAAACTAGGTACCTGAGAGGGATAGCCATCCACTGAGCGCCTTGAGCTTAACATGGGAAAGTGTAAACTGCGACTACCGGAACATATTACTAAATTATCATACTATAATCGATGAATAATTCTGTAAGCTAATCACAATCGAACGAGCATACACTTTCGCAGGTTTGTCTAATTATCGTCGCCTGTGATCTGATTAAGAATTGCCAACTTATATTGCAATAGAGCGAGCCAAAGAGTACCTAAAACAACATGCTATTGAAGATGCTCACTTGCCTGATTCTTACTATTTCTCTGATTTGAAAAGACGTACAGCGCTACAGAGACGAACGATTCACGTTGTGCATGTCAAGGTACGCAAAATGTAACCAAGAGCTTTCTACTTGAGCTTGACAGTCGCCGGCGGTTTAATCCGTGAAAAAACTACTGGGGATATCCGGTTTCTCACACGTTACATTAGCCAAGCGCCGGTTTTGACCTGATCTTTAATTCGGAACACGGCTCAGACGAGAGCTTGAGTCCCGTAGATCGTACATGTACGGCATCATGAACTGCTATAACAACATGGAGCCTATATTATATCGGACTCGACCAGATGCAGACTACGCTATTATGCTCGTCAACCACGGACAGCTTGCACTCGTGAGAATGGAAACTGATCAGGTGCGTGGCAACGGATGACAATATTCAGGACCTGGCCATCTCGACGAAATCCTCAACAGTACCCTGCACATATTCATGCGTTCCGTGCATCACTCTTATGCAGCAAAACGTATGAGGCTTTGCAGTATTGCGTCATTGGTAACATCATGAACATGTCGGGCTCAATGAAGCATGAATCTAGCTGTGCCGGGGCAGTCTCCTGCTCACGAGCATGCCTCCTTCTATAGCATGTGTGCTATGCATTCCGAACAACGTCTTGCGAGACACGATTTCCGATGTGAACTAAGAGAGGGGCCACAAGGTCGGGATTGAGTACACTGCATTCAGAACTGTACCCATGAGGTCTTAATGGTCTTAAACCAAGCATAGGGCAAAGACATCGTGTCGTCTCAGCTCGATCCCATGTCTATAGTGGTTCGTCCCATCTTCCCTGGGATTTTCCATCTCGTTACAGATTGCAACAAGGCTAAGATCAGATGGATTGGTGTTCAGTGTCAGGCAGTATGTGACTATGGCACGGGTGATCAACTGGCGCCCGGTTCTTAGCGGCATTGACCGGGAGAATGTACCAACCACCCCTTGTCAGAGGAGGAGCTCTCGACGCATGAGGGAAACGAAAAGTTGAAGCATGCGCATGCCTGTTCAGTGGTCTGCTGCGAAGATTAGACTTCATTCGAGACCTAGTCCTATCGTAGCCAGCACGTTACACCGCTTCTTTTTACTATTTCTTTTGATCCCCAATATAAGGTAATACTAGACTAGCGCCCGTCGGGATCTCCCATGGGATTCTCTGGCGTTACGCGCTAGATCCGGGGAAGACAGGTAGAGGCACTTAGTCCTAGGCAGTCCAAGGGCAGTCGGCACGAAATTGTTGTCATCTCATGTGTCAGGTCGAGGGGAAGGGAGGGGAGGGGGGATCCCCGGCGAGGAGTAGCAATCTTCGTCCTGGTAAATGCATCATGCCGATTGGTCCAGAAGGAGATCTGAGTGTGTAAGCGAGATGGGCAAGAGGTCTGATCGCACACAAACGCTGTGCCGGCGATGTGCTCAAATGTCAAGACTCCGCACGTGTGTACAATCTATTCAGGCCTCATCGTGCTTCGAGATGAATTCTTGCTAGTTGACTATCGCCTCCCCAGAAGATTTCAATATATCAAATGGGGCAAGTGGATGGAACGTTTTGTCCAGCCACCTACCCACAAACAGAAATCGGCCTGTGCGTCTGCATAAATGCGTCCACTTGTATCAAAAGACATTCATCGGAGATTTTTTTTGTGTTTGCCGAATCCAATGCAGGCGCCTTGCATGGGCATATTTCAGACAAGCGAAATGGTTTCAAAAGCGTGGCCTCCAAGATCGTGACCCGTTCGTAGTTCGTGAGTATCAGCGTACCCTGTCTCGCATGTTGAGATGGCGTCTAGGTAGGCCATGGCCTCGGATCTGCCAAACAACGGTACTCGCACGTGGTCGCGCAAATTAATTTCGATTATACCACTGGCACCCACGCCACTGCACCGCTCACACTGAGAGAAGGGGGTAGCATCGGAGGGGATGCCAACTTTCTTGAAGCAAGAGTCGCTGCGAACTTAGAGTCAATCAAAACATCGTGCATTGATTGGTCTGTAAGGTTGCCGTCTTCATATGAGTGTCCAATTCGGTGAAGGGTGGTCATGGCGGAGGACCAATTCGGCTGGGTACCAATGTATGTCACCACGTCCACTACAGGCCCAAGATGGGCTGCGAAATGTTTATCAAATCAAAGAATTAGAGTTGGGGAGGCCGACTATTGCTGTACCTACATGAAAGATGGGCGTCCGTACCCGAACAGGACCCAAAGACCCATGCTGGATGGTTTGCAAAAACGGTCGAGCTAACGCATGCCGATCGGCATTGCTATGTACATAGAATAGAATAGCCAGCACGCGACCGACCACTGACAACATCGGCTATGCGAGGCGATCTCAACGTTGTCGGAGAGGCGAGAGGTGAGAGGCGGGCGAGTGATTGAACGGCCGGCACAAGAGACGCGACGAAGAGACGTGAACCCCAGATCGATAAGACCGGATAGCTGCCTCATCTGGTCAGGTTGATCTTCGAGACCTGGTCAACGAGGGACAGCAAGGTCATAGCATTGTTGCAACGCTGCACTTGACTGGAATTGGAACCGATCCACCTCACGAGGGGTCACACCCGGGTAATTTTATTGGAAGCGAACGCGCATTTAGTGATGCATGCATGGCTGGAGATCAAGACCGCCTGATCGAGGTTCTCAGCAAAGCCGAATTTTGGCTTTGTTCATCATCATCATAATCATCATCATCACCATCAGTGATCGCCATCGTCATAAATCAGATGCCCTTGCGAAGACGCAAGCCAACAACACACGTAGCGTTAGCTGTGCTAGCATGGGAGAGACAGATCATGTTCGATACTGACGAATGCTTGTTCCATGACCTGTCAGGCTGTTCCTGTCGGTTGTACGAATAGCATGAGCTGAAAATTGTATTGTAAAGCATTAGGTAGGCTAAAGCCTGCTTGCTTGATGGTCTTATGTATACCATGTAAATCCGGGGTTACTTCCATTGCATGTTCGGTCAATAAATATTGAAGAAAGGGTCAACAATTGCATTGCATATACCTAGTGGACGTTGCATAAAATGGGCTCGTTTGTAGGATGATGATCAGGACGGATCAGGAAGAAGAAGAAGCCGAGCCGGCCCAGTTGCATTTCGCGCTTGCAAGGCGCCAAGTATCTGCCCCGTCTTATGTGCACTGTGACAAGATTGCTAGCGAACACAGTAGGAATACCAAAGACTGTGACATTTCATCAAGTAATACATACTAGTAGGTATCGTGAGATTTCACGTAAATACCATAGCTTGTACAATTGCTTCATACGCTCGTTGGCACCTTGCTCACCCCACGGAATATTCTCGTCCCCTCATCCTTGTAACCGCAGGCTCTTGTTGTGATCTGGACTTCCTACGAATCCTGTGACTGTGATCTCTATCAAAATTCCCCCCTTCGTCAACTACCTGCTGTCCTCCACCTTAAACGTACACATACGTTGACCCTCAAATCCTGGCAATGCCATCGTCCGAGTCTCAGAACCCACACATCCATTATCACCCCGGTAGTATCCCTGCTGGTGCTACGGTATACATGCGCTTGGCCGTGGCGGTATTGTGTATGTAGGGCACAGTACTCTGATGATCCCTCTCCCACCTCGGCCCCTCATGGTCAGGGTTATAGTCGGTTGGTGTAATAGGAGTGTGTGCATCGTGCACGCGTACTCGCCGTACTGAGTACTTTGAGACCGGAACACACCCCACTGGCAGGGACGTTCCGAAGACCCTGGCTGCTGTCATGTCATGTGTCCTAGTGTAGCACAAATCACGGCAGTCTAGCGTATGCACGGCAATGGCTACGTCTCTCAAGTCGGTGTCATTCGCCTCCAATATACTGTATGCGGTCATATTGGCGACTAAGAGCTGGCCAGCATTACCTGTCTTGGGCAAACGGCACTACACTAACTTACAAAATGGGGTTCTGGCACTCTGCGGCTCTGCAATGCGTTTGCTCTTATTTTAGCTAGTTCGCTAGAGTTGTACTATATTGTATGTATGGATTGTATCTCACTTGTCGGTTCATGGTGGGATGGCAAGCCTCGTCTGTGCGTTTTGTGCTGTAGATCAGTTGGCTTATAAGGCGCATCTACAAGGTTTCGAATGTCGGTTGTGTCGAAGATTTGGTTGCTACTGAAGCGTGGCGTGCATCCGAATAGTCGGGAAAACTCGTACATTCGACCGCTGTTCTATGGCTACCAACGGGGGCTTGTTTGTCCGATAATACTCTAAAAGCTTATTAATGACGGACTTCCAGTTCTTGATACAACGACTTGGGCAGCTTCATATGATCCGTATGGATGAGCAACGATACCCAAATGAGGGATGTGATGTGACAGCTGCTGCATATAATGTCTCTTCTCCAGCCAGCTCGTAGGAGATGGAGCAAAGCGACTGTCACCTTTGCTTTTGATCAGCCTCTAGATAACTCTATTTATTCGTTACCGACAACGTAACTACACCACTCGGCAACGACCCTGAGACCTTCAATCGAAAATCAGGTACACATTTGAAACCTTGAAGAAGATCTCAGAAAGGCGACTTCGGCCCCTAGGGCAGGGCCCAAGGCTGAACCGGCCCTGCTTCTGGATACACATCTGTCTCATTTGGATTCAAACTTGTGACCGCAACAGCGTAGTTTTCAATGTTGATCATGGACAACTAGTCGTTGAATACTTTGACCAACAGTAGCGATCATGTCGGTGTCATTTTAGTCAATCAATAAATTCAGCACCTACATGCGGGTTAGCGACAAGTTGCATTGGCTGCAGCATCGCAATCAATTGCTAGTGTACTAGGTCGTGCTCGGCTTTTGCATAAGCTGCCATAATTAACCCCAGAATGCTTGTCACTTTTCTTGTTCACGTTGTCACTTGGCTCCATCAGGCCCCATTATTCCACTTGACGAACACAAGCTGCCCTCGCCTGCATATGCTCGAATATTTCTCACGTGTAATAGTGTGATAGGTATTTTTGATTGCTACTTGCCCCAGCCCTGTGCCATGGCCAGTAGAGCCTGTCACGTACCCTCTCTACGTGACATGGAGGACCGCGCATAGTCTTTTCATCGCTACCGACGGGCCCTTCAGTCTTACCTCAACTCATAATAAGTGTTCCTGGCTGGGATGGGTCTTCCCGTGTTAGCATTGCCGTTATGCCCTTCTGGAGCTAGAGTTCGGATGATTGACTTTCCAGCGCTTCCATGTGTGACCATGCCCGCGATCATGTCTTCTTTCTCAAGTTTCCAGAGCTGTGACGCGGAGAGCATGAACGCCTGAACATCCACAAACCTGGCGGCGCATGTACATGTCTACCCTGTCATAGGTATTACTGTATACTGTACTTGCAACGATAAAGTCACCCCCTGTCTGTCGCTTCCCTCCCAAAAGGTGTGCAGGCCTGCCAGCCACAAAGCGGTCTGCTTTGGGGTACTGCGTTTTCAGGTACTCGTCCCGTCTAATCCTTGTCCATTAATGTACGTATACCAGGCACGCCAACATACCATGGCATGAGTGATCGACGCCAAGTAGCGACTATCGACCTGTCCACGAGCAGAGTATTGCAGGTACAAGATCTGTACCGACGTAGATGGCAACCATAGTATCCTACCCTGCCAGCCAGTGTACCCTGGACTGTCAAAATCAACCCTCGAGGGTTGAGTGACATGCCCCATTGGTACGGCCCCCCTAGACCTGGTTAATTCTCGTTCTTATCACCTCTGGGATTTGTGTTAGAACTTATTTTTCGTAGCTATAGATGTGGTCAGACCATCGATAGTTTCCGTATACTTTTGTCATGCTTCTCCAGACTATCTAGGATTTCCATCTGAACCTACAAGCACCGTTCTGTACACCCATGATCACATAGGAGACTGACATAACTTCTCCACTCACCTGGCAAGCTATTGAATCTCCTATCCTGCTACTCTGTTGCCTACCATAATACCTACCTTACATCAACACAACGATACAGCGTTGCGCAGTTTTGTCTTCACAAGCCTATAGTGCTGATTTTGGGACACGTCCCGGCACGAAGGGAGCTCAGAGGGACCTAGAATCCCAAGTAATATTGACCTAGTGCAGGTCTCGTGGGATAGCAACCGGATCTTGATAATTTAGTTCCGCAGCCAGCCGAATGGTACTTCAAGCCATTTACCTCAGGGACGTTGCCGGCTTTCTTCCGCCACCCCGCGCCTAACGTACTGACTCAACAACTCCGACTTCCATCCACTCCGAAACACTACCTATGCCCCTCAACTGCTCCGCTGAGAGTCAAAGAAACGACTTCCGCCTTATCCAACCGAATCAAAGCCGGAGGGAAGTTGGGTTGGCTCTGAGAAAGTAGAATGCGATTTGGGGACACATTTCCTGAGATTCTTGGATAGCGTGGAAGCTTGCTATTAGCATATTCTTCCTTAAACTCTCCAAGAAGGAGTCGAAGAGAGAGTGCGAGATCGCCACCTTTGGTCGCTTTGGTAAGGTTTGGTACTCGCAACCCAAGCTGATCGTCAAAAACACGGGAGTACTAATATCGTTTCCAGTTTCTGTTGAGAAGAAAGACCTTATCACCGTCAAGTCAATGGGCTTGGAAGGATTTATGCCTGGCACCAAATTCTACGACCGACAGCAGAACGAACATTTCCTTATTATCGAACCATAGTGGTCCACGAAGCGATCACCAAACCCATCCAGCAGCTCGCCGCACTTACAATCGGCAATAACAAACCAAAGAAGATTGGCACCATACAGCGTTTCAAGATCTAGCCGGAAGGATCGTACGAGGTTCCCTTATGTCCCGGTAGTCTGATTAGCTCTGTCGCCGAATTCCAGCCTCGATCGCAATCTACTAGGATTGCATTATCCACGCACTACTGTCTCGCAAAATCCTGCAAATAAGACTCAGACCTGTGTCTTTTAGGGCACTTCCTCTGACTTGGCACCTTTCTTCGCTTGGGAATCAGTACCTTCGATGGGATTGGTGCCTTACCATCATAGATCGAGGGACCAGAAACTGGAGAGTGGTCGGCGCGATTTGAGCGAGAGGTCATCAGTGTCTTAAGGGGGTGGGGTCACGACTCCTTTGGCCAATTGTAAGCGGAAATCTGCTTGTACTATCTCGTGGCAGACCACAGTTGCCTCCTGAAACATAGCGCGGTTCAAGTGCAGAAGTGATACGCTCACTGAGTTCTTCGATTTGGCTACATACTTGAAGAGCAGTATATAGCAGATTGCTGTCAACATTCCTCAACGCGACCATCCAAGTGTAATCGCCAGGACACAGAATGGCGTACCAACAGTCTCCATGGGCACAGATCCCGCATTATGTTCCCATGATGAACTCAACAATACCAAGCTTGCCGGGGTCTCAGCAACAGGCGCATTCACACGAAGCAAATCACAAGCAGTATGTTGTTATAACTCCATGATGTCGAGCTACCACAACTCTGACTACAGATTAGGTTAGAGAAGTATACACTCTCTTTTATGCAGCAACCTTTGCACGCAAAAGCTGCGAATGGAAAAGATAAAGGTAAGGGATGTCATTGTTCAAGATATGGTTTTCGGTCTGACGTGTTGGAAACAACGATAGATCGGAGACCAGTGGACCCCCCACCGATTCTTAAGTTGGAAGTCGCAACAGATCAAGATCCTGACGGGGTATATAAACAAAGTAGGTTGGGTGTTCGCTTTTTTCTGGTCCGATTGGTCAAGCTGACTTGTTATTAGGTCCATATCTCATTGTTGTTGCATATCTCGAATATGGACCAGGCCAAGAACACGGCCCAGATGGAATGCCACCAGCAAATTTGATGTCAGGCACTATGGTGTCGTCTTTGCATCGCCTAAAAGACCCGGGGGATCAAGAAGGCGCCTTTTTTGTGTTCGGCGACTTGACGGTCCGACGTGAGGGTACCTATTGCCTTCGTTTCGATCTGCTACAGATGGAATTTGGTATCAGCTCTGACCCTGACTCACTGGTAACCGTAACCTCTGTAACCAGCAACCCCTTTCGAGTGTACTCGCAGAAGAATTTCCCAAAACAACAGAAGAACGAGTCTACATTCTTGACCCGGTCATTCAGTGACCAAGGTGTCCGACTCCGTGTCCGCAAGGATTCCCGCTTGAGTCTCAGTCGCAAGAGAACGAACGACAAGGTCATGGAGAAATATGACAGAAAGAGGCTTGCTATAGAATCCCCTGCGCAGAGCCGAAGACCGTCTATTCCTCATAGACCATCTCTGGAGTCATCAGATCAATACTACGAAGGAGAGCTATTTGCGAATGACCAGGTGGGCAAGCGGCACCGAACGGGATCTGGACCTTTGCAACCAGCAGAGAACGGACTCGAGACACGTTCTTGGGCGGCATATCAGCCTGGCTCTAGCTCGAACTTTGCGAACCATGGTTCTATGGGCTCGATCGGCACTGGGGCACCCGCCTCGGCGTCCATGGGGGCTCCCCAGATGCCACCACCAACCACGAGGCTCGATACCCATTTCTCCTCACTCCACACCGGCTCGAGTATGTTCCATTCGCCGGTGGGAGAACGCCAATCGCCTGTGACTCCATCCTCTGTACAGCAGTCTCCCTTTGGTAATGCCGGATCACAGAACTCCTCCATGGCCTATCTTTACGGCACAAACATAGGTCACAATAATAACGCACAACCACTGAATCTCGCACCCGTTGCAGCCCACACGCAAAGCGCGATGAATACCCCTCGCCTGTCGAACTCGTCACCACGACCACACTCTCATCATACTGCTGCAACATCCCCAATGGGGGTGAATATGTATGCAACATCATCACAAGCATCGGCTCCACCGCAATCTCGACAGCTTTCCTACAACGCACCAACGTACCACACTTTGCCGAATGCGTTTGACCACAGCACGTTGCATGAGCACGGAATGAACACACCATTAACGGGGAACATGCCACCTGACGGTCTCAAAGGCGGATATAACGACGTGTTCAATGGAGTTGCTGCAAAATCCGAGTAAGGCCACAGCTCTTGCAGATGGTTACTTTGATGCGATCGGCAACAACGCAAAGCGCAACTATCCAGCCACCGGCAGTGGGCGACCAATCACGAAACTTTCCTCTAAACCCCCCTCAACTCTACAGGCAGTGTCAGAAGACGACTGCTCGAACTTTTAATGCAAGAAAACTAATTCACGAAAAATTGAAGTACAGATGATTATTGGATTTCCAAGTCCTATAGTTGTTCACCCCCTCAGCCGGATGTTGAGATGCATTTTCCTGGAAGAAAAGATACCCCACGGCGGTCGCTCTGTTTTTACCCACTACTACCCATGCACTACTATCATTGTTTGTATAGCGATAATAAAACAAAAATACAGTAATCTCAAAACAACCAAAACTTCCTGCCTTATCGGCATGCCGAATTGAGTGTGGTAATCAAGAGTCTTGAATAATAATGGAATGAAGGCCCTATGTCACCAAGATGAGATAATCGCCGGTCAGTCCCAAGTCAATAAGAATAAGGACTAGTGCTACTGGGATGTATTCGTAACTGTACGCCAAATCCACCCAATCATAATGGTACAGTCTCGTGTTCCTCCTGTGTGTGTGTGACCTAGCTTTGCAGAGTGTGCCTCAATAGTCTTGCAGAGCGTGACAAGGTGCTTACGACCATCAATGGGACGGTGAAGTTGTCCGGTCAGCAAATTAAAGGTACAATAGAAACTTCGATAGTGCCGAATGCTTGATACATCGCGGTATGGGAATGGGGCTATTCCTAGACTATGAAAATGTATCCAACGGTTAAGTGAACACGAGCTTAGGACAGGAAAAACCAATTCTGTTAAGGCTATTATTCCGGAGGGGTTCTGCTGTCCATACATAGGTAACATAAGTCAGCTTTGTTCAGGGCTTCACAGCTCTGGTCTTGGGACACCATCTGTCGCGATATCGGCCCACCACCAGCGGACCCCGATCTCTCGGCACCTTGACATCGAACGGTCAAACTCAATCATCTCAGTCACTAGAACTTGATCGTTCGCCTGTTCTAGTCCAGAGAAGAGAGAAATTCCGTTAGCAACTCGATGATCGTACGAGGTTGCATGCCATGAGACCCATCAGTTCAGGTAAGGGAGCGGGTATTACTTCAATACCATGTTGGAGTAGTGGGCGCCCCCGTAGAGACAACCACTGTATTACCGCGTACTTGTTTGAATCTAGCTACCTATCCAGGGGCCCAGAGCCATGTCATGGTAGATTTTTAGTTCGTATAGACCCAGCCATTTGCAAGGCATGGAATTAGAGGGCCGAGTTGATATTCAGGGCAGATTCCTGGATCACCGCCCTTGCTAACCCCTCGCCCCTCTTGCTTCGCCGTCTTCGGTAAGATACCTAACCTTCCTGTAGATGGTACCATGGATCATACACCATGGTGACGGGGCCAACGAAGAAAAAGAGTGGATCATACTTTGGGCCCATCCTGTGAAGGCCGCTTACATGAAAGGGGGGCAGGAGGAAGAGGGGAAGCAAACTTGATGGGCATCATACACTTACCTCGCTAAGTACTTAGGGAAGTAAAGAGGATCCCCCGAGAGACAAAACTCGTCCGGATACATTCCCATTTGATGACGAAGACCCCATCACAATGCATTCGTGGGGTCCAAGTCAGCGCCCAACATGTAGTGAGGTACAAATTCAGGCACCCAGTGAATCGTACGAAAATGTTTAGTTTTTGTGCCTCTTGGAATGATTAACCGAAACGGGGAGGATACATGGTTAGATATCTTGCAGAGTCCTGGGGAACCTTTCGATGCTATACCTGGATACGATACGCTTCGATATACATCAGGCTGTCATCGCCAGTACAGGTAGCTAGGATGGGTAGGTGTTTGTTTTTGAAGCAAATCGTCACATTCGAATCCTATGCTACCGTACGGGTACCTGAGGTAGGTCATGTTCCATTCCAGGTCCCTACACCTAGGGTCAGTTACTGTGTGCAGAAAGCAGTCTTGTACAAGTAATCCGCTGGCCATCTGTTCCCCTGAAACCCGCCCTCAAGCTCCCCAGGCTTGCAGATCTGGTAAGCTAACTCCCGTGCCTCAACCCGGTACCTCCAATTTTCGGTATCATTGTATGTATGGATTGGAGCTGGCGACTACCTTTGGTTCAACCTGCAAGGTTAAGCAACTACCGACCTCACCCACTCACGGTAACAGACATTTCCAACTCCTGTCTAAGATGGAGAGCTTAGCTTACATTCTATTTGAACTTCAAAACATGATCGGAGGCCACAACGACTTCACAGCCTCTAGTACAACACTTCCTCTCTTGGAAGTTGAAGTGTAAAGGCAGACGTATAAAACAAGTTCTAAGTCATATTTCCGGCCCGAACCGCTGTTCTAAAGTACCACTACCAACCTATTCACACTATACATTGAAGGTAAGCTACTCGTGGCGAATTAGCATACGTGGCACCTTATACTGCTCCACACCACTTTTTGGAGTGTGTTCCAACCTGATAGATGACAACAAACTGTAGGCGCAAATCGGTAGGAGTTCTCGCTGTGAAATGACTCTTCAAAATAGGGATGCAAAGAAAGTACCATATGCTGATATATCGTAACAAGTCAGCCGGAGCTCTGGCTGGAGTGATGTGTTTGTTTAGTCTACTCCGCAGATGGCTTGATGTCTTAACCACTGCAACTGCCAATGCACACATGCCTAATCTTGGTCGGATGGGCAGGGTCTGTGAGCCCTGTTCCTCGTGTTTTCCTGGGTCCCCTGATGATGCTGGCCGGTGCTTAGTGAATATTCTCCATGTCACGCCCATCACCATCCTACCTGAGGAATACTTACTGTATACTATTCTATACTTCAACGCTGAAAGGCAATATGATACGCACCAAATAAGCAATTACTATGTTGCTTCATACGCCAGAATCTATAGCAGCTTTTAATGGTTATAACAATATCGTAGTATTTGCAAGAACATGTATTCTATAATGGAAATCGTCAATGATAATTATCACGCAGATACTTACTCAAATGCAGTATAGTTGTGTTGTAGCCATCACTACTGCAATATTGTTATGGCTCAATCATTTTGTATCATGCATGCTTGCCTTGGCACTATGGAGGACCCGGTAATCAAATCACAACGCATCTCGCTTGGGCATGCGGAGCCACAAGGCAAACAAGTATCAACGACACCTGATTTAGTGCGATACCTACGCTAGAAAAGCATAACATTAGCTCTAGGTAAGTACCTACTTAGAGGTAACAACTATAGGAGTTCACCGATTTTGCTTGCCTACTGTCGCGTATTTTGATTCTCATCGTGAATTACTATGGCCGTCATGATGAAGCAGAGCCTTCGTCATCAGTGTCATCATCAATCCTACATCGTAAAATTTGAGCTTATCATACTATGTTGCTAGCTGAGGTCGTGGCCAGGTATCAACCGATGCAGGTAAGCTAGGTAGCTACTTCCAGAGCGTTGTGCCGAATTCTATTAATTACTTAATACTTACTTATCTACGTTATGCGAAGCATCTCGACATATGAAAGTTTGTCTTGCAAACCCAGCAACTTCAATTCCTGACAACGAACTCAAAGCGGAGCATAGGACAGGCACAAAATGGTTATTGTTGAGTGAGACACACATAAAGTGGGAGTCGAGTGCTTTATGCGCCACTTCTGTAACGCTGTGTGATAAATGGGCGCCTACACGTATCTACACCCCTGCGGGTCAACCTGACCTTCAAAGCGTCATTTATGCTTGGAACATGACTCCTTGATCTGGGCTTTCCTTTTTCAAGATAAGCTGACCTCGGAGGAGCCATTGGGCTTAATATTTCTCCCACAAAAACAAGCGGTAATACGTCACTTGCATGCACTGTAAAGGTTGGGGTGAAGTGGTTTGGCTCATGTGAGGCTGTACAAGAAGAAATGTATGGAGCAATCTGCGCACTACAATGTCAACTTACAAGTACCACAACATCAAGTACTGTGTACGGATACGGCAGATCATCTTATGTACTGCTGCTCCTTGCCTTTTGCGACCCACGTTGTATGCTACTGGAGGGTCGTGTTTGCAATACCTGTCAAAGATGCATTATGCACACCCCTCTCATCGGAGGTTTAAACCCCAACGAATACTTGCACAGTACTTTCAATGTCACTTTGATTCTTCCCCACCCGTGTTCCTGTCCAGGAGTACATACCTTGCGATATCACGTCGATACTCGAGGTGAGATGCCGAAAATGGTCAGGCCAGGCTGCCGAGCTGCAAGGAAGATCATAAGCCGGCCTGACTAACCCATTTGCTTTCGGCTGGAGCTCCTCTCTCGATGGGATGTCGATGACACGTCAAAGTCGTGCCAAACCATAATGGCGGCGGCCCTCGGCGCCCTCTCTGCTATATCCACCTGCAGGCAGGGGGGGCTTCGGATGACAAGGAAGGAAACAGTCTATTGAGACGATCCCACGCATGTCCTGGGGCCCAGCACGGAGGGATCAGGCAAGCTTCCGCGAGCCGAAAACAAGGATTCTACACACAGTGCGGCCCTATCCAAAAGCCAGAACTCCCTTTTCGGTCGGGGGACTTGAGCGGCTTTACCATATTGAGCGAAGCATGTGGATGCGGCCATGCGAAACGGTTCCCAAAACGTTCGATGGTGTGCGTACAATGGCAGCCCGGCATGTTCTGCACTCACCATCATGCTACAGCAACTAGCAGTAGATGCATATGCTCGTGGAGGACAACCGAGGACAATTTCGCTGTGGCCATGAGTCCAGAGAACTCACTAATACACACTTAGAGACCGCTATACACTACTTAGTCAAACATACAAGCCTAAACTACTTCACATGACTTATCGACCTAGCTAGAATCCACGTGGCGTGGATCGAACAGTTAATGCAAAGGCTTTCCTTCATGCTCGCTTCGGGGCTGGTGTTCCATATCTCCAATTCGTTGATGGCGGCATTGCTTGCCAAGTTCTCTTAGCATGTGCTCACGCGATGGACTCTTCAATGGAAGCTAGCTATTCTTTAGGATCAATACATTGATATCGTCCCACGTGGTGGTGCTGGTAGCGCCAAATCGAGCGGCATCCATGCAATTCGGTGGTGTTGACAACAAATACGTGCATAACTATTTCCGTGACCTACGGTGTGGCTGTCCTTTAGATGAGCGGTGATGGTTCCGTGACTATTGGATAATTTTGCCGCAATACGGGGTCTCTCTGTCGCTATGTATACTCAAAAAGCAGCATTTGATGTAGATGGCATTTTTGTTCCTTATGGAGTGAGGGTAAATACCGAAGCTGAAATCGTGATATCAATCGTGGCATATCCTAATGCATAAATGATAATGCAACACAGAACATTCCCCACATCAATCGTAGCTCAGCTTCTCGAAGATTGCTGTTGCTGTAAATAATTACCCATAATCAAAAGATGTTACTGATACCGAACAAGATAGTTCCCATGTTTACCTCTCGAAACCCGGACCCTGTCCAGGTAAAGATAGCTAGAATACTAAGATAGCATTGAGATACAAGCCTCTATATATCCATCCATTGCTTATATAGGGAGAACGAAGCTCCGCAGCCCTGCAACTGATCACATCATCAGTACATACAAGGGATCGACAACCACATGTTTCACACAATGCGTAAGGCAGAACGCAGGGAGGAACCATGCAAACTCCATTGACCAAGTATCGAGATATCACCACGATATAGTATAGATCTCATATCATATAGGCAGGTTGTAGCCGCCTTGTCATAATTGCTCGTCAAAAGTTCTAATCTAAGATTTGAACCGAGATCTCGTCCCAGCTACCGTAGACACTTGCGCATGTCCCCAACATTATGCGCTAATAATCCGTCTGAACTCAGAAGCATGATACCAGGATATGTCAATGCACTGTTTTGAAACATAAGTCCTCTCACAGGGGAGATTGGGTGTGTTCCCCTTGACAACCACGTTGCTATAGGGCCGAATTTTGTAATAACAGTCCTCTCTTGAGCGCATAACTTTGTACTACTCAAAGCAACGAGGTGTAATTTCTTTAACACTCACCAAACAATTCAAAAGAGCGAACAGGTGTTCAAAGTTCACTGTAGAACCCTCTATGTGGTAATCATGTTGTAAGAGAAGCTGGAAGTCACTAAACCTGGGTGCAGTAGTAGGTAGGCAGGGTCACAATGTTTCAAGACACTAGAAAAGCGTCAAATGCATGAGATACTCAAGAAAATTGGATAAGAAACGCGTATATCATGTTTCAGAAAATCAATGCTTTGCTATCGTTGTTTTCGGAGACTTGATCGGGCATTGAAGAAACAAAGAGAGCTGAAGCCTAAGGCGCCTGCATGGTGGAATCTACCAATTTTGCCGTAGCTGGTTACGAGCATAAACGGATGCTTGTTACGCATACTCCTATGAACTATATGCTTAGTTGTTCAGTTTCTCAACTCGTATTCAACGTTGCGTATGATTAATGTGAAGAGGTAGTACTTACAACACTAGTTGTCTCGAAGCTCTCCAAGTCCTGTTCAACGTTACATTTGAGATTAGAAGAAATTATAGGAACTTGGAAGCGCATCCAACACGAAGAACGTACACCAGTCTTGCCGATAGAATCTTATTTACGTAAATGTCGTCTGACATTAATAGAATCGTCGACTTTGCGGTATTGACCATTTGCTGCATAATAAATTTAAGTGGAAAGCTCAGAGTTTTGACAATGCCTATTGTGTTCCGAATTACGGTAACTCGAGATGGCGGGTACAATTCAGTATACATGAATTGCATCATTGAATACCAAGGTAGGTAGACTTAGGTCAGTTCATTAAGTCGTGTACTTGAGCAAACTATATGTTTCTGTGAATGTTCCCAGAATTCATGTATCGATGCTCAATGGCGACGCCTTGTACAAACTCGTCCGCGAGTAGTTTTGTGAGCAGAATCTACTGAGCCTTTCGAATGGAGTTATAGTAAATTTAGACAATTACCCTTTGTCATCCTGTCTTCGCTCTATACAACTTCTCAGTTTGTTACTTTTCCAGGAGTGAGCAAAACATTTTGACGTCGCTAAATACCGCAAATCCATGGTGGGACTGTTACCGCATAGAGCGGCAATACGGCCCGAATACATGCCGCGTAACAATACGCGCGTGTGCATCTTCCCCTCTTCGCAGAAGTACATTCAAGCCAGTTTCGTAGACCAGCTTGTCGAGGCCCGCAGATTACTGCTGTGAGCTGAAGGCAAGATGGGCGCTTGGGGAAGTGCCGAGATACTACCTATGCAGCGTCAATCGATGATACTGCAGCGGACAGGCCTACATGCGCCGATCCAATGCGTCTCTGTTACATTACTAGCAATAGAAACATACGATTGAGTGGCCGCGGAAACCGGCAAAGGCTTAGAGTGCAGTTTGCCATGGTTGATCGGTCCTGTGCCATTCGAATCTGTTCTCTTAATTGTTCAGATGCTGCAGGCTTGTATCACCGCACGAAGCTCGATAGTTCGGCCTTCAGGAAACTGATGAATGGCCAAAACATTAGATAGCGAGCTTTAGTGCCTGTAAACAGGAAAAGCTTACTGAAACCACTTGTACCCACTGACTCGAAAATCAGTGACTCTACAAGGAAAAGAAAGTTCAGGAATCCCTGTTGATGCTCTGGCAACGGGTTCTCAGCCATCTATGATGGATTTTTTTATGTCGAGTGAGCGATGGACCTGATCGGTTGAACCAAAATGGCTGATTGTTAAGATTAGGAGACAACATGTGGCTTGGTGAAATGACAAGACAAATTTATCAATTAGATGGACAGTAATACCAGATCGAGTAATATGACGTTGCCGCCTGTTGCAACTTTCGAGATTATAGCCAACCGTACCGTATCTAAATCGCAGCCATATTGTACCGTCGCTAACGTATTTATTCCAAATGGGATACAAATAGTAGTTCACCTACTCCTAATCATCTCGACCGGTTTTAAAATACGTGAAATTTACGGGGTACCTGCGACACCCACGAACATCTACACGGATTCCAATATTATTGAGAAAGGGACACGGCGGTAAATGCGCTACTCACTTGACACGGTAGGTCTTAGGCATGTCGAATCACGGGATAGAGGCCATGAGTAGCCTGACCCTCATGGCTCGCCCTTCTGTAGAGTCGATGAGACATGTGAGAGAAGCTTGGTCATATATGAACAAATACTCTGTGTATCACTATGATTGTTTAGAAGAATAAGAATATAAGCCAAACACTTGCCTACACTGTAATACAACAGACCGGGACGGGGCAGATATATATCAATTACACATAAGCCATGACTAGTTGGCCTGTAAACTGCTTCTTTCAGTGACAATTATCGTTACTAGTGGTCGTGATACTGCTGAAAATGAAGTAATACTCTACCAATGGGGGCAAGTTGACCGTGGCAGTTCTAGCATCTTGCTGCATTCCACCGTTTTCTTTACGTGGAATTTAGGCCCAAAGGGTGACAAATTGACGATGCGAATTGACGTCTAGTATTTGAAGGTAGGTGCAATCTTAGCAATGGCTAGATAAAGCTTTACATGATTTTAGTATGGCCAAGGATAGAGATATAACAGCACCTGCTGCTCATCATATGCGTGCATGACCGTTACATGCTTACTCAAAACGTCACAAATTGTTAGGCTCGCAAATGGTAATTTGGATCCTCTGATTCACCAAGGTAGGTAGTCGCATGCTTCGAGCGTCTTCCAGCGCTCGTCTCTCATACATATATCTCCAGCCTAGCAATCAGAATCCTGTTCATTAACTTTATAAATATAGCAACTCCATGGTACGCACCATGTTTGATGCCTTGATTTGTTAAACATGTGCAGGAGACTAAGTCGGACTTTGACTTTCCTGGCACATATAGGCGGTGGGTAAATCGCTCTTTTTGTACAAAAGTCTGTGAGGTCAACCCTGAGTGTTCCCTCCCTAGAAGCTTCTACTTCATATCCTTAACCTGTTCTTATGTATGGCACGAGGAATACTTTTCTTACTATGAGTCATTTAAGTCTGACAACTGACGAAACCTAACACACTCTCTCGATCGGTCTGCTTTTTAATTAGTTGCTAACCAGTATTGATATTGAGCTCCTTGTTGACTCTAGGGCCTAGACAGCTATGGAGTACAGAAAGCTGGAGCGAGGTTATCTTATCAATTCTTCTGACTTCTGGTTGCGCAATTCAACGTTGTGTTATCTTACAACGTTTGAATTTGACACATCAGGGGGATACGTCTCACGTAGCTTGTTTGAGCTTAGATGCTAGCGTGCGCGGCAGATCAATACACACACTAAGATTTAGCTCTTAAGTTGTAACATTCATTGCAGCATGTTTTACCTGCGATGTTATTAGTGTGCGGGTGACACAACGATAATGGGATACATGAGATCCGTTTACCTTTACAGAGTCCATTATGAATGTTTCGGTGACCTGCATATTATCTATCGATCATGATCAAACCTGTGACTGCGACGCAACGGGTAATGGTGAATGTCATGATAACTAATACCTACTTGGTTACCCTTTGCGCCTGGCCCGAAGAAGTAAGTGATGGTTTCGATAGTAGGTTAGGTAGGTTGTTGTTACAAAATTGGAATTCTTTGCTATGGCACGTGAAAGCTCAGATAAACAGGGGCCCTAAAGACCACCCACCTAATTGGATTACCTACTTCGAATGTGATATATTGGAGCTATTGGTCTAGATATAAAGATCACATACAGTTTTTGAAGCAGAATATACGCGGTAGAATATCAGCAATCTATGAGCCTCCGTTCTACCGGTTTGGCAAGTCCGTTCTAGTAATAATCATAAGGAAGGGACTCGGTAGTGAAGCCCAAATAGCAAAAACCTAGATATGTCTTGGCTGCTAGGACTGCAAATCCGATCATTGGGTATGAAGTATGATGCTATGCTGTCGTTCCGGATACTATTGAAACAGTGCAATCAGTTGGGCGAGATTCCATGAAGTTCATCACTGTGAGAGGTAACCATAGCAGTAGCTAATTATCTGTTTTTAAGGTGCCTTTTGAGGGGCTGCCTTGTTATCTGTCCAGGTCAACAATTTCCTGAAAAAGAGGAAGAAAAAAGCGTGAAGGGAAATACTAGTACAACAATAAACTTGAAAAAATATCTTAGGCATGTTGGTGCTATTTACAGGTTGGGGTTGGTCTTAATTAATTTTAGTCTGGCAGCCCGAGACGGCATACGATAGATAGCTCACCCGTGACCCCGCGCTTTAGCATGTAGCCGCCAAGAGCCCCACCAGGACCCCGCACCAGACCCCGCTATGCCCGCGTTGGGTCAGCGGGCACAGCCAGCTCGGCCAGCCTCAAGGGCTGCGCCTGTCTCAGGCCTGCTGGAAGCTGTCAATTGACCAGCGCAGCTGATGCAAGCTGCCTGCTGGATTGGGCCGCGCCAGCTAGCCCGAGCCTGGTGGGATCAACCCAGACAAGGCCTAGAGTCACCCGCTATCGATCCGCCATCATCCGCTCACCACTTTCTTGCCCAGACTTGATCCTTACCACAAGTGGAGACCGATCGGGAGGTTAGGTCGCCATCCATGCACTAGGTACCGTGCTGCTGCAGGCAGTTAGTGGGCTTCGAGGCTTCGTCATACCTTCAACATCGATACTTTCTGCTTTCATCATTCGCGTGAGACATATGAACGGGACATATGAACGAGACATCTCGGATCCCACACACTCGCAACCCGCAACCCGCACTCGTCCTACTTTCCCTGGCCTCCTACTACCTACCTACTTTATCTACAGTACTGCCACAACAACCTCTACCTACACTGGCCATTTCTTTCCACAACTTCTATTCTTTGGGACCAAAGAAACAGAAGTACAAGGGCTACCCGAGGTCGTCTTGGCTTTGGTCGAGCAGCTACTTTGTACTTACTAACTTTAGCTCTTGCTCGTGGCGCACCATATCTATGCTTCTTGACCGCTTCGGTTGCGAATCTACAACATCTCACATTGCACATCCCATGAAATCGGGAAGCTGTGGCCATTCTCGAAGCTTCAAGAACAATAGGCCGTCACCCCAAGAGCCGATTCGCAAAAACTCGTCTTCTGTACAGCACCAACACCTAGCACCTCATCGAAATCGAGAACATCCGCCACCATGTTCAACATCATAGCACATTTCTTTGCGTAAGCCTACCTCTCTGCCTCGAGTCATGCCAAACAGACCACAGATCGCAGATCGCAGCACACAGCCCACAATACGCCGAGACTGTACCCGATTACTGACCATCTCGTTCCTCGCTCCTCCACAGCTCCATAGCCTCCTTCCTCTTCCCCCTCTTCGCCTCGTACAAGGCGCTCAAGACGTCGGACCCGGCGCAGCTGACGCCATGGCTCATGTACTGGTCCGTGCTCTCGTGCGCGCTCCTCGCCGAGTCCTGGACCGAGTTCATCCTCGTCTGGATCCCCTTCTACTCGTGGATCCGCCTCGGCTTCCTGCTCTGGCTCGTCCTGCCCTCCACCCAGGGCGCGCGCGTCCTGTACGAGACCTACCTCCACCCCTACCTCGAGGACAACGAGCTTGCCATCGAGGACTTCATCGCCAGCGCCCACGATAGGCTCCGCGCCGCCGGCCTCAAGTACCTGAAGGAAGCCATTGAGCTCGTCCGCACCCGCCTCTTCAACCTGCCCCCGTCCGAGCGACACGAGGACACGAGCAGCCCCGCCGCCGCCTCGGCTGCGCCTCAGGGCTACACGCAAGCGCTGCTTGCTAGGTTCAGCGTGCCGGCTGCCCGCTGGGCCGCAGGCGGTGGTACTGCTGGATCCGGAGCCGGGGCTGGGGCTGGTGCTGGTGCTTCTACGGGCCACGACTTCTACAACCTCCTCGCCGGCGCCGTCAGCGCGGCTGCAGGCCTATCGACACCCACCAAGGCTGGGGGCGACGCGGCCTCGGCCAGGACCGTGATCCCGGGGAACATCGGCGGCGCACAGGAGAAAATGACCTTCATCGCGGCGCAGCGCGAGAAGCTCGCCTTCATGCTCGGTGCGCTAGATCGCGAGGCCGCCGAGCTGCAGCAGAAGGAGGAGCAGTCGCGCAGGCTGGGCAGCATGAGCCTGGACGGCCAGGGAGACCGCCCGTCGAGCGGGTACAGCGCTGGCAGCGGGCTCAGCAAGAGCCGGAGCGAGGTCGATTTCGAGAAGATCGACACGCCCAGCGAAGCTGAGGAGGATGATGATGGAAGCCTCAGGCGCAGGAACCAGAGAGAGGAAGAGGGGGGCAATGCGCGCGCGGGGTGGAATCTGTTTGGTTGGGCCGGCGCTAGCAGTCCGGGCCAGAGCCAGGGCCAGAGCACAGGGTATCGACAGGAATGATGATAGCACACAACTTGGTGCATCTAGGCATGATTAGGGAGTTTGGGGGTTTCTGCTGTAATATGGGTTCATTAGGCGGCGTTCATTGAGGACTATCGCTTTTGGTAGTTAGACGAAGCCCTGCGAGGGGCAGAACAAACAGCGCATTACGCTTATCACCATTCTCATTGTAAGCGCCTAATTATTTTGAGAGCTGGGAGTCGCGCCTCGGCAGGGCGACTTATTGATTATTCTATCAATGGCATGCCTCTTCTATGACGGACACCAATACGCCGGGACCTGTGACATGACAGCTCCAGATGTGTCTCTGTGCGAATTCATCGGCGGTTTCTTCCCTGCCACCTTGGGTTAGGTATCTATGTAACCCCAACGTCTTTTGCGTGTTGGCACATAAACGGATATCGTACACCATCTTCCTCTCGCCTCAACCTTCACCAGACCATCTATATGTAGCCCGATCTCTCATCTATGATGTTCTCGACGCGAGATGGAAGAAGAAAGAAGACGAGGGGTCTATGACTTCTTGAAGGGATAGCGCACCTCGTCGTCCTTGCGCAGCCAGATCTGCTTCTTCTTCTTGGTGGTGACGTGCTCGACCCACTGCTGGACGGCATGGGCCTTCATGAAGGTGCGGATGAAGCGCGGGTCCCACAGCTCCGAGGCGATGCCGAGGTCCTTGCAGCACCGCATCAGCGCGTTCGACTTGCACCCCTCGGCGGCGGTCGAGACGCCGTCCTCGCTGAAGTACTGCTGCTCGCCGCGGGCCTGGCCTACGAATCTGTGTTTGGGGGATGTCTTTGTCAGTGTTTTGAAATTTCTAAAGCAGTATATACTAAATAGTGCATGCATGCAAAGCGAGGCCTCTGTCGGGTGTCTCTTTTCTGTGCATAGATCGGTAAAAATGTAGGAGAACTCCAACAAAACTCACCGCCCGTGCACTATCAGCGCATACTCCCGCGTAACCAGGCGGTCCTTGACGATGAGATCGCCGCGCGGCGCGAGCCCCCAGCCGCCCGGGCCGAAGGCGGCGTTCAGGATGCGGCGGTACTTGATCTCGGGCAGGTAGATGATGCCGTCGGGCTTGACCTCGATGTCGTCCGGGTTCAGGCGCGCCTGCAGGATGGTGGCCGTCTCGTGCGCGAAGGCCGACGTGCCCAGGCCGTGGAACGAGTTGGTCCAGTTGATCGGCGACCCGGTGCCGTCGTCGCTGCTGTTGCTCTGGGGTTGTGGTGCGTCGGGCAGCGGCTCCCCCGAGACGGCGGGTATGGGTTTCCTGGCCGCGGCCGTAGGAGCGGACGCAGCAGCGGGCCGCGCTGGCGAGCGTGGAGGGATCGGTGGTGGCGAGGTCTTGGGTGCGGGCGTCGAGGTGGGTGTTCTGGGGGTGGACGAGTTCTGGTAGGGCCTGGCTGTCGATGTGGCTACTAGTCTCCGCGCTGCGCATTGGTTTGGGATCTTTGGGCTGAGAGAGGCGAGACATATGCGTCGGCCGGCTGATTGGAACGGAGACATGGTGCGTGAGGCCATTGTTGCGGTAGGGAGGGGTGGAAGGTGTTGGTGGTGGTGGTAGTGGTGGTGATATCAGGTTGGGAGCTTCACGATAAGAATCTTTTGGAGGGCGAACATTGGTCGCCTTAGCTTTGGATGGCCCTCTGCTCCAGGTCATGGACGGCGGCTAATGGAGGCGCTAATCTGAGTCCGCTAGCGGGCAGTTAATTGGGTGGATCTCGTCCATGCAGTTTTGCCCCTCCAACACTTGGCCCTGTAGCTCGAGTTCGTCCTCCCATAAAAGTGATTAAATCACCAAGTCATATCATATCCTATTGACTGATGGCGACTTCGGAATGAGTAATTGCTCTTGAAAAGGCAACCAGCTATTAGTACTAACGGACTCAATTGGGTCTGATATTTAATGTGTTTAGTCTGTTATACACTCTAATACAGATTATAAATACATAGGAACGAGCAGAGATGAAGATTGTGATCTTGTTGTTCTTGGTGTAGGTTGAGATCAGGTATCATTTCTTATCAGTATTGTCCTGCGTGGACGTCCTCTCATCATTGTTGTTCTTCTTCCAACAAGCACGGAATATCTCCATCTGCGGGCGAGCAATTAGTACTAGACTTGCGCCATGAGCTAAGAGCTATTAGGATCATAGAATTGCAGCAACACATCATACCTCCTTGGTGCAAGCGCGCCAGTCCTTCTTGTGCCAGTAGCAGTCGGTCAAATTGGCATTTTCATCTACCGGACCAAATAATCAGTCATTGTTTATTATCTTGACGAGCAGAGACCGTTACCTACTAGCGCAACCTGTACTGAAGATTCGCTTGTCCCTATGCATTTTGGGGGGTTACATTAGCTTCCCAATTCAACAACAGCCCTGGAGCTTAAATTCGTACCACTCGTCGGGCTCATCGTCGTCCACTGGGGCAGTTGGATTCTGCTGGGCTGTGTCGTCTTTCTTCGGCATCATATACGTATTTATAGGAAATTTCTTAATAGAGCCACGGTCTCAAGGTGGCTGCGCATTGGCGTTTTCGGGATGCTTGCTGCTAGAGCGGATGTCTTGAGTGTCTTGAGGACGGTTACGAGTTACAAGTTTTAGTGGGTTACAGCTTAACTGTGAGGATCGAGTCCCCCGTAGCGTCGGCTTTTAAGCCCGGCCGGCAATCGGCGGCGACTTGCCTGTACCTGCACTCCGGCTACTTACACATATACAGCGCATGAGCGTCATTTAAAGGGTACCTATCCTGAGTATCTACCTGTAATTCGTTTCAATCTGAATTCGAATGCAAATTCAATAGGATAGGGCCAGATCAGCAATGAGTTCCCGCAAATTAAACGTTCTCGTTTATAACGGCACAGGCACCACAGTCGAGTCCGTCAAGCACGCCATCTACTCCCTGCGACGTCTTCTGGGACCAAATTATGCCGTCATACCAGTCTCCGATACAGTGCTGCTCAAAGAACCATGGGCTCCATCCTGTGCACTGCTAGTATTTCCCGGTGGTGCTGACCTGGGTTACTGCCGTGTGCTCAATGGCGAGGGGAACTCCATCATCTCGCAGTTTGTTCGCCGCGGCGGGAAGTATCTCGGCTTCTGCGCCGGCGCCTACTATGGATCTAAAAAGTGCGAGTTCGAGGTGGGAAATAGACCGATGGAAGTGATCGGTTCGAGAGAGCTCGCTTTCTTCCCTGGGACTTGTCGGGGTGGTGCGTTCAAAGGCTTCCAGTACAACAGCGAGAGGGGGGCCAGGGCGGTGCGGATCAACGTCGAAAAGATCGCTTTCAAGGGGGCTGGTGTGGTTCCTGAGGTCGTCACGTCGTACTACAATGGCGGCGGAGTGTTTGTAGACGCCAAAGACCCCAACAATGATGTCGAGGTGCTGGCCACTTACGACGACAAACTTGATGTCGAAGGGGGCGATGAGAACGCCGCAGTCGTCTATTGCAGAGTTGGCCAAGGAGCTGCTATCCTGACCGGGCCGCACCCCGAATTCGCCGCCGTGAACCTCAGTCCTCACCATGATGTCGACGGGTACGATGCGCTGATTGCCAAACTTCGACAAGGCGATGCTGATCGGGTGAGCTTCCTCAAGGCTTGCCTTACAAAACTTGGGCTTGAAGTGAGCCAGGAGTCATCAGGTGTGCCTTCCCTGTCTAGTCTCCATTTAACTTCCATCAACAGCAGCAACATCGATGACTTGTTGTTATCATGGGAAGAAATCATCAGCAAGGAGGACGGGGAAGAGTACATAAGAGCAGAGCATGACACATTCCACTTGGAGAAGCCCGAGACGAGATGGGACATGCACCCCCTGAAAGACTCACTTCCGCAGAAAGAGATCACAGGAGAGGAGCTTACCACTCCATCTAGTGCTACCGACGAAGCTCTGATTAATTACACAACCATTGTCAAACGCATCGTCACTCACGAGCGCGCATGGCCAGAGGCTAAAGCGACACCTTACTTCAACCACGCCGCCTTCTTCTCGAGTCTCAAAGACTATCGTCAGACGGACACAGAAGCCGACGAGTGGGGGAACTATCTCATGTACGGCGAGGTCCTCACAAGTACCAACACAATCCTCGAAAAGAACTTCAAGCTCTTATCCAAACTCCCCTCTGGCTTCACCGTCACCGCCACGACCCAAGTAGCAGGAAGAGGTCGCGGCACCAACGTCTGGGTCTCACCCGCAGGATCCCTGATCATGTCCACCGTGATCAACCACCCCGCCCACCTAGCAGCCAGTCGGCCCATCGTATTCATCCAGTACCTGGCCGCGGTCGCGATCGTGCAAGCCATCAAGACGTACGATACCGGCTACGAAGTGCTTCCCGTAAAATTGAAATGGCCCAACGACATCTACGCCAAAGACCCCCGCAACACCTCCTCGTCGGAGCCGGCATACGTCAAGATCGGCGGGATATTATCCAACTGCGTCTACTCCTCCGGCTCGTATCAAATCGTGCTCGGCATCGGCATCAACACGACCAACGGCCGCCCGACAACCTCTCTCGACGCCCTCCTGCCATCCCACCTAGCGCCGTACAGGATAGAAAAGCTCACCGCGCGAATTCTGACACGGCTGGAGACACTATACAAGACCTTCGTTCGTAACGGTTTTACAAAGGAGTTAGAGCGTGCCTATTACGATGAGTGGCTGCATGGCCGACAGATCGTCACGCTTGAGGCGCAGGGGGGCGTGAGGGCCCGTATCGTCGGCATCACGACGGACTGGGGCATGTTGAAGGCGGAGGAGCTGGGCAGGGACGATAAGCCGACGGGCAAGATGTGGGCGTTGCAGAGCGACGAGAACAGCTTTGACTTCTTTAGGGGGCTAGTGAAGCGGAAGATATCATGAGAAACTCGGGACATGTCGAATTGCATCTAGACAAAAGCAGCTGGTAGTTTAGGTAGAGATTTTCCAGAAAGAATGGGAACGGAATCTCAAGTTTCAAAAGGCGCCGCTCACATGTACTTCCATTTTGTTCATGTAACAGTTCTTACTTGCATGTTGTAGAGTCTCCACGCATCCATGGACCTATTGATTCAATTGTCAGGTGGATTTTATTAAATCTGAAGCTGAAGAAAACCGGACTTGGATCTTGAATTGAATCCGATGGAACTACCATTTCCGACGAAAACATTGGGAGAAAGAAAGGAGCTATCTCGCAGCCTGTTTCAAAATGACATCATTGATTCTCAACAACACTTACAGCGAACCATTAGACTTACAACTCGACCGTAATCTACCTAACCTCATCTCATCTCATAAGTACCATTTTAATTGCTTTACTTCCATCCACTTGATTTCCAAATCACCACCCCTGAAAAAACAAAATGCCATGATGTCCCGCTCCGCCTCCCCACAACTCCCCTTAAAGAAGAGCAACAGTCTCAAAACCAGCATCTCCCACGCCCAATGGCTCAGCTACCGCATCGGCCGCGGCGAGCAAGGCGTGCTGACCTTCGAGCCGTATAAATCGCACCTCCTACCCTTGTGGCGTTTCCGCACCGTCGCTATCGCGCGCAAGAGCGCGTCTGATCTGTGGGGCAAGTTTGTTGAATTCAACGGAGAGGAAGGAGAGGGCGATTTCGTGGGCATGGATATGACGCGCAAGTTCATCCAGATGGGGATGACGCGGGCGAAGCGCTATGCGAACCATGCTGGGGGGAGAAAGTATCAGACGGATTCTAAGGGGGCGAAGAAGGAATTGCCGAAGAGTACGGACCATGAGGGGAGGAAGGAGAAGGAGGCTGCGAGTATGGTGTTTAGGGAGGTCTGGGAGCGGTGCAAGGCGCATGAGGGGTACCAGAGGAGGAAAGAGGCGTTCTTGAAGGAGCAGAAGGAGTGGGAGAAGAGTGAGAAGGGTCAAAAGAGCGAAATAAGCGAAAATACCGGGAATAGTAAAAAGATAAAAGAAGAGAAATAATGCTCATATGGTTCTAGATCTTCATAGAGCATCGTTTGTGTGTAATCATTTACCTATCACGTCACGCATATCATAACCTCGTCAATACCCAAAAACAGCAAGCAGATATTTGACACTGGAGATCAACATTATGAGATGCTCAATAATCTCATAAGTAGACTGTATGTATGGTGTCTATGGTGGTACAGTGGACAGCCCGTCTAGATGTACCGCTGACAAAAATGCGCGTATAAACATTTCGAAAGATCGCAGAAAACGCCGAGCCATGCAGTCGAGTGAAGATGCTCTTTCATATCCCAGCGGTTGAATCCGTACTCCGAACGCATCCCCTGAAATGTGCTGTTTTTGTTGTTACACGCCGGCAACTCTCCCATATATATATTCCTCTTTTGAGAGGAAGCCGACATTGATCTCGTTGGTGCTCGTCTCGTCGTCCATTCGTCGTGACCATGCTACTACCGGTCCTTGTACACCTTGGGTTTGAAGCCCTCTTTGATCTCGGCCTCCTGCGCCGCCTTCTCGATGGCGGGCCGCACCTCGGCCTCTATGCGCTCGCGGGCCCGCAGGACCTTGCTCTGCAGGTAGAAGCTGCCGCCCTTCTGGGGGTCGTTGACGTCGAAGAGCTTCTTGAAGCGGTCCATGAGCTCCTCGGTGTTGGTGGCGGCGCCCGAGGGCGGCTTGACGTTGAGGATCTTGCAGGCTTCGTCGAGGGTCATGCTGCCGGCGCCGCCGCGGGCCAAGGGGGCGTTGGGGTTGACCTTGGCTTGCGCGCGCGCGTAGTTGGACGACGCCTGGGCCTGCTTGTAGGCCTCGCCGAATGCGCGGCCGAGCACGCGGGTGCCGGTCACCACAATCTGTGTTATCATTCGGTGCGCCTGGTAGGTGAGATGAGGTCAGTCAAGTCAGTCGGTCGACTCAAGCCGGGGCTCCGAAATCATTGCTCGGCATATGATGGCTCGGGGTATTGTGGGAGTGCTTACCATGGTATTATTATATGATTAGTGCCACAAGCAATGCTGGCAGGAAGTTTGTATTGGAGAGCAATGCTCAGGCGACGGCTCAGGACGATGTCGGCGTAGTGAGCGGCAAAGGAAGGCGTCGCGAATAAAAATTGGCCGGGGTCAACTTGTAGATCGGTCGGTCCATGGGCGACTTTGGGGCCGGCCGTCTAAAACTTTATCGATTGGCGTGGCGATAGGTGGGGGTGTAAGTAAGTCCCTACTGTACACATGGGGGGGCTATTGGGGGGTTCGCGGGACACTAATCATACCTATGTAGGTACTTACCTATTTGGACACCTCACTACCCCTGTGGACTTCTGATCAAATGGTGCTCTCTAGCCACATTGAGCCGTTGAAGCCACCAAGCCAAGCTTGGAGCCACATCCACCAGTGGGAATTCTGGTGTGAAGTGTAGGCGGCTCTAAAATTAGCTGGCAGTAAAATGCAGGCTGGAAAGGTGCATCAAGATCGCCATTTAATTCAATCACTGTCAATGCAGGCAGGGAAACCTGGTGCCTGGCTGACATGCCTGGAAGCTCCAGGACAGAATCCTTGCACACCTCCACCATCCACTGTCCACTTTCCACCCATTGCAATCTCCATCGCAACGAACGCCACAACCGCTGAAGACACATCGACAACGACGACCTCAGCTTGCCCGTCTGCTCCCACAGGCAAGCTTGCCGCCCATTGACTTGGCCAAACCACCAAATCCCAGTGCTCAGGAGACTGGCCACCCTCCAGCGACCATAGCTCAACCCACATCCTCTACAGCCTCCGGCCAGCGCGACGAATAGTATCTGGTGCTGATCCGCCTCAACCACGTACGTCATAAGTGAGCGCTGCCTCGACCTGCCTCGACCTTGGCCATCTACTTCACGCCCAGCGAGGGACTCTTTCGACCGAACAAGCAATAGACCATGTCGCAATTTTACGGGGCACCTCCCGCGAACCAGTACGGCGCTGGTGCTCCCGCCCAAAACCTCCAGTTCTATCCCTCGTCCTACTCTCCCGGTGTCCCGCCCCAAGGCGCCGGCGCACAGTCGTACGGCTACGGAGTGCCACCCCCGGGCCCCAGCGGTTATGGCGGCTTCGGCGGCGCGTCCGGCGTGAGCGGGCGCATGGGCGAGCAAGGTGGTTTGCGGACCGGCTGGCTCGCTGCTTTCTCGACCGAAGGCTATGATGGCGAGCCCCCATTACTGGAGGAGCTAGGTGTGAACTGGGGTCATATTCAAATGAAGGTGAGGTCGATATCTGAGAAGCACCTCCCAGGCGTTAGTGTTAGTTATCATGTGCATGCGACTGACTTGGACCGCAGACCATAGCTGTCCTCAATCCGTTTGCGCGCATCGACCAGCACATCATGGACGACTCCGATCTTGCCGGTCCTATCCTCTTCTTCCTCCTCTTCGGCACATTCCTGCTGCTGAGCGGCAAGGTTCATTTCGGCTACATATATGGTCTGGCCTTGATGGGGTCTATTGCACTACACACTATTCTGTCCTTGATGTCCCCCGACGGCTCCGAATCCCCATCACCCACACACGCAACCTCGGCATATGCGCCGGGGGCAGGCTATCCCGGTGATCCAAACGCTAGCGGCCATGACGACCAAAAGGGCCAACTCAGTAGTACCCTGACATTTGTGCGAAGTGCAAGCGTCCTTGGATATTGCCTTCTGCCACTCGTCCTAGTCAGCTTAGTGGGTATTGCAATGCCTATGGATAGTCCATTTGGATACATTTTGACAACAGCCGCCATCATGTGGTGCACCACCAGTGCCAGTGGCCTGTTTTGCGCGGTAGGAAGGATGCGCCAGATGAGGATATTGGTGGCTTATCCCCTCGCACTTTTTTACGTCGGTTTCGGCATAATGAGCATCTTCAGCAGTCGTGGGTCAGGCAGTCTAGCGAAGGTCGCCAAACTATCATGAAAGAGCAGCGTCTACGCTCGCTGAAATTACTTCCTTCGCCACCCATTGATGGCTGAGGGCAACTTCCGAGAGCTTCGTCTATATCACTGTGCATCATGACAGCGTCGGCGTCATGGGATTCGGAAGGGGCCAGAAGGGGCGATACAGTCGCTGCAATAATTGGGCATACTCGGCGTCGATCGATCGTAAGTGATTTCATCAAAACGTGCAGCTTGGAAGGCACCACCCCAAACGAATACTAGTGGCAACATCAATAGCAAATTCTTGATGTTACTCGGTCAACCAAGGCTTGAAAAATGAGAAGCATAAATCCGATGCGAAGGCAAGGGGAAGGGGGGCTTTCCTTCACGCTCCCGAAACCATTCTGAACTGCAGGTATGATCTCACAACAAACTTAGTTCTGTAAAGCCTAGGACATGCCATTTTCAGCTATCTTTTGTAGCTTTCAGGTTCCTGCGTCACATTGGCAGAAGCCTAATACGATGGATCAGCGCTGCGTAAATGTGGGCGAGACACGCACAGACTGGAGATTCCTGGCTCAGATTCAGATACAGCGGAAACACCTTGACTACATACTAGAAGAATAATGGTGCCGTGATAAAATATAATTATCTCACATAGATGAACAAGACGTGCCTCCTATTCCATGGGCAATCATTGATGAAGGGATTAAGACAGTCGCAAGAACCCGCCAATCACAATTCAAGCAGAACTGCACTTGCCGATTGTACATGCCTTCAACGATAGAGCAATGAGGCTAAATCAGCCCTTAACGGCACGACACGACCGGAATGAGGCCGAACAGGGGAACGCCTCGCCAGCAATATAGTCGTTAACATGCCGTCCGATTATCTTGAAGCAGTAATGCGCTGCCTGAGTATTTCCAGGCGCGGACATGAAGTCTTTGCGCCGAGTCTCAAGATTGAGCTTATTCTTTAACACGACACAAGTATCGTCGTATGGACTACTTAGTAGTCAAATACACAAGCTAGGCATGTACTCAACCGTAACGTTCAAGGTGGATTCAATGCCGATCCATCTCCGGTGATTTTTCGTTGGTTACTAATAGAAGCAAGTTCAACCCGAACCCAATCTCTAAAGGACGATGCGAACGGACATGGGACAAAGTCTGAGAATACGGCGCTATTATTCCATTGGTAGATTTTCAGCATAGCAGACGGATGGTCTGCTCCAAGTTTCGTACCTACATTCATTCGCATGGACGCGCATGTGTTGCTGTCACCCTAGACGACACGATCTGATTGGCAATTTTGGAATATCCTCAGGCGCCTCACCTGGCTCGCCCGGAAATGCGGAACCGTGTTTTGGGGTAGATTGAGACAGTATTGCAGCATCACAATAAACTCGCAGCGCTTGGGAAGACTGCATCTGCTTTGCTTCGCAGCCGTTTGATGTCACTCGAAGGAGCCTCAGTCTTGGCCTCCAGTTCGCCTACAGTACTCCATACATGACTCGCTTACATGAGTTGCAGCCTGCCAGCATGTGATACTGCTGCTGATTCCGATGTTTACTGCCGAACTTTTTGCTACCCCCCATGTTCATACTATCGCGTTCCTATGCGAATCATGCCGTCATGGTGGGCATGCTAAGCTTATTAGGTTTCGACATGTCTTATTAGAGTGTAGGGGATATAGCATGAAGCTACAGTGCGTAACAAACGATGTAACGCCAAATACCCCTATGCAAGAGGGTTTGCAGGATACGGATAATGCCGCCAGAGGCCATTGTCGAGATTGTCGAGATTGTTCTGCAAGCACCAGTAGAGCACAGTGCCAAAGGGTCTTTTCGCTTATCATGTTATGTAGGTACTGCAGTACTGGCGAGTATGTAGTTTTCGTCTTGGTTTGATCTCCCCGCGTTGCATCTCCAACATCCTCGAACATCCACACCAATTAAAGCCCGGCTGTAACCCCAAGCTGCACCTACCCCAGCCTCCCGGCCAGCATACCGGCTTCCATTACTCCCTTTTAGGCTCTCATTGACAAATCCCAATGGCTCAATCTGGAGGTCACAGGCCCAGGCGTGTTAGGCAGGCAGGATCCCTTTGTTTCTCGCGCATGCGGCAACCATCATAAACGATGCCCCGTGCGTGGAAGCTCGGTTGATCTACAAGACGGTTGATACTCCCGGCATTGTCTCTGCTGCTGTCCGAGAATCACGGGATCGGCAGCGCTCGGATCCTGCCCGGCGCTGGCATTTGGTATAAGATATTTCCTGAGTATCGTGGTTTTAGCCGTTCCTGAGGAGACTCTAGGTTCTCCCATTACGCTGGTCTACTGGAAAGTCATCTCTCACAATGGTCGCCACAAGCATATCCAACAGCGACTCGGGCGACAAAGGCCAGTCGGAGACGTTTGAGAGGAACTCGTACTCGGAGAAAAAAGTTGGAAACGATGTCCATGGAATTGCCGAAAGGGGGCACATCGCAACAGACACGTAAGTACATATCGAACACAAGCGAGCCGAACATAAAACTTACAAATCCTGTAGTCATGGCGGTTCTCTCATTCACATCGACCCTGAGGCCGAGAGAAAGTTACGGAAGAAGCTTGATTGGATGATATGCCCTACTGTGTCAATTCTCTATCTTTTCTGCTTTATTGACCGCACAAATATCGGTAAGGATATCCATCAATCTTTGAATGTCTGAGCATCCCCTAACGACAGAGTACAGGAAATGCTCGTCTCGCTGGTCTAGAGAAGGACCTGGGTCTGGTAGGAGATGGTTACAACGCGCTCCTGTCCATTTTCTACATCAGTTACATCGTATTCGAGATACCGTGCAATTTGGTGTGCAAATGGATAGGTCCCGGTTGGTTTCTGCCCGCCTGTTCGCTCGGCTTCGGCATCACCTCGCTAGGAACGGCCTTCGTCCACGACAGCGCCTCGGCGTCCGGAGTCCGCTTTTTACTCGGTATCTTTGAGGCTGGTATGCTGCCAGGTAAGTTCACATTAATCTTGGATAGAGATTTCCCGACGAATTCGAGGACATTGAGCCGGGACTAACTGAACACGAACAGGCACCGCTTATTACCTTTCCCGCTGGTTTCGTAGATCAGAGCTGACATTTCGCATATCGCTCTTCATCGTCATGGCGCCCCTCGCAGGGGCTTTCGGCGGCCTTCTGGCCTCTGGGATCCTTACGCTTGATCACTTCGGCAGTCTGCACTCGTGGCGAATGATCTTCGCAATTGAGGGGATAATCACAATCAGCCTCTCCATCATCGCCTTCTTCACATTGACCGATCGGCCCGAGACCGCGCGCTGGCTCTCGCAAGCCGAGAAAGACCTCGCCATCGCACGCATCAAGTCAGAGCGCATGGGGCAGACATCCGTGCTCGACAAGCCGTCCAAGAAGAAGCTGTGGCTCGGATTCTGGAACCCGATCGTTATCAGCACGGCCTTCCTATTCCTTCTCAACAACATCACCGTCCAGGGGCTGGCATTCTTCACCCCGACGATCGTGGCGACTATCTTCCCCGACAAGACGACAGTGGAGAAGCAGCTACTGACTGTTCCCCCGTACATTCTCGGCGCCATCTTCGTCATCGCCACGTCCCTTGCCAGTTGGCGCTATGACCGGCGGGCTATCTTCATCGCCATCTCCGCGCCGTTGACGATGGTGGGCTACGCTCTATTCCTCGGAAGCGACGACCCGCGCGTGCGCTACGCGGCCGCCTTCCTCACCGCCATATCCGCCTTCTCTCTGGGTACGCTCTCGAACGCGCAAACGTCGGCTGTCGTCGTCAGCGATTCGAGTCGCTCGATTGCGATCGCGACGAATGCCATGTTCGGCAATTTCGGCGGCCTCATTGCGACGTGGTCATACCTACCCTTCGACGCACCGGATTTCAAGATTGGAAATGGACTCAATCTGGGCACAGCGAGCTTGATCCTGGTCATTTCGATTGGGCAGATGCTGTGGATGGCATGGGATAATAAGAAGAGGGAGACGAGGGACATCGAGGCCGAGCTGCAGAAGTTCTCGCCCGAGGAGATCGAGAGTCTGGAGTGGAAACACCCTGGATTCCGGTGGCGGCCTTAGGTGTGGCAAGATCTTGTGGATGAAGAACTATAACGAGTGTTGTATATTTTTATCGGTATAAATTGTCGGACTACGAGCTGATTGATGATCACTTGGGAATGGGGTAGATACCTACAAAGAGACCTGGTAGATTGTACCTATTAAGCTGAGCAGCATACATATATTATTCAGATGTCAATTATAGAACTCGTCTCGTACAACAGACTGCTCTTGTGACTTTGTAGAGACGGTCAAGATTGTATGTAGCCGATTGATGGGCAATTTATTGAAATGTCGTTATCCAGAATACATTTACTCAAATCTGCTATTTGCGGAAACCGAAGGACCTCATGACCTATTACGTTCAATGTCTCGACGTAGGTTTGTTATCCTCTGCTTATGTAAATCGTGAACGTATTAACTAACATGGCATCGCGCGACTTAGAACATCCCCTGCGCATAACGCTGAGACTTGCGAGAGTCCATTTACTCTCGGTAGCCTGATACTCCTTGAAAAAAAAGTTTTTTCAAAACAAGAATACGTGTGAGCAGCTTTGTCAGTAACAAGACCTCGTGGGTGGCATGCCTGAAGGTTTAGACAGACAAATTATTCGCTTTCCGATACTCGAACAAACTCAGCTTTATGCTTGAGCATGGGTGCCGAACGCCGACAATCCTGAAGCTCCCAAGATACAACCTGTTCGACTCGGCAGCCGCACGCCTTATTTAGATGCCGCGAGATGTGGGTGCACCCCCGGATTTTCGCTATATACAGATGATACCTCCACATTGACGTTCCCAATCAGCTTCGCAGCCTTATAGTTTACCAAGCCAACTGATGGCGAAGTTTCAAAGCAGCCAACCAATGTGCTGCCACCCTCGAAGATATCACGCCAATCATGTCTGGCCTAGATGATGACGGTAGTGCTGTCCCGAAGTTTGCTGCGTCACACGGCATTACTAGCGAGTGAGCATGTAGCGTTCCATATACCCGGATAAATTACTTCGCTTTCCCGGGCCGCCCCATTATGCTCGACGAAAACGAAGTCGAGTCCTCCGTTGCAGGGCACACGAAGGACCAAGCACCTACTGAAAGGCCCGATAGATATACAGTCTTATAATCTACCACCGGCCTTCGGCAAATCACCATGTGTAAGACATGGTCACCTGAAAGGTTATCTAGTATGCAGCGCTGTTGCTAGATATCCATGGTCGAGTTGGCGGGCTTGTATAAATCATCAAACTCACCCCTTAACTCTAGGTAAGGTCACGGTATTCTAGCTTAACTAGCATACAAGCATCGCGACAGCTCTGGGAATCCGAGCCAGCCTAGCAAAGATGAAGTTCTCTCACGTCGCAACACTGGCATTTGCCATCTCGGCCGAAGCTCACTGCATCTTCCAAGTAAGTGTCGGAAGAGAACCATGACTGGTGTGTGTTGTCGGTACTAAGTGACGGTCCAGGAATTGTCAGTCAATGGCCAGAAGCAAGGATCACTGGTTGGTCTCCGTGCACCAAACGACAACAACCCAGTCTACGACGTGACCTCGCAGGACATCATCTGCCAGAAGCAGGGAAGAACTTCCGACAAGGTCATCGACGTCAAGGCTGGGGACGACCTTGGTGCATTCTTCGGACACATCATTGGTGGCGCGCAATTGTAAGCAACACTTGAACTCGTTTATTACTTGCTCTGCAGGGGATTAAAAACAAAAGCGGTGACCGCGAGGAAGCCTTGTCTCATAGCTTGTGATCTCTCATTACTTGATGACTGACTGTGACTCGTTTAGTCCCAATGACCCGGACAACCCTATTGCGAAATCCCACAAGGGTCCCGTCACTGCTTGGCTTGCGAAGGTCGACAACGCCGCGTCGGCGAGCAAGACGGGGTTGAAGTGGTTTAAGATCTGGGAAGACACTTTCGACACCTCGTCAAAGACATGGGGTGTTGACAACATGATCTCGAACCAAGGCTGGGTTAAATTCCAGATGCCGCAATGCATTGCGCCTGGTGAATATTTGATGCGCGTTGAAATTTTGGCTTTGCACTCGGCCAAGACGAACATGGGGGCTCAATTCTATGTGAGTATCCGCTCTCAATCCCATCCATACGAAAATGATATGAGCAGCAATAACTGACTTGCGGCCCATCGCAGATGTCGTGCGCTCAGCTGAAGATTAGCGGCAGCGGCTCGTTCACCCCTAGTGAGACCGTGAGCTTCCCTGGCGCGTACAAGCAGAACGACCCGAGCATCTTGGTCAACATTTACGGAATGATGGGCCAGCCCGACAACAACGGCAAGCAATTTGATGCGCCCGGAAGCGTGCCTGTGATTCAATGCTAGACATGTAAGTAGTACTAGCTTAGTCATGTCAGCCTATGAGTATCACATAGTCATAGTGTGACTCATTAATGGCTGATCGCCATGCTCGATACGCTCTTCGGGTTGTCAATTCATTGCCACAGTCAGATCATGCATTGTTCTTTTGAGGCTGTCAGTTTGTTGTGTTAACGGGGCTGTATATTCATTGATTGCCTTACCTGGATAGTTTAGAGCAGTTTTCAACTTAGGCCCCTACTTAATTATCTTATGACTACTAGCTTCAGCCCTACCAACCCCTCTATTGTATTGCCCATGCTCGCGCTATGAATATTGAACTGGGCCTTTGTCTCTGTACCTAACTCGGAAGGTGTCATTGCTAACCCCATGTTTGAAAATACCATTGTCCTCAGGCATATGAAACAGACGCTTTTTGTTTCAAGGGATGCGTTAGGGTGCTGCCTTGGCAAAACTTGTGCATATTGTGGTTTAGGAGTTGTCGCTATGAGATACCTTCACACAACCTTCTCCATTGGCTAAGACTTCGATCTTTCTGCCTACGACTCGAAGGAAAACGAATCAAGCTCGGTGTGACGACGCCTGTATCTGTACGCTATGTAAAAATTGGGCATTAAGGCCGAAACTAGGCTCCAGCTTGTACCTCGACAGAAAGCCGTTGATCACGGCGGCAGGCGAGGCAGGCAGTAGTACTCGTAGCCTTAGCGACCGAGGGCCTAGTGGCTTAGATCGACTGTGGAGTCGTCGCCCCCTGAGCTGACGGAAGGTCAATCCTCACACACTAATGTAGGCTGGCACCTGGCGAGCTGGTAAGAAGGTGGGACATGCCTACTAACAGTTAAGCAACATGCACGTACGAACCCGCAACCATTGGCGCTTGAAGCAGGCTATTAATATATCGGCTCTCGGCTACTGTAGGTTGTTTCTGAGGAGGAGGCAAATTCGTGTCATAATAGACCTTTCTTTTCGATGTCTTGACGTTGAAGAAAGAAGGCGTCACTTAGACCTTTAGCCATCAGTTCGAGTTCGGACTATTACCCTTCGAAACTGAAGTAAGACAGAGAGACTAGTGAACTAGGCTAGCCGGCCGCCGTCTAGTGGAGATGCCGCCGCCTACCACCCTCCAATCTTCAACCACTGGGATGAGCGCTGGCTCCGAGTCTAGCAAGGTAGACTTGGCTGACCAGAAAGAAATTGAAGCTATCTGGAAAGAAGTCAACGCAAAAGTCCTGGAGTTGGCAGGTGGCGACCCTAAAAAGGTGAAGAACTCATTGACTATCGACGATGTTCTCAAGTACATCGATAGCGTCCAGAAGACCGATGCAGCCAAGTCAGAAGAATACGGCACTTTCAAGACAATTGTTACCACGACCTTGCAGTGCATAGGAACCGTTGGCGGAATTGTTACAGATGGCGTGTCCAACGTACGCAACCTGTTTTCCCTCGATTCAGCAATTAAAGTTGACATCAACAGGTCTTCGCTCCGGCGGGAATGTGTTACAATGCTTTCACGTTTGTTATCCAGGCGTGGCAAGGTTATGAGGGAACATTTACCAACCTTGCCGAGCTGTTGGACAAATGTGTCGAGTTCTTTGAAAGACTACAATCCTACCAGGGTCGTATGGACGGCAGATTGACTCGTCTCGCATCTCAGAATCTGAGACTATTCGTCGCAATCTGCGAGCGTATGATCAAGCTGCGCAAGAAACACAACAGACTATTCCGATTCACCCAGCAGCTTTTCCTCAACGATGATGGAGTCCAAGATTTGCTTGGTATGATGGACAAGCTCAATTCGAAAGAAGCGCTTCTTGTCAACGCCCAGACCTACAGGATCGTTAGTGACAGCGCTGGTGATATCAAGTTGTTGCTCGAAGCACAAAGAGACGCCAAGCGCTCGGACGAAGCAAAGAGATGGCGCCGCTCCATAGCAAAAGCGCTTGGTTTCCCCGGTACTGCGCTCGATAGCGATGAGGAGCCTGTGCTTACTTGGCAGAGGGCATTTGAGACTCGCCTGAACTCGCTGGTCGACGGAACGGGCACCTGGTGGAAAACGGATGACACCTTCTCGCATTGGGCTACAGCTCAATACCCGGAAGAGTCAGTCCTCGTTCTCAGTGGCGCGGGGGGTACTGGGAAAACATCAAGTAAGTGTCTCCACGAACAGCTGTTGGCTGGTGATGGCCAAGGGGCATCGATCTAATACAGCGACTCCGTGTAGTGATGGCCAATACAATCAAGTCAATAAGACGACTGGGCTCAGAGGCGCCGTCTTCCCGGGTCGTAGTGGCTTATTACTTTGCCGATGGCGATAAGCGCAAGCCAGACGATGACGATGATGACAGTGGCTTTCTTGACAGAGTCTCCAGAACATTGCTTTGGCAGCTCGCTACATCATATGAGGCAATGACCAAATCGGTAGCGTGGACCGTGGAACGAGCAACCCACTTCGACGGCGCACTGGATCGCTGGAACCAACTCTTCTTCAAGAACAAAGAACTTCAAAACTCAAACACTACGTTCTATCTATTTATTGATACCCAAGACCCGGACCTGGATAAATTGCTTCAAGAATATTATAAATCAGCTGACCAAACGAAAGTACGCGTGTTCCTAACAGCACGGCCCGACTCCATCGTGGAATGCCTAAGCAAAAAAGATGGCCCAGCCTTTGCGGAGGTGCGCATAACAAGCTGCAGCAGCGGAGATGTCGAGAAGTACATTGTTTCTCGCATGGATGCTATGCCAACGTTGCAAGACACAAGCAGGCAGGATATACCTGAATGGAGACAAGTCATCGTCGACCAGCTTCGAGATCAATGCGGTGGCGATTATTACAGGCTGAACAACAGTCTCGGGGCTATTTCGAAGGTGCATCTCATCGAGGATCTTATAGAGGTCTTGAAAGAGGCCGGGAAGCCCCGTGTCACTCAGATCAAAGCTGAGATCCGCCAACTCAATAAAGACCGTACCATCAAGGAGGTTCGAGAAATCAATGAAATCATCGTCTGGATTGAACAAGGCCGCGAGTACTTCGGTGTCGACATGTTGGAAGCTCTGCTTTCCGTGAAGCACCAAAAGCCTTCTTTCACTCTTCGAAGCGAGCATAAACTGCCGCCGTTGTTGCGACGGCATCACTCCAGTACGCTGACTCTCTCTGCATCACTCGGTGATACTGAACAGTCTACGACGCGTACGGCTATCTCGTTACTCCCCCTCTCACAAAAGCTTCGGGACAAATACCCAATTTTCAGCATCACGGATTCTGGTAAAGTGGACTGGCGGAATTCCGAGATCAAAAATCACGTACCGACACTAGAGGATTCGCAGGACATTGACGCTGAAAATGAGGCGGAACTAGCGCCACAGATCATCCAGGAGTCGGAGATCACCATCGTCAAGCATTTTTTGACTAAAGTCTGCCCCAAGGAGCTTTACCAGCGGTTTGAGTTTGACGGGTTCTTCAGCCAAAAGATGGGTGCCAGTAGCAAGGAGTTTATTCATATTGACTCTGAAAATGGACATATAAAGATCGTGCACACTTGTCTCTTGATACTTACAGATGTTGAGCTGAGAAGTCAAACTGTCCTGCGCAGATATGCAGCATACTGGCTTCTTGAACACATGGAGGCAGTCAACTTGTCTGAGGCCGACCGGAAACTGAAAGGACTTGTGGGACCTTTACTGGTACGACTGTTTACAGAGGACTGTGGCATTGACTCTCTATTCTGGTGCTTCGGTAAGATCCCAATGATTCCGAAGTTCGTCGGAGATTCATAACACGTAGACTCGACATTATGATCGGTCTGTCACTCTGTTACGCGTCAATGGCTGACTCTAGTGTGTACAGATGTCAATGTCAGCTCGAAGACTTGGAAGCAGGGCGAAGCTATCAACACTCGCGAGGCACGGTGGGAGTGGGTGTACTCGAAGGCTGGTGTCCGACAGATCGAACGGTAAGTACAGTTGTGAGTCCCTTTACAGCAAGCTAATAGGTACTTCCCTACGTTGAACCACGCCGAGTTCTCTACCTCAATGATTTGCCGGTTATCACAAGAGCTTGTGCAATTGAGTTGTACGATACTGACTTACTCTTAGTTGGTTTAACGACTCTACGGTAACGAAGACCGTTACGAGTCCAGTAGGCATAGCTTTTATTGCTGCCGTGAAGACGCCTCAAGAGGGCCTACACCAGGCCGTTTTATCTTTCGCTGCTAAGCGCATGGCAACACATCTATTCTTGAAGGTAGAGTTTTTGAAGAGACATTTCCTGACTGCAACCTGTTTCCTGCGAGGATATCTAGCCAGGGTAAGAACCCCCGTCAAGGACCTAGCAATTTGGCAGCTGAACTGAAAACGTTTGAAGCTGGAAGGCACGCAAATGCCAGATGACCCCCAAGCATACCGATCTATGGAGGGAGAGGATTACGAGCGGTGGGAAAGCAGTACGTTTTCGTCCGAGGCGCTTCAGAAAATCGAGACATGGGCAACTGAAGCACTCGGCAATCCCAAGTCCACGCCAGCCCTGGAATCGCAATGGGAAATCCATGGCGCTCTCCAAGCCTTCCAATTATACGACAATGACGAAGAAATGAAGACCGTCTCCCAGAAACGAGCCAGAAGAGCCCTCGAGCTGAATCCTCAGAACTGGCATGCATGCCATTTCGTCGCTGGTCGGCCATCTACAAGCAAAGAGGAGGGCGCTGAACTCCTCAAACGAGCGAAGGGTGCTATAGATGAGATCCGTGCTAATGACAAGGAATGGGTGTACAGCTCTGCCAATACAGCTCTTCTGGCTAGAATCACATTTGACTTGGGAAACCAGTTATGGGACCTGGGCGAGTTCGCTTCCGCGGCGCGCACCCACCGTGAAAGCCTGGACTATGACTATGTTCATTTCAATTCGTACGCCAAAATCCTGGGCAAGTACCAAGATCGCGGGCAATGGAATGAGTCTATCGCATTCATCGAAACCCTGAATTCGAAGAGCGGTATTTGGAAGGCTTATTTTGATGAGCTCATCAACGAATTCATTATGCCTATTCTTGACGAGGATTCCGACATGTTAGCACAAGCGGCTGATGCTACCAACAATTGGGATGCAATTAAGACGTTCTTCACGATTGCCACGGAGGTCGGTGGCGGTCACCAGGCGTACGAACTGCTCTTCTCGCTTCGAGAGGCGTTCGCGAGGACATTAGAGCTCACTGATGGTGCAGTGGACGAGAAGATGGTCGTATCTATACGCGTCGCCGCTCTTGAGTCCATCAAAGCTCATCCTAGCGACACGCTTTCGCAGCATAGCGTCAACCAGGTGACCGACTCGCTAGCCCAGATCTATCTCAACCAAGCTTTTGAACCCCCCGCATCAGAAGAGAAGACCGAGTCACTTGGATCTTTGTTGACGGGATTGTTGCCTGATGTCGAGGATGGTATGGAGACTCGTGGTAAGATCGTCACCATCTGCTGTATCATCCGATATGACTTCAAGCGCCAGAAGACGTCTGCAGCCGCAAAACGTTGGATCGAAAGGATCGTGCGCGCTAGTATAGAGCTTCTGTCTGATTCAGATGATGGTAAGTGATATTCTAACAAAAGTCTTGCCCACCCTCTTGCGTGTAGCCCTCTGACAATTAATTCGGCAGATAACGATGCCTACGCATATTATCTTCTGGGGCAGCTGTTCGCCGCAATCGAGGACGAGGAGAACCGCGTGGTTACATGGAACATGCGAAATGCGCTGCAGACCCGCGACATAGCTAAGTGGGAGCAATGGGTTTCGACGCCCATTGCTTCTCCGACTAAGACACATGTGCTACGGCAGGATTCAATTGACAACAGGCTCTCCCGGGCGAGTTCTGATATGTCCATGTTAACCATATCTCGCCAGGATTCTACGCCGACGAGCGGCGCGGGCCAAGGAAATGCACAGGCTCCCGGTGGTGACGGAGTAAATGCGAACGGCAGCGAGAAACCCGCTAGGACGCCCACTTCATCCTCGGCTCCCGAGCCGACCCTCAACAATGACGAATTCAAACGCAGAGGGCCGCCGAGGAGGATCGAGACAGATATAGTGGAGGCGGAGGATGCGCCTTTGAAGCCAACCAAGCTCGTCTACTGTGACGGGTGTGACAACCATTGGACCGTGATAGATGAGCCCCTGATGGATTGTGCCGACTGTGTCAGCAATGTCCAGTTCTGCCAACGGTGCCATGCCTTACTGATGAACGGCGAACTCAAGAGGAAGGGTCTCAAGTGTAAGAGAGAGCACAAGTTCGCCGTGATTCCTGCATGGGATGCAGAACGTTTCAAGGACCTGCCGAAGAGCTGTTTGCCATTGCCTGCAGATAACCCCAAGAGGTGGGTCCCGTTGGAAGAGTGGAAGGAGACGTTGAAGCGACTCTACCTGCCCGAGAAAACTAGTTCTGCGAGTGTCTAAGAAGGATGAGAGACGCGAGTGAGGTTGAGGTATAACACTACCGTCATATTCATTCAAAGTAATTATACACATTTTGGCTAGTAATATACATGTCTAGGCTGTACTGCTAAACGATATGATCGAGCTTGGAAACACGTTGATGTTATAATCGTAACTCGCAAGCTTGACGGTATCCCTATATACCATGCCAGACGATCCGACTGTGTTCAGGCCGTATATCCGGAGATTGGAGGTTCCGGCAGCGTCATATAGCACTATGCCCTGCTGGCAGAGTGTACTGGAGCCCGCAGCAGAGCATGCCGTCTTGTAGTTGCTGAAGAATGAGTACAGTCTGTGATGCATCAGAGTCAATTCGTCATCTTTTAATCAAGCAGCCTTGCTTTTCTTTTTTAGAGAACATGACTTACCCAGCACCATACACGAGTACATTCTTGCTAGCCTTCACAACAAGGCCCCAGGCTTCAGCACAATTCGGCGATGCACTACCCTTGGGGCAAGAGACATCGAGGTTCGGGTCGGAGGAGATGAGCGAGAAGGGTGATCTTGCGGACGGATTGGGCTGGTAGTAGGGAGTTTCCGTTTGGATTTGGCCCGCATAGATGTTCTGCGTGTTGCGAAACTGGTACTGGTAGCGAACGTGGTGCTCCACGGAGGTGCCAACCAGCCAAATATTTCCCACCTTGGACTCAACGAGGAGACCGCGTCCAGTGTATACGGTGATTTGACGAAGCTGCGGGTCCTCCACATCATGGTCAGCGGTCCAAAGCCAGACATTTTCCATGTATAGATTGTTAGCGGATGTGGTGACGTGCATCGCAGTGTGGCCCGATCTGCAATTGTTGTTCAAAATCGTCGATGAAGGCGTTGCGGGACAATCTGCGTACGAGAGACCTGACCCTTTTGTTCCACCGATGCGTGTGTGTACTGAAGTATTGAAGTCAGCAACGGTATTAAGAGGCAATGAAGATATACATACCGTCCCACATTCCGCTGGGTGAACCTGACGGCGAAGCAAGATTCCACTGAATCATGATAGCACCGGCCTGGGGACCTTGGGTAGATACCATCGTGTCGCTCCATTCCACAATGCCAGAAGCTCCTGGTTTGCCAACCTGGACCACAGGTTTTGGGGAATCGATGTTGTTGAAGAACGATCCGCTCGACATGATTACGGGATAGGCTTCGCCAACGATCTTACTGTTCGCCGGGATGGAGATCGTGGATGTGACTTTGTAGGTACCAGCATCGAGGTACACGACCTTGCCCGAGGCGGCTGCAGCAGTGATCACTCTCTGTAGAGCCGCGGTGTCGTCCGTCTTCCCGTCACCTTTGGCGCCACCGGCTCGAACGGACGAGAACGATGAGGAAGGCAAAGTTCCGTATGATGGCTTGGACCGCTGATAGTACCTACCACTCCTCAGGAGCGAGGCTGGGCGAACAACCGGTGTCTGGGCTCCAGCAACCTTATTGGGCCCATTAGGACGGTATACTTGTCCGGTTACCCAACTGTTAATGGTTTTCGAACCACTTGTACCTGCTAGCAGAGCAGCTCCAGTAGGTGCATATTTGACTGCGGTGCCAACATTATCGAGCAAGACGTTTTCGATGGCCAAGCTGCCGCCCGTGCGGGGCATTGAATTTGCATTCCTAGAGATGCTGAACGCGACTTGGGTATCTGTGAAGGAGCTGTCAAAAAACACGGCAGAGCCCACGACTTCTTTGCCGTTATCATCTCGTGTTGCCATGTCAAGGCCGACTGTACAGTTGGTGACGGTAATTCCTTGATATGTCCAGCCCCAATTCCATATCTGGTTGATAGCGACGACGACATCGTAGAACGCAAGGTTTCGCACGGTGAACTGCTGGTTCCCAAAAACAGCGCCATATTTACCGCCGTAAAAAGTAAGATCGTTCAGGAAGCCGCCTGAACCCTCCTCGATGAAGAGGCCTTGATGCTGAGTGCCGGCATTGCTGGACATCCTGAAGACAATATTCTGCAAACTGGTGGCCTGGGCCGTTGGCCAGTGTATCCCAGTCGCAGCATTTTCCGCCGGCATATCAGTCAAGTCGATGATGAAATTCTTGACCTGTCGCCAGAAGATGTTGGTAGCACCATATGGCAAAACGCCACCTGGCTGATATTGCGCGCCATCGATGACTCCGAACCCAGTAAATACCGAGGCTGCCTTCAACGTAGGCGGGTTGTTGGGATTGCCGACCAGGAGCGTCGCATAATAGTTGACGATGGAGGAAGAGACGATATAAGTGCCGGCAGGGAAATCTGAAAGCACTCATTAAGTACACTGATGCATGGGCTACAGAAGTAGATGCTACTAACACACAAGTGCATTGGTTGTACTGCTCGAAGCACAGACACCAGGGGCGCATCGGTTGCCGTCGCTGATGGCTCGCTGGATCGCAGCGGTATCATCAGTGACTCCATCGCTGCATGATGTCAATATTCTGAAAATTTACGATAAGATGGTATCTCATACCCTTTGGCGCCGTAGGCTTTCACGTTCCGGTAGACCTTGTACGTTGAGGGATTGTTGTTGAAAGCCGAGATGCCTTGGTGGGCTATGGTTTCGTACCAGTAGCTGCCGGCTTGACGTTGTTCAAGATCTGGACCATCTTCAAAAGCCAGGACATCGTCTGAGACATCTCGAGATTCTAATGTCTCATTGGCCGCATCGACATAGTAGTCG